>JANEHU010000288.1:0-600000 GCA_027563435.1 Nasonovia ribisnigri | reverse complement strand
GTTAGTAACAAGCAACCCGCCGGTAGCGGCACTCCGCACGCATGTACCAAGCGGAGTCTCGCCGCTTTCCGGTGAAGATGCTTGACTTGAGGCGAATTTCACTGATTCTTTATCAGGCATCAATGACTATTACCACAAGTGAGGATGCCATTATATCATAACATAATAATATTATATGTCTCACCCAAAACAAATTTCGTTTAACACACACATACTTGGTTATTGTTCTCAGTAGATATGACAATCCCACACCTCATAATCACTTCTATTCTCCACAAACACCCGTCAACAACAAAGCACAACTACACAGCAACTGGACAGCACCACTTGCATTACACGACGACCTGACACCATCCATATGTTCATCAGTTTATAGTATGGATCAGGTGAAATAACATAAATTTAACAGTTTATCATTTCGTAATTTATTTTAAATCGCCTTAAAAAATTATAATGTTGTATACAATTTTTTTACAATTTTACTGTGCAATAATAATTTTTTAACTATTTTCTTCAGCGGTCATTGGTACTACATTTTTTTTTATATATATATATAATTTTTGTAAACTTACCTTTTTCTATTATTTTTTTTAATAATTTGATTATGTATACGTGATTAATTTGTAAAGTTTCTATTATGCCTATAAGTAAAACCTTTTATTATTGTTAATTTTTTGCATCTTTTAAAGTGTAAATTTAATAATAATTAACGAATAAAATAATGTTTATAACAAATTCGAGGTTATTATGATATAATATTAAATATAGTATTAAATACGAGTGTTCAACAACAGCATTTATTTTACGATGATATTATTTTGTTGTCATTAAGTTATAATGTATTATTATAAAATATTATATAAGATGTGCTGTAACAACAATAGATGTGATTAACCTCATTAATATGTACTTTTGTATACTTACCATTTTCTTTTTGTATAATTGCCTTTGACAAAGTTCATTTTTGTGTTTTGACATTAAGTAATTTTATTATGTTTAAAAACAAAGAATTCTTTATTAATTCTAATATACGATTAAGGTTATCACCTCATATTTTGGCTTGTTATTTTTTATGTTTATTAATAGAAGAAACTATTTTATGATGTTATTCAAGCATACATAACATCACACAACACTTTAAACTCTAAAATCTGTTGAAAAACAAATTTCTATAAATTTTAAAAATATTTACTATGCATAGAATTGTTCACTATAGATATTAATTTACTGAATTACAATTTTATTACTCAAACACCTTTAAATCCGTTAACATTTGCTGGGCTAACCATACCAATAAAACACTGTATACACTACTTCTAAATTTATAAGCAGACCAATCAAATTATAAAAATGTATTAACCAATGACAGTAAGTATTTATGCTATAATTAATATCACAAGTTGTAGTTCAGTTCTATGCTATATTTCACTGTAGTTCTCACCAATGTTTAAAATTTGTTAACAGGAGCATTTTTAAGATAAATTTTCCTTTGTAGTGCATTGGGTTTTATATTTGTACTATATAGAACAAATATTTAAGGACAAACACTCAGTACCTATTGTATTTTCACCAATATTTACATGCCATGGCACAATTACTCTTGCAAGGTTGTTGTCGGTTATGATTTTACGACAATCATTATTTTTATTTTTTTTTTTCTATAGTCCAAAAACGATATTTGTTTGGAAGTATTATTATTATTATTATTACAAATATATATTATATTTTTTTAATGGTGTTTGTGGTTATAACAAGGTTTCCGGTTTCAAGGACTTCGCGTCCTTTTCTCCCGCGGAACTGTTCAGATATAGCGTACGCATTATAATATAATATTATATTGAGTGTCGAAAAACTTACCTGTATAATATAACCCGTCAATCGGTAGTAGGATATCATGATATCGTTACATCTAGTTTTATATATAACCATTAACTGAATTATACGCTATGGTGCTTTTTAATGCGTTTCACAAATCGTTGGTGAACGGGCTGGCAGTGTGCAACTTTTTTTTTCGAAAGGCCACTGAATAGGTACGGTTTCTCTGTGTGTATTGCCAAAAAATTCATATACACGGCTTTACCACGTAGGTAGGGGATGTAAGTGACGAATGACAATGGTTAAAACCTTATCACAAAGTTAGATTAAGTCTTCAAGTCCTTAACATGCAGATTATGCACAAGAATTGTTTGTACTTTAAGGAGGTCGTTATTTGATAATTCTTGCAGTCAAGAAATGTGTTCTTTGACATTTTCATACATTATTATAGATAATTTGTTTCTAAAATTATAGTCAAGTATAATACACCACTGTATAGGTGGTAATAAGTACTATACGAACTGTTTGGTAGGGCCTACTACTGGCAATATATTAGAGTTTCGTTTTTGGGATACGTCGAGACCTATTTTTCAATCGAAACACTACGATGTTGTTTAATAATATAATGTGTATATATATATATGTGTGTGTATATGAGTACAAACGTCGCACCAAAGCACCGGGGCGACAACAAAAACTTAGTGACAAAAAAAAATAATAATAATATTAATAATGAATATAGGTACAAATCGTATTTATAATAATAATATATAAACACACACACACACACACACACTGAACGGGGGTTAATGAAAAACAAAAATAATAATAATTACGACCAGCCGAGGACGGGGTGTGTGTGTGTGTGTGGTGACGGTTGGTTACTGGTGAGGGGCGCGGTTGTGATACGGTCGGTTGTCTTCTCGTCTCCACCAGGGCACTCCTTCGATTCTGAAACAAACACACAAAAGCAAATTTAAATAAATAAAAACTGTTTCGATATCAAATAATAATATTTCTATCGATGTACGGCGCCAGTGCGAGTAATATATAACGTTATAACATGTTAATATGTTATATGTTGACATATTATTGTGTCATCAAAATATTGAGTTTGATTGAGTTGCATAAATATTTATGGAAGAAATTAAAAAAATATATAAACGCACGTATATGCATATATTATTATTTATTTTCATATTATTAAAAGCGAGGGTTTTTGATGCACATGCAATATGCATGCTATTGCTTTATTGAGTTCATTCAAATTCAAACTTTTTTATTCTGAGCATTGCTCATACCTTATTTCTATCGGAAATCATCGTCCATATTCGTCTACTCGGTCATGACATTTTTGGTGACATTTAGAGACAAAACAGTTTAGAAAAGGTTTTAATCGTATAAAAAGTATAAAACTATAAAATATATTATAATATACAGATTATTTAAAAAAAGCTTCAATATTGTTTTTTTAATACCTAAACCGAAGTAGGTAGGTACCTTAATATTTAATAACGAATATCAAATATTAACAATTAATGCAACAAACTATGTACTTAATTACAAATAAAACTTGAAAATAAAATCGAAAGTTTTGTTGTTCACTGCCCAATCATAAAAATTTAAACCCATATTTTTGAGGTATTTTCGAATATTTTTAAGCATAAAAAAACATTTTTCCTATCAATTTCGATAAGCAGATTTAGAGCTAGTCTACGAATTAAACATTTAAGTTAATTTTTGCACAAAAAATGTGTATTAAAATGTTGAAAGAAAATAATTTTATACTATGTACCTAGTAATTTATAATTAAAATAAAAAGAATTGGACTTTAGGATGGACTTCAAGGCTTACAGTTACTTATACGTACCTACTGAATTCGCAATAAAATGGAATTACTCAATTAACAATAAAACTTATCTCACATTCTCACAGATTATTCTTCTGGGAATACTAGACGGGACAATAATATTTATACAAACAATATAAATATACTGAAGGTAAAATTCCAAAATAATTTAATTGGGATTTTTGATTGGGTGGCACTTAAACTCTTAAAAAGTAGATATTTATAACAGAACAGTGCCTATTCAAATAAGGTGCATGTGAGCATCAGTGTAGCGATTGCGCTCCTTTTAATTTATGGTCAGTACACTAAATATTGTGCTCTTTATAATATTTTAAACAGCAGGCTAGGTATATGTCATGCTTCCATCAAAATTGAATTATCATAAGTACTTCATAAATAAACTATGAATTTACCTATTAACTTAATTGAAAATTAAAAATTGTATTATACTGATCAATTAATTACGAGTGACTGAATGGTTAAATATTTTTTTATTTTCGAAAAATGTTTCCTGTATTCAGAATGTTAATATAGGTGAATTACAAACAATATTCTCTAACAATATTTATATCTGGGACTTTTATGAAACGTTATTATAACCAACATACGCAAGTAGTAACTTTAGGTATTATATGTATCATTTAAGCGATATCTATACCCATAGACGAAACAGAGTTTTCAGTAAAACCATTGATTTTAGAATATACTAAAATCTACTATACTATAATAGTATATTCTAAAATCAATGGTAAAACTAAACCTATTTATGGGCTCAAATCGATTCGTCGCAATGCATAATACTGTTTGGTATCAAAATATGGGTGACACCGTTATGACATCATTATTTGATATTATTTTTATGTGTACAATAATTTTCATTTGGTGGTAACCTCCTTAGTTAAATGGACGGACGAAATTATGCTTTAAATTGTTTTTATCAAATACACCGTGAAGATAAAAAGACAGACATTTTCATCAAGATAAGATAATAGAGACAGAAATTTTTAACTAGATAAGACAATATCTAAAAAGATAGATTGTTATATTTATATCTATATAGACGATGCACCACAACACTCATCAAACACCCATTATGCGCCAACAACACTCACTGCTGTAGGTCGGACGTCGTCTCGTAGTGATGGCCGTTGGCCGCGTTGTAGTTCGTCTCGCTACCGTCCCTCTGGCCGACGTACTGGTAGACGTTGCCCTGGAACTGCCGGCGAAGCGTGCCGCCGTTATCGGCACCTGCGGCCGCCATGATGTTCTGCAGCGGTATGGTCTCGGCGGTGGTCGCGGCCGCGCCGGACCCGGTGGCCGACGGTTGGCCGGCAACGCCGCCGTTGTGTTGGTTGCTGCTGTTGTTGTTGTTGATCATCATCAGAGCGCCCGCGTTCGACCTGTGGTGGTGCCGGCCGTTCAGCTGCCTGTGCCGCTTCCGGCGGTCGGCGTCTTGCCGTACTCGGCACTGAACAGCCATCAGGAACGCGCTGACCGGCAGCACCAGGCCGCCGATGTACAGGAACCGCGGGTCCCGGGTGGACACGACGGCCGCCATGATCAACAGGAAGCCCACCGTGATGCCCGCAAAATAAAACACCTGCGAAGCACGGACGGGATGTATAAAACGATATTTGTTTAATTTTATATTCAATACAGTTCGATAACCACTCAATCTTAGACATGGTGCGTCAAATTAATAAATTGTAATATATATTCTCGTGTAACGGTGACTCACCAGCAAGCAGAAATGGCAGAAGTTTTCGAACCTCGGACAGTGGCCACCGCACGCGTCGACGGCAACGTCGCACGAGGGCAGCAACAGCGGCACCGCCGCCGGTGGCTGGTGATGTTGCCTCAAGACAGCGGCCGCGGTGGCGGCGTTCTGCGGCGGTAACTGCGGCGGCGGCGGCGGCTGCTGCGGCAGGTATTGCGCGGCGGTGGCCGGCTGTTGCTGGTGATGGTGGACGACCGACGACGGCGGTTCGACCGGTGGCCAGGCCTGCGCCATCTGCGGCCGGTGGTGGTGGTGCTGCTGCTGCTGGTGTAGTTGGTGCAGCGATTGGTGGTTCAACTGTTGGGGCGGCGGTTGCTGCAGCAGCGGGTTGTACTTGACGCCGGCCGTTGTCACCGACGACAGCGCGTCCGGGTCCGTGGTGGCACCACTGCCACCACCACCGGCGCCGACGCCGCTCTTGTGGTGGCCGCGAGACGTCTGCCGGTGGCTGTTGTACACCCGGTGGTGCTTTGCCCGGCGGTTGGCCGCGTACGCCCGGTCATTCGAGCTGTTCGAAGAAGATCCGCCGGCCACCGGAGAATGTCGGTCCGCGCTCCAGGCATTTCTGTCCGGACATGATAACAATACATTATTATATTTTTTTACTATCATAATAAAATTAGTAATATTGTCGCAGACGTCATTATTCACACGCTGCAGAGACGTATTCGGAATTTTCACACCCAATAATATTTTTGCCAGCTCAAATTCATAGATCTCATTTGTTGACAATTCACATTGTTATACAATTAAACAGTTATTTTTTTCAATTTCAATGCTTATTTTCAATTTCTATAAATACCAATAATAGATTATCGATAGAGAACTCAGAAAGTATAATATATATTAATATAGGTACCTACCTAATATAATAAATTAAACTTAAACATTAATTCAAATGTCCAGTAGCTGGTGTGTAAGTAAAAATTAATATATAATGATTAGAAATAAGATCAAGTAGATTATGTAACTTTTCATATATTTTAAAACTTTTACCAGAAGTAAAGTGAGGACATATGCAATGAGTATATAAAATTTTAAACTTTTGCTGCAAACTTTATACAAATAACACTTTTAAGAATACACATGGTTATTTCTTATACGTAACGGAACACTGTAAACATTTATACATTTTCCAGAAATTTCGAGAATGACTACAATCCTACTCAGCCCAGCGATGACATCGCCACTGAAATATAAAAGTCATAAGCCCAAAAGTCCATAAAGCAAGTCTCCTCAAGTCATCCCTAAATACGTATCTGATTTCTCGTTATTAAAATTGTTGGTACGTATTATTAATATTCGTAGAGTACTAGAGTTATATTTCAATCTAAAAATGCATTTTGCGAGAACCATATTGCCTCGTCGGCGTAGTTTTATATAATATACAGATCGTTTTGATGAATTCCGTGCGATCCTCTAGTTCGTCCAGCTAGTATTACTTCAAAAATTCCCTGCTATGTAATAGAGAATATTATTGCAGATTGTATTTTAGAATTTATTATAAAATATAAAAACTAAAAGCTTTAACAGCGAGACGGACGGACGAAAACAATGAGAAATTCTTCGCTTTGTTCACTGGTACAACTATAGTCTGTCAGTCTGACATGACTAGTATATAATAGTGATGTTCATTATTCCCATCAATTTTATTATTATTATTATTATTATTATCATTATATAGTACGTGATGATTTTTAGCCGCAGTTTTGTTGGATACGGCCACGGGGTAAGTAGTTTATAAATAGTATATGGTTTGTATGAATAGAAAAACCTTTGGAAATCGTTAAAATAATATTTTACAGTTCTATTATACACGCCGGACAAATCTCCGAATAGCTCGAGGGGGGAGGTATATAATACTACACTCCCTCTCTCTTGCATCTCCTGTCAAGAGGAAATTGTACAAAAACAGACCGCAGCCAAGTTTCTCGTCTCAATCATAAGAAGTGCCAAGCACGCGCGCGCGTATACACACACCATTCCCAAAGTATAAATTTACTGCGATGATCAATAAATAATATATAGGTATACCTAGTTTTTACAGCGTATAAGTGTTCTTGGAAGAGTAACACAACATTAATCAAATTTAAAGACACGTCGGCGTCGGAATATTTGCGAGCAAACGAACACTACGATGTTCGTCAATTATATAGATTTCCTCCGGGTTTGAGATGAAAAACGGATTCGTCGTCGACACAAACTATACGTCGTCCACGGAAATCCGACGATAACGTCGTCTGCAATTTATAACAAAACTAAACCCTCCGGGCTCCGGACACAAGTATTGATCGCGTATATATTTACCACTCGACAAATTACCGTGAACCACTAGTAAATACCTAACCTAACCTATATACAACTACAATATATATAGGTATGTGTACGTACACTCAAACGGCATATTAACTATAATTTATTTTGTTAATTTTAAAATAAGGGACTGGAATCTCAACGAGTTCATGGATTTCGGTTTGTGAAACTAAAAATTTCTTGTTCAGTTCCGGTTCTTCAGAATACAAACAAATAAGCCAATACGGAAAAAACAATTGTAACTTAATTAAGAAAAAGAAAATAATAATTAATACGAATAATTATAATATAATAACATTATTATTTAACATTATACAATGTTATACAATTTGGCAATTCCTATTCTAAGATATGACGTGCTGACATTTCGCAGCCAACATACAGCCCAACTAAAGCTAAAAAAACATGCCGTAAGTTCAAAACGAATAAAAATAAAGCAATGTTTCAACAGATAATACGAAATAAATTATAGGCATTTGAATATTAAATGCATACTGAAGCAACGAGAAAACGAAAGTTTTACATCGAAAATGAACCCAAAAACCCCAAACTTTCCGTTTCAAACCATCGATTCTGATTTCGGTCGCACCAGAAACAAATCGCCAATATAATATATTATAGTACCTGGGCAATGAGTGATGGTGGTGACTGCTCGACGGGGGCCTGGATCCGACCACCGCGTTGGACTGCTGTTGCTGCGTGCCGTAGAATTGCTGTTGCAGCAGCAATTGCTGGTGTTGCTGCTGCGACTGCTGCTGGTAATGGTGGTGCGCGCGGCCGTTGTACGTGTTGTTGCCGTGCACCGGCGGCGGCGGCTTGGTGTAGACGGCCGCCGGCGGCGGTTCCGGACCGTATTGTTTAGAGCGTCCATGCCTTGACATGGCGCATCAACATGTCGCCGCTGCTCGACCGTCGCTGCTGGCGTACGTCGTCAATCGCATGCCTGCTGAAAAATGTAATTGTCATTAGTCATTACCATAACTATACATTATATTATTATGATGGTGCGCAAAGTAATTATCAATGATTAATTCCCGGGTGTTTATTTTTTACATTTTTGCAAAACTACCTCCCCACCACCGCCGATTATAGAAAACCACTTAAGATTAAAAGCCAAATACGTTTTGCGGACGTTTCATTATCTGGGAGAACAAATTCCGTTCCGTTTGGTTTAACTTCAAAATTTAGTACAACAGATGGCGCAAACAGTGACGTATTTAGGATTCTGTAAGCGACCGATGGAGATGAGAGAGCAATAATAAATAATAAGTATATTATTTATTTTATTTAAAATTGTACAATATTAATATTTAGCTTTTCACCAGTGATAAGCACACAACCACGTTTAATCGATGGTTTATGTGTAGGTAGGTATAATAAATGAATAATTAATTATAGCACAATTTATTACGAACACGTCATGACCATATAGCTATAAGATTTTTATACTCACAATTCAATATTGCACATTAAGCTTATAGCTAGGTACTATCTATCTATATAAATCAACCTAAACGAATTGTAATGATAAATATTTTAAATAATAAGTATCCCAGTATCCGTATAACGACGATCAAGGGACGAGAATTTTTTATATGAAGTACTCGACCAGGATTTTTGCACATATTCATAATTTAACACTACCATGACTCACAAGCAAAGTATGCAAATAAACGAACTCATAAAAATGCATATTTGCATTATTACATTTTTAAAAATGTCTACACAGTTAAAAAGGATATGCGTAATACATGAGTATTTCTTTAGAGTAGTAAAGTAATAGTTGATAAAATTATAACTTCTCTCGAGAACTAAGCTACAACTGTACCTACACTATATTTTACTTTGAAAACATTTTTAAAAATCGTTATAAAATTATGCTAGATAATTCAAATCCGTTTTCAAAAGTTTCATCAGACAAATAGTAAAACAGATAATTTGATCAACTGGTATAAATAAGGTACAATAAGTACTTGACGAAAAAAAGCACAGCTTGTGTTGACATAAGCGCGTGGAAGTAGCACGTTATGATATTAGTACAAGCATATAATACAAGCATTATAATAAGTAATAATCATTAAGAGGACGCCACACCCGCATGTGTTGTCTCCATCTTACAAAATATGTACAACATAATAAAAACCGTTTTACGCGGGACAACTTTTTTCGCACCATAGTTTGTTGTAGAATTACCAAATTTTTACAACACATAAACAAGAACTTTATCTGTGCAACAGCGTGCTTTTATTTTAATAGCACTATCCAATTATGTTATATAAGCAAATAAAAAAAAAACAAAAAACGAAATGTTTACAAGCAAATAACTTTTATTGTATTTATGTTATCTAAAATATAGCCACGCTGTTGCATAGGTAATTTTCTACCCAATATGTTCAGATATTTTGGAGCCACTACTACAAACACAGAAAGATAAAAGTTGTCCCGCGCAAAACAGTTTTTGCTATATTGTACATTTGTAAGACGGAGACAACACAATATGCGGGTGTGGCGTCCTCTTAACACAATCACACGGATAGTATCCATAAAATTACGTATAAAGAAGTCCTTAAAAAAAAACAGTTTGCATTCCCTTTAATTTATTACTAGGTTGATCAATCGATTTACTATACGAGCCCAAATTCGTGCAGTAGCGCGGATTAGAATTGCCATCGCCCACCCACAACTGGTTATTGAACAGTGAATCAACACTGTTATGAGGATATTATATTAAGTCTGATACGCATTTTTATATATAAAAAACACGCGATGAGTTAATTTTTCAATATGTTCAGAATGTATCAGGCCCGGCAAGATAAAAGAGTTGACGCTGGTGGTTAAGTGGGTCGCCCAAAATTTGAGCAAGCCGCTTAGTAATGTAATGAAGCATATTTAAATGTACTTAGGACCGAAAATTTTTTGATAGGCTGAAGTCTGGTCTTCAAACAATTCATGGTTGCAGAATCAATAACATTTTTGTAGCTATGTTATTTTTATAGAATACTATATAACACTTTACTAACATAGGTAGGACATAGGTATTATAATTGACAATTGATATACAGTATATACAACTTTATGAGATATCTTTGGCTCTGTTAGTAAATTAATTGGTGATCATTAAAATGTACACATACATACTAAAAATTTGGTTAGGGTAATGACTGTACTATGTCAATAAACAAACTAGAAAGATTTTTTTGAAAATTAAGAACATTAATGTGGGATTTTTACTTGAGTAAGAAAAAAACTACTTATTTAAAAAGAATGTATAACTGACCGAATTATGATAGGCATACGCGTACGCACTACAATTATTCTGGAACATACTAATGCCTTATACTGGTCTAAGGACTTAATGTGTGATAAAACACACATCATGTTGGTAACCTTGCTGTACCAGTCTTTCGTTTGCATTCATTGAAAATTATCATTTATTGTCCAACCGATGTCAGAGTAAATCATTTAACGAGAACAAAGAATCCAAGTACTATATTTTAACATTGATAAATTTAAAAAACGGCGTCGTTTGCGCAATGCTAATAACTAATAACGATATTTCATCAACATAATAATATATTAATATAGCTATAATAAAAATCGGATGTGTACATTGTACAACGAGCGACAAAGACACGGTGTAGCGGGTTTGCAAAACCATATATAGGGCGGGGAACATTTGAAATAGAGTTAATCGTCTACCTAACCCATATGGGCGGATGTGGGCCACCCAAAAGCAAATAAATCAATTTCCAGGATCAGAAATTACAAGAGCACCGTGTTCTCCGCATGTATGCCGTTGTTTTTCTCGCCTAACTACATTACAGCAATAGAGGTATATTGTATAGCAAGGGCGGGAAGTGAGCTATTTCAGGCTAGCAGGCTAGGGCCGCATTTCGATCAAGACTGAAATTGCCTTCCCGAACGAGCCACACATACTATTTTTTGTCACGCCTCTGCGTTCATCGATCACGACAAAGGTAATGCAGGGATCTATTCAAGAACCAGACTATTCTACGAAAACAATTTCATGAAAGAATCGATTTGGTTTTATTTATTATAAGCGTCATGCAAGAAGGTTATAATATAATATGAATATAACATGTTACCAAAAGTTTATGATTTGTAAGGACCGTGCGGTATAGATTTCAGTGTCTGGTTATGCAGAGGATAGGTACGCCCAGCACTTTTGAGGATTTCCACTTTACAAAGCTTCAATCGTCATTGAAAACTAAACTTTGGGCGCAGGCGTGATAAAAAAATAATTTATTTATCAATTATCATTCAAATCCGCGGTAGAAATAATTCGGTTAACATCGATTTCAGTTTTTAAATATCACAATATTGTCCATTAAGGATCAGCTAGTGTGGGTCGCTCGACATATATTTTGTACTCAACAACATGTGCTCGCGTTCCAGAAATATATAAGTAGACCGAGAAATATATTACTTGTCAGTTGTCGGTATAAAAAAGGACCTGGGAGTGTCAATGAGAATTTTTGACACACGCCCAGTTGCACACACGGCTTACGCCTATAAATACTGCTCGAAATCTCTATATAGTTTTTAATTAGACACGTATAATGGTAATATAATAGTAAAATTATTGTTAATTTAATGTATATATTATACAATATTATACGTTATATATGGCCTTTTATAGGGTGAAAACAACAAACACATTCTTGTGTGTAAAGTTTCAATTAGAAATAATTATACCTATTAACATAAATACCGATTATTCATTAGGTCGCTCGCATATTTACCTATATATTGTAATATATTAATTTATTATTATTGAATACCTATAGTTGAAGCAGCGTGTTCAACGAAAGTGTGTGTAATAATAATTAACAATGCATTTTCATCGCGTGAACAGTTATGAACAATTATATAAATATAGGAGAAAAAGAAATTAATATATCGCGGCAAGCTATAAAATAAACACAATAAAGGCTACCGCAGAGTTTTAAACGTTAATAATTTCCGGTTTTGAATAATAATACACGGCCACTGATGGGTAAAGAATACCGCAGATGTTTAAACGTTATAATAAAATATGAATCAGTTTGTGAAAAAGTGTAAATTTTTCTCGCAAAACACGATATGATTATGTAAAAATACCAGACAGCATATGAAAATATTTTTAAATATTACAGAAACATTCTAATGGCACAAATATTAGAATATAAAATATAATTTTCTAAATACTGTTAGGTAACATATGGCAACAACATATTGGTCGGTTCCGCGACTGCCGAAATAGGCAAAATAGACTGCGAATAGACGAACATTGCCGGTTAGCGAATAAAATGAAGAGATCAGTATTTTAGTATTCACGCCCGTAAAAATATCAAATAATGCTTTTTCGTTTGCGAGCCGTATAGGTGAATTTCCTAGACGTTACTACGAGGGCCTAATTACTAATTAGACAAATAATGTTTTTCCAAACATTTAATCATACAAAATAATAAAATGGTTTTTTTTTAACTTACAACACATTTCACAGCAGCGATAGCCGTAGAGTGGTTTTTTAGGTTCTTTATATACCGCGGCCATACACGGCGTATTCCGCAGCGTTTTCCGTCGAATTAAAAATGCAATTGGTTTATATCGGAGTAGCTATACAAAACGGATGATGTAATATATGGAAAACGCTGTGTATAGTCCTGGCTTTAGAATGTGATTCTAATACCTGCTCAAAATGTCATGTATTTATATATTATATTATTCTTGGGTTGAACGAATTGAATTAACAGTTTAGTTTTATTTAACATTAGATCATTGATTAACGATTTAATAAATAAGGTTTATAATTTAACCTATTAGTCAGAAATAACCTGCAGTGACCAAGATTAATAATTTAGTAAAAATCATTGAGGTATAGATGTTTTAAACAAGTTATTTAACAATATCAATTATTTTTAAATTAGACATGTTTTTGTTATAAGTACAAAGAAATTCTCACTCGGGAAACAAACAATCATGATTTTTTGCAGATTGGTAATGATAAAATATATTCTACAAATTTAAAATATGAAAAATATAGCCTGAATGTTTACTAAACCCAAAAATATGCCCAAATATGCAAAATAAAATGTTTCTTCAAATTCTGTAATCAATAAATCATTCACTTATCCCCATCAAACTGCATAAACCAAAAATATTCTATTAAATTTTCATTTATAATTATATAAAAAGGTACCTACATATTATATATAGGTATAAATGTATAGTTAATATTCATTTTAAAAAAGTAAATAATTTTCTAATACGATATTAATATAACATTATATTTGATTACTATTCCTGCTTATACTTATTTACAGTTTACAAATATTTTAGTTCCGTATAAACATTTAAAATAATGGTTAATATAAAATAACAAAATAAGATCAAAAATATAAACCTTTTGGCTTTTACAATTAATATTATAAACAATTTTTAAAATATAGTGAATATTAAACATCGATCACTCTACAAAAATAATTTAAATAATTTAAAATAAGTTATGTTTTCTGAAACAATGAGCAACACAATTAAAAACATTTTTATAATATTTGCTAAGCCAAAAGGTTTATATTTTTTAACTTAGGTACTTTTATATCGACCATTATTTTGAATAATAAGGATGAGGAATAATATTTATATAGAATATATTATATTCATAATTATTATTATAAATGAAAATTTAGTAGAATATTTATTATTTTTGGACTTTTTTCAAAATAGACTTATTGACCGATTGATCGCTCTCTGGAGCCTAGATAAATAGGTGTTATGTACCGGAGAAACGGATACATAAATACTCGTACACCACGTGTTTATACACCATATACACGGTGTAGTACAAGAACAATAGTTTAAAAACGACCGCGCACGTAGATACCCACGTTATGATGTAAGTATATTTTTTCGGCGACCATCACACGATGATTATCAACAATAACGCGTTATTATTAATTGCCATCGAAAACCCCCCTGCCCGCGTAGAGGAAAAAAATCTCTTGTAGTTGTTCTCGTCAAATGATCGTCGTTATATGATGCGCGGACCACTTACTATTATTATACTAAACAGCATAATATCGAACAATATAATATTAGGTATATTATATAAGTGGTGGTGGGACGTTTATATAATTTAAAATATCGAACGGGCGAGATGACTTATACAGAGCGAACATATTAACAGCAAGAATAGGTTGTCGACGAAGGCCTCAATAGAGAGGACCATGCGATTCCGAAAGCAATAATTACAAAATATTAAATCTTGGTATCCGAAAGACTGCAGCAGTATATCATTAAAATATAAGTAAGTAAATTGTAAATAGGCACCAAGTATAACGTGATGATAATTGTGCTTCCGATCGGTTACCGGTGAGTTTCAGTTTCTCATCCTCGTCGACGGTCAACTACATGCCATCTGTCCACGTGCATCACAAGCACAACAATAATAACAACAACAACAACAACAACAACTGAAGCTGGCCCTGTGCGACTGGTGCCTACTGCCCGACACTGTGGTACCACTACCACCGCCAACATACTATAGGTACCTATAATATAATATTATATTATTATAAGGTACGCATCGGAAAGTGCCCGGAGAGCCGAAAAAAAGAAACCGGTTGTCCGGATCGAGGAGCAGACCTATAATTTATCAATCCTCACATGTTCCCTTAACTAGACTACACGAGTGCGCATGAGAGACGACCGCCGCCGCCATCAGCTGGGAGAAGAGGAGTGGGCGGCGGCAGTTATAATATTATGGGAAGAACAAGGACCGGCTAACGAGCGTCCAATGCAAACAATCCGTATGTGTGTGTACCAGCAATAATAATATGCGTATGGATTTTTTTTTTCTTTTCGGTTTGTCTTCCATACGATACGCACTCGACCGGCGTAAAAATCGTACTCTGGTTTACTCCGCGGCGAGACCAGTATTACTACTTATATATACGTCCTATATAACTATACAACTTACAAGTAGATTATTATTATATATGGAGTCGGTGGTCTTGTTTTCGTGTATTTTATCTACCGCAGAGCACAAAAACGATATTCAAATCGATTGTGATGAAAAGTAAGAAAAAAAATTTTAAAGACGACAACGACGATCGTTTCATCGGTGCCGCCATGGGCTGTTAAAAAACGCCGCGGGCGGATTATAATAATATGGTAATCATCTTGTATCTTATTGCCTATACGGTGCACCGTATAGTACATGATGGTACATCGACAACGAGTTTAGCTAAAGAGAACCATATTTTTATAATCTGTGTGTGTGTGTATAATAATACGCACAACAGCTGTATACACGACGAGACGTTTTATAATGATGAAATAATACGCACACGACGCGAAAGAAAGTATTAAATCGTGCCCCCGATGATAATTGTATTATTTGGACCGTTTTAAAAAGTAAACAACGTGAAATCGATTGAAGAATTTTATTTTCGAAAACAAACTAAGAGAAAAACGGGATTCTTCTCATGTATGGGTCGGCAAACACAACGACGACCTATACACACCCGTTCTATAGGCACAATAATAATAATTATTATTGCAGCGCACGAAATCCATTATTATTATCGTTTGAACCTCTCCGGTTCTGAAACGAACCGCAGCTGCATCAGTGTGTGAAGTTCGAATGTGAAAACTATTTACAAGACGCATACTGCTGGGTATCATGTTATTCAACGTTTTACTACCTATCCTATATACATACGAATCCGAGATAAAGAGAAATGGTTATTCAGGAGTTCACTGCGATTGTGTGTAGGAGTTCACCGGTTGCAGATAACTTATGACATTGAAAAATAAACATATTGTATAAATATAATAAATGTGCCTCTAGTTACCATTGGTCGTAAAAAAAATTATGTAATTCGACGTTTTTCAAATCAATCCTATACAACATTTTAGTTTACAACTCTATATAGTTCGAACACATTTACAAAGAATTATAGAAACACAAGACATAACAAGACATCTTTAAAACAGCTACAGGTATTTAATATTTAAAACGTAAACAATAATTTAATTTATACATCAAATATGTCCTCGCGTTTTTTATACTTGAAAATAAATAATTTTACTGAAAACATCCTATATAAAAATAATTTAAACATAGTGACCAATTAGTTATACAATTATTATTTTATAGTTATTTGTCAATGCCCAATTTGAATCAATATTTTTAAACAAATAAATTAATATCTATACTTTTTTGTGCAAGGATCCCAAACATGGTATTCATTATTTGTTACAATATATACACGAGTCTCATTCCAAATTGTTACCTGCATTTATCAAAATAAACACAGAAATATTGCATAGAATCTAAGCGAAATATTCTGATATCTCTCTCTCTTCATACAGTCATTATTCAATATAAGATGAATTTACGACCGTCCGACTATGGCACTATAGTTAGACACGATTTTCGCTTCCGTGCAAACTACAATAAACAAGTCATACACTATAATACGTTGGTATTGTGCATGGACAATGACTAATATTAACTTATATAATATATCTATGTACAAGATTGATTCACTCACTAACACTAAACAGTCACTTTAAAATAAACATATACATATTATATAGGTACAAACAGGGTTATAATTCAAAATGATTCATCCGATTTAAAATACTTATATACTTTTAGTTTTAAAGTTTAGAGTAATATAATAAATGGTACATTAAATAAAAGAATAATATTTTAAATTGATTTAATGGTACATAATGTTCTATGTGACTTCCATGGGTCACACAAACAATATCAAAACATCTATTATAGTAAGAATTCTAATCGGAACTCGCATTCGTTTCATACATATCATTTCTGTAATTTATTCCGCTTATTGTGCTGCTTTGTGGTTGATAATAATGTGGTACGTACCACGCAGTATCCCAAAAATAAGAAGTCACATGGCGTACGATCAGATGACCTAGGAAGCCAGTCGCCAGATGCGCAAAGCATATCGGTTGATTCATTTTGAATATCCCTGTGTGTATAAAAAGTTTTATTCGAGTGCATCTCATTAAATAAAATTAAGCATAATAGTTATCACTTATAGTTTTAAAAATAAATACGAGCATGGAAGTAATTATAGTCAATAATTTGTTCACACGGTTTGAAGGAAAACTATTAACACACTACTATTAAAACAAAACGTTGTCAAAAAAAATATCGTTGGAATTTTTTTAATTCAAACAAAACGAAACGTTTATTTTCTCATTACGATTTCGTACCCGACGATCGTTTGTTAGAAATAGTATTATTAATCGGATACACATTTCAGTATATACATATGTTTGTCGTAGGTATATATATTCGAAGTGTTTTGTTTGATATATAATGTAATATATACTACGCATTTACATATTATAATACACTCGTGTATATAATATATATATATATATACACATACTTATACGTATGGGGGGGGGGGCACATATCAGACGATTCTCAATAGATTTCAAAGGAAAACCGCCGCCGCCGACACGGTTGCGTGTCGTGTTGGCGTCAATCCTTTAACGCGATTCGGTTCGATCGGAACAGTAACGGCAGCAGCAACTAGCAGCACCTCCTATAACGACTGCACACAATAATATAATACGTCAATATAATACGAAATTCGACATGCCTAATGAATGTTTCAAACATTGTACGATACCTAATATAATAATGTGTATATACGAGGCGATCTGGCGATCGTAATAATAACACACTGACGATAATAATAAAACGCAGATCCCAGCGAAATATAGAAGTACGGGCTTCGACGACCACGTGTTTTATTTGGTGGTAGTTAGTAGTTACCACCATCGCTGGTTCACAAAGGAATAAAGGAATTCTGGTATATGCTCTCCGAAATCCTTGTGCCAAAACATCTGGAAAGGTGTCCCGTGTTTGGAAATCTCGTATACAGGGTGAGCATGCGCACACGCAGAAGACGCGGTTCCTCTGAGCCGACAAACTGCGATTTCTTTTTGTCCGTTTATTCCGGTCAACTCTCCTCCGCGAGATCTTTTCATCGTATTATACATATATAGGCATATCGTATATGGGCACAACAATACACGATAACACACGTACGATATAGGCAGCACACACAAACTCGCACACAAAAGGCCTTTTGTACAGTCCCAAAAAATATTTAACGCGCGTGAAAAATGTTCGTGCTAGTCTTTTGTGAAAAAAAACCGGCGCGCACACACACGACCCTATAGTAGTATGGAGTAAAAAATTCGATTCCTAGGTGACGGTGGATTAGACCCTATAATAGTACGACGAATGGTTACAAAGGACAAAAAAATAAAATAAAAACCAAAACTACTTTATTCTCCATCTTATTTAAACATAATAGTATAGACTATAGAGTATAGTAGAGCCATAGAGAGCCAAAATACTTAATAAACCTCACCTCCTCACGTGATTCCTATTGATGCGACACCGACACAACGGTTAGTTGTATAACGCGATTATATCTTACGGGGTATTTTAAAACGAGTAAATAAGAAGTTAAATTATCTCGGATGCCCATTTAATTCCGAAATTATTGAATGTAGAACGGAAAAAAAACGCTGTAGACGACGTTTATCGAATTTATACACGGCTGTTACTGCGATCCCCGTCGACAACTCGTGCAATGATATGAAAGAATGTCAAAAACAATACAAGTACATTAAAAATACTATAAACAGTATAAACATTATATAGTAATTCACGGTAGGATGCGAGCCATTCCAAGAGTAATGGACCACCACGCCACGTCAACGTAGAAAACCACCCTTGCACTAAACGTGTTCAGAAAAAAATTAATTCTTCTCCCGGGTGGCCGTTTCATCGATTTTAATATTATTGTAGTACTCAAACGAAAAAAAAAAAAAGAAATATTTATAACTTGCCTTTATCTCTGGGAATTCATGGGACGTCATGCAGTTAACCCAAAAAATATGTGTGTTCACTGTTTCATATTTTATATTATACACACATAATGTTGTAGACGTTTCTCCAATCATATTATGAACAACGATAAGAAACCGTGTATTAGTTGTTGTGTAAGAGCATTTACCAGAAAGGTCAGAGTTTAAAATCATTCTCAAGTCCGATACCTACAAACCTACGCGTGGCGACGCAGTTGTGTATTGAACAAATTAGTACGATTTATAGCACAGTATAATATATTATAAAATATATAACATATATACTGAGTGTACGTTGTTGTAGTGTTTTGTATATTACGCATTGGGCTACGGTTGGCGAAAATGTGGGGTTACGGTGAGACAATACCTCAGTTTTTTTTTACGCATATATTTCGATTACCCCCCCCCCCCCCCAAGTTTGATACTTTTCCAAAATGCCATCTTCTGGGCTCTGGTAATATAATATGACATAGTAGCCAATAGAAGGTACCTATATGTTATCTTCTAACATAACTCAAGCTGTAAGTACCTACTTTGTAAATATTTACAATTATCATAGATATTAGCTATATATAACATACAGCATAGACATTATAAAAAATATTAATTTGCCAATCATTCGTACAACTAATAGTTAATAATTTATTTAAAAGGATTTTGATTTCAAGTAACATAAAATTTTGTCCGAAGATGCCATTAGTTTTTCAGTTTATATAGTGTACACTGATCGTAGACGAAAATGAATTCAAATCTTAGAGTAAGTTAACGATTTTATTAATAAAGTTAACATTGAAACAAGAATCCAAATTCATAATTATGCTATGCCCTATCATAAATATTACCTACTGTGCAATAAACAATAATAGATAGTATGCAATATATAAATAACAGTATTGTAATAATTATCAAACATATTCATATCAGCAGAAAATAAAAAAAATAATGAACACTTGATATTGAATATTATGTTTAGTTACCTAAATGTAAAAACTTCCCTAGATGAGACGGGTCGGGCCAAAGACAAATGGACCAAAATGAAATCCAATTTCCAAAAAATTTCAAGATTATAACAAATCATTCCAATATTGCATGCGTATAGGTTAATAACAACAGTTACACGTGAAAATGAGGATATTTTTGGTAGGCTTGGACTATTCGAAGGGCATAACATTCTGATAATATTTTTTACAAAACACATATAATATACTATAATATAATTATTATAATTTTATTTGTAGTAATCGTTACACCCGCATTGGGTGTGCTCGTCGAGGGCGTTTCTTCGGCTTTTGTGACATACACCACGGTGGTTAGGTACAACGACAGCGGTTTTAAATGTCTGTGAATTTGGGTACACGGTCGACGGTGAATGAATTATTCATACGTTTTATAGCACAGGGCATTATTATAATAATAATAATAATAATAACGTTGTACATGATAATATTATTATTTGGGTACTTGAAACAGTCACACCGACATAATAATATTATCATAACAGCGACCAGAGTCCGTTATTATCTTTGGGGACACCCGGACACGACGTTATCCGCATACTGAGACGATACGGTGACGGAATTTGAGTGACAAAAAGTATGTTATGAACGCGAATGGAGCTGCATACGATTATGACTGTAGAGTTTGTGTACAACAAGAATAACGTTTAACTTAGTTCACCGGTCGTACTTAAAGGTGCCGAGAAAGATTTGCCTCGTAAAACAAAAAATGATTAATGGTACTTAACTATAAAAATAAATAATGCCGCAATCTGTGCAACTGTGGTGGGGCCGAACGGCGATTAACAAGTCGGTGAGTTTACTGGGGCACCCGAGAAAAGCAACAGGTGTGTTAGGTGTGTGGGACCGTCGAGTAATAATATCGTAATCTTTCATTTTCTGAAAAGGCCGCCAGTCGCCATACCGGCACAGACCGCTACAGAGTAAAACGCAATATTTGATAATACCAGGTCATGTGAGCCGACGAACAAAACACGACTCTTGACCTTGGCGGTTTTCGAATAGGTATTTTGCTCGTGGGTCAAATCTGGCGTTGTGCACTCGCCGCCGGGGCATAAATCGTTACACGCACAAATTACGACAATGGACAGCGTAGGTGCGCAAGAAGAATGGAAAATTGCTTTGTGCGCGCGTCATCGTAATAGACCCAAACCAAAAAAACCTACTTAGTTCGAAACTAGAAAGCACCCAACTCGAGATCACGTCGACCCGTTTCTCCGGGG
This sequence comes from Nasonovia ribisnigri, assembly GCA_027563435.1. Lineage (NCBI taxonomy): Eukaryota > Metazoa > Arthropoda > Insecta > Hemiptera > Aphididae > Nasonovia > Nasonovia ribisnigri. Next base: position 578,076 of record JANEHU010000288.1, on the reverse strand, counting down.
GCGAACGAGACGCGACACGCAGGGTAGGTATACATCACGACAACTAATTTCTTAAGACTATATTATCATCGCTGCTGACATTGTCATTGCGACGCTTCGGAGACTTACCTGACTGGAGTCTTGTCGTGTCCGGTGTCGCGACAATCCGTCGTAGTCGACGACTGTCATAACCCGCAGCTATAGACACGCCGATCTGCCAAAGGCCGGACGCGTATGAAACGATCTCGGTAAGCCGCGAACGGAAAACACCGGCGAAGCGACGAGAGGGGAGGAACGGAAAACCACTGTAACGTCCGCTGTAACGATTGATTACAACAATAATATTATATCGGCCGATACCGAACGGCGGACACAGTTGTCGCGGAATGCACGGCGGCGGACGCGTTGTCGGACTGTGCGGTTGCGCGGTCGTAGTCGACCGGCCGGCGGGATACGTTTGACGCGGTGAGGACTGCGGACGGATCGGAATTCGGCGGTCTCGTCGTCGTCGCCGTTCGGGCCGGGTGCGCACGCGCACGCACATGCACCGCCCGCCGTCGCACACGGTCGCACGCACGCGTTTCCCTTCGCCCCCCCGCGCCGTCGATCAGCGACGAGTTTTTCAGTGCGCGGCGGCGGCGGAGGAGCACAGAAACCGGCCACGGTCGACCGTCGAGCCGTGGTTGAGCTGGTGGTGGTGGAGACGACGGACGGACGCTCGCACGCGCATCACACCGCCAGTTCCGCGGCGAGCGCGTGGAGTACGCACCTGCGTGTCTCGCGGATCTAATAGAATAATGCGTTTTTGTTTATTTTGAAACGCTCTCGACTGGTATCGAAATCAAAACTTCGAAGACAGCAGGGCTCTGGATAATATTCTTACCTTTAAATTTGATAACAGGTCGATTCGATCCAATGTTACAGACATCAGAGTAAAATGGATGTTTCTGATCGTAAGATCGTCCGTGTAAGGCAGAGTATGACGACGTCCTCTTAATAACAACAAAAAACCGATCAAATTATTCTCGGGCGGCTTGCACACCGCCGTGTTCACCCAGAGGCCGCCCGCCGCTACAGGTGGATATCCCCACATTGGACACATTTTATAATATAATATACAATATAATAATAATATTATTATAGCGCGCACATATTTTTTTTTCTTTTCAAAAACATTTTTTCACTTTTTGTGTACAAACGCGCCCCTCGGTTTCTAACCCCAAACCCGCGACCACATCTGTTGGAATAACATAATATACTATCCATCGAACGGCTGTGTTTTTATATTCTCGGAGACTTTTTTGTACTGCGCCTACTTATTTCTCTCCACGTTTATATTGTTGTTTACCAATCGACCGATTTCGTAAAAAGTAATTATTCCAACCGTAATCTACAAAACTGCTCTCAGCTGCTGTTCCTGCCGTCCCTAATTAGACCAAACATCATAAAGACGCCGCCGCATATTATAATATCGTTTCCGGCTACGTAAACAAGTGCTTAAAAAATGTTATTATTCCGTTTTGTGGTGTGGAGATTTTTGAACACACACGTTGAGCTCACACGGTTATTGATCGTAGTCGATTTATCTCACTTTCACACCGTTTCGATATTATGATGGTCTTTTATGAGTCTGTAATCGGGAAAATGGTAATAATTAGTAGGCGGACGCATTCAATTAACGACTTGGTTGAAGATAATTGATATTTATTATTCTACGACGTTCGAGTCGTTCGATTAAACGTAACTTCGTATATAAATACGCACATGCACGTTTTTCGATCTAAACAAGCTATTTTCAATTCTGACGATTTAAATACACTAAACGTCAAGTTTATGTTTCATTTTCTGAATAATAATAAAAATGTACCGTCCTTTCGACAACACTAATTTTAAATGTTATTCTTATTTTTGGAGCAATTTCAACTTTATTCTTCGTTTAACCGTCTGCCGCTAATTTCCTGTTAAAAATAAAACGTATACAGAATATAAAAGAATATTATTAATTAATGTGCAGTAAAAACAAAATTATAACCTCTTAATGTCATGTAAGCCCTTTATTATTCTATAAACGCTCCAAGTCTTATATTATGTAATAATTTTGTTGTTTCATCTGTGTTGCAATGTTGCATTATTTATAATCTTTTTTCCATACGCCTGTTCGAATAATGGAATAATATTGTACTTTGTGATGTTGAAAATATGATATTTCTACTAATTTATTAAGCTATGATCTAAACATTATACACCCATCAATATAGTTAATAATTATTTCAATATAAATTATTATTTATCTTAGTGTAAGTAAACCTATACTTGGACTACTGATCAATCTTTTGTATATGCTAGAATTTTTCATTTGGCATCCTTGCTAAAACATAATATACATTACCCATTTACACATTGTCAAAACTCAAAAGATCAAAAGTATATAATTAATAGACATAGGTACTAAAGAAGTACAAATATGCATACACGATGTCATGTTGAATTTAAAATATTGTTCATTTACCTATTGAGAAGTGAGATTGTATATATTTTGTGAATATAATATGTCCACGTGAATGTTAAAATTCTTACACTCAAAGTTGACAACATTTTCTATGTACCTATATTTATATATTTTCTATATAAGTATTACAGTCTACAACTGCTAGAAAATTGTCCAGGAGAAATTTCAAATAAACCATTACAACTACAGACATAAAAGTTATAATAATAACAAGGAATGCAGTAAAAATGCAATAGTAAGATAACTGGTTTGACCTAATCGGTACATTTTGTGGAATGGTTAAATAGGAAGGAAAAAAATTTTATTATTTTTGGTGGCAATCTACCCTAGATATTATATTTATATATTAGTTGTACTTCGAAATAATGTCAATTGTCTACGTGCAAATACTATACATTAGCGGTTCCCAAACTTCATTTGTTAATTAAAGTTTAATAGCGTATATTATAAAATAAAATATAAAATACCCCGAATCCCGAATCCCGATGTAAATTATATAGAAACTAAACAATTATGAAGAATTTGAAGACATCAGTCATATAAGTTGTATTATGTCCGTTGTGACTTTAATATACGAGTACTATAATATTATATACACTCATCGATATTATTTTTGTTAAATAAAACTGCATAATATAATATTATATCAAGATTATATTATTATGAAAACCAAAATATCTTGAATTTATCAAATATTTTTCTTTATTTTCACCCAAAGTATAATGGTACACCTAAAACTGATCGATATAAATTATGACCACGAAATTTAATACAATACTATGATATTTTTTTTTGTAACATAAGTATAAGTTATAACAACTAAATAATGATTATAAAAACATTGGTCGATAAGTGTGTTTGTCTTGTGCATGCGTTCTTTACTAACAGATACAGACACACCACACACACGACACGACGTGCGCACACACACACACATACACACACTCACAAATATAGGGGTAGGACACATATGAGGGTGGTGTTAATATCGCTATTGTCTGCAGCCAACGCTGAGAATTCCTTACCCTATCAGCAATTTTATCGCCATTCGTCGTGAGCAGGTTTTGTATAATGTATTATATAGTGAAGAAGATAATATTATTATAACCTTTACCCACGTGACCACTTCTAACTTCGCGTTATGACGACAAAAGATTTTTCTCGACAAATATACGATTTGAAGACAGACCCATCATTATTATTTATTAAACACACATATAATTCAGTCGGTGGCATTGTGTGGAAGTAGGTAAGTGTAGAAGGTGAGTGGCTGATGCCACCAAGTTTTTAAAAGGGCTGTATAGTTGTTATGGTGCGGACACAGTACCAGTCTACTTTTTGTCATAATCGAAATTCCATTATTCCATTTTAAACAATTTTTCAAGAAAGCTTTGGGTATAGTAATATTGATGGGCAGATTTGATTTATATTGTATGAATTAGATAGGTACGTAATTTTATACAAATAATATGTTTTCACATATATTTTCTTTAACAAAAAAACTAGGATTCATTATTCGAGCCTATATAGGCACAGCCGTACAGGCCATACACCGACACCCAGTCAGTTAGATGAAAATTCACTGTGATAAGTCAAATTATATAGCAGTTTTCAACGACCAAACCATATTCTGTAAACGGTAGAAATGTATTCTCGAAACCAACAAGTTATATAGGTAGTAGGTACTAGGTACCCTATTATTGTTGCATATTGTATAGCTGAGCATTGTGAACACTTTATAATTCATATAAAGCCATAAAGGACAATTCCAGTGAATTCGTTTCTTTTTTTCGGTAAATTTCCTTCGATGGCATTTTCGAGTATTATACTCAACTCTGTATGATAAAATATACACATTAACCCATACATTATATTATATTATTATTGTTTGACGGTGGCTGAACGAACTCCAGCAATTCAGATAATACCTATAAGTTATAACCTATACGGCTATAACTATATAAAATTAAAATGTGAATAAGTGATGGGTGTAATTCCAACACGATAACACGTATATACTTAATTAAAATATTATTCGTTTAAACGGCAAATTATCGAGTTAAATAGGTTTTCAGTTTGATCATCGCTTCTTCGAACGATTACAATAATTGGAAACAATTATTAAACACTGAGAAACGTGTTGAATGTGGAATCCAACAGGACAATCAAACATTTTCTTTAAGACAGGTTTTCGGCTTATCGAATGAAAAAGAAAATCCCCTAAATATTAATTTGTTATAAATACTATATTATTTTTGAATATATACAATTTAATAAAAAACATTAAAAATTGCTTATCACGTTCACTGTGGATAAGCGTCTCTCTCTATACTTAAATATTTCAATGTACCTACTGTAACTCAGTCAGCGTTATACGATTAAGTAACTAATATTTCATCAGTGTAGTTATAATTAATATTATTAAATATGTGTACAAGTCATATGTTGATAATTCTATTTATAACCAATGGCGCCAAAAAAAGTGTCTTGATTTCCCTTCACACGTGTAAACTTCATAGTATGTGTAGGTATACAAAATAAAATATGATCAACAGCGAATATGATAAGGTATATTAATTGTTAGAACACATTTGCACATCTGCGGGTCATTGCGAATATGAATATTGAATATGGTAACATACGCATAAAGATAAAACTATAAATAAGAGTACTGAGTAGGTATATTTACTATTTATACCTAGTTCAAAGAACTATAATTTCACAGAGTTCAATTTTTTAGCAAGCTATTTGTATATTATGTAGCGTAAATTAAAAATCCTCATAACTCACTTAAAAACTGAATTAACGAAATATACGAAAATACGAACACAGATAATGTTCTTACCATCAAGTTTCATAATAGGGCAATTCGGTCTAATTTGAACTAACGGAGCCAAACGTGATCTGCTGAGCGTAAATTTGCTATGTTCACGCACTTGTAAGACGGATAAAATGGCCATTAGCTGTTTGTAGGGGAGGGAGTTATGGTTGGATTGGAAAACGTGTGTGTATGCATGGCAAGGAATTCATCCTGGAACTAGTGACACCGCCCGGTGCTTGCACTCAGAACGCGTTTCGTGACTGAATGCAACCATCGCATCACATCAAACCACATAATAGTACTATTTCATATTGGTTGAGCTATCAATTAAACTTAAAATATAATGCATTATTTGTTATGTGTTGTTTTTTCAGAAGTAAAATACTTAAATAGGTAATTAAATGCTTGTCGTTGTCCGTCGCATCGCACTCGCATATGAATATATTATGATATGCATCAAATAGCTGACAAATCCATTCCCACTTTTCAGCGGTATATATTTCTTATAAGTATAACAACTAACAAGCAATACAAATATTTATATATTTTATTAAGCTATACTGGATTATAGATTTGTTAATTACCTATAATATATAACTTCGAATCAATTAAATAAATGTGCTTTACTAATTATTGAAAGAATTGATCCGTTATTAAATAATTATACATACATATTATTATCGTTTGGTAATTATGCAATAATAACAAGTACATACAGGCTATAATGGCTACAATGTATTGTAATGATAATAAGTAAACTTATATAAAATAAAATATATCGGTCCATTTGTCACGGGCAGGGAGAGGTCATCCTCAATAATAAAATAAATAATACGTACAACACTTGCGTAATGTGGTCACGCATCAGGAGGGCAACTCATATTCATATTATAATAGTGTGTGGCCTTAATCTTTTTGTTGCTGGATCCTGGAGAGAACGGGAGTTTGAAAAAGGGATCCACCGTGTCCAAGAGAAAGAGATATTCTTCGGCAGCGAAGAGCCCTTTGTTTGAGGCGCCTGCCACTCAGCTGCAGCGGACAGCATAATTGTATAGTCCTATACTCATATCTTGAGTGCAAAGTGCACCATCCAGTGCGCATGCTCACCACCCACGCCACAAAGAATCAGGCCCTATAAATGGGTACCGACTATCGAGTCTTGCGTACGACGACTGGGCATCATATTTAACGAAAAGTAATCTATAAGAGTCTGATTCACTTATCTTACTACTCGCTCGTACACCATTCCTACTGCGGCTTAGTCCACAAAGGCATTGAACTTGGTAAGTTTGCGCACATTTTTGTACTAAATTTTGGTGTACTGCAGTGTATTTACTCAGTTTTCGAATACACGACTCGATAACCATCCGAACACCTGGTGGAAGGTGATGATAACGTAATAAACAAGATAATTACGTTGCACCTATATATTATAATAAATATTATCCAGCACTTGTCACTTATAAGTTAATAATTATTATAGTGCAGAGAATCATCCAAGTATAACCTAAAATGTTTATTCCATAATAGGTAGTTTGGTAATTTTAATGTTGTTGTTATACAGTATAAATGTATAATATTATATATTATTGTACTAGGGCAAACTGCAAACTATTACTATACGCATACTTTGGTATAGACATGACAGCTCGATACAGACCCAATGGCCCAATATAGTATAGTTATTAGTTAATAAACAAATAACTAAAGAACAATAACCATTGTTAGTGTTATATAGTGTGTTTACCGTTTAAAAAGGAATGGCAATATATTGTGTGTTTACTGCAGCGAACTAAAGTTTTTAATTGTACACAATAGGTTTCAAACGATGTAATAATATTTCCGTTACTTTTAATTTCTGTGCGTCGTATAACTTGTGTGATGTACCTACCTTGTAACATTGTTATACGAAACAAAATTAATAAATCAATAACCAGTCTAGAGGTTCTCAAACTGTGGTTAAGCAGTAGCAGTCCTAGTCATAACAATTCTAGGTATAAGTAATTGGTATAATGCCGTGATTTGCAGCAAAACGTTGAAATAATAAATAATATGCCTACAATTAAACTGGTAAAAAGAAACCTAGAAAATTAAAAATATTATAAATACGGAATATATTATAATGATTGGAAAAATTTTTAAAGTCCAATGCATGTTATAGATTTATAAATTGTAAATCAAAAATGCATATGTTTGTAGTTTTAACTTCTAACAAATTTAAAAATCATAAATACCGAAATCAGTAAAATATACTGCAAGTCTACAGTATAACTATTTAAAATAAAATAAATTTTAATTTTGTTATTATTTAATTCAGAAATAATAATTCCATAAACCAGAAATTTTTGAGATTATTATATTATAAAATAAATATTATTATTATATATATTATAAAGACTTGATAATGATATGACTTATGTTCAACAGGTGTTGACGATTTTTAAAATAAATATAGAATTTCGAAACATTGTGGTTTTGTAACTATACATAATACATATTGTAATACCACTCCTGCTTTATAACTGTTATATTTTTATTTAGGTACTCTTTTCATAAGTTTTTTGTTACGTTTGCATATTGAAATAACATTTATTTTTATTTATCAAATCATTTTTTTAATACATTTCTTAGTGCTCTAATGCATGTTGAGATGACTAAGACAATTATAATGGCAAGTTAGTAGGTGTATAATATTATAATTATAACTTTTATAACGCATGATTATGCATAGTTTGCAAAAAAATAATTGTATTTGAACCGAACGTAGGATTTAATTTAATTCATAATCATGACAACACATATTTTTGCAGTTAATTTTACCATTTGAGTATGTACCTATATATTTTTTTTAAATACTTATTAGAATCGAATCATTAGTAAAGAGCTAAATACAAGAGAAATTAATGGACAACCTTTCGAAATGTTAATTTAATATAATTATGCTTGCTACGCGGTGCGTTTTAAAATAGGCGCCTCGTCAGTCAGAAATTACACAAAATCATATTATGCAAAACTACAATAAATGTTATTCACGTTCTATAATTTATAAACATTCTACAACATGTCTTGTGCACTTAGCATCAGAAGTAATCACAAATGTAAGATCTAAAATCATAACGTTTCCAAATAAAATAATGTGTAATATATCCATATTTATAGGTACGAGTACCTATAAATAATACCTACGAAAAAGCTGAACAAATTTTATATTTTTATAAAAAAATGTTTCGAACTCGTGTATAATCTAAATTCTGAATCACGCACGATTCGTTATTTTACGCATTTAATGGAATTTTAGAAAATGATTTATATGATCGCTACAATTTACTTGTATTGGTCAAACAAAACTTGTTACAAATATTTTATATAATAACTTAATGATCATATTTTCCAAACTGGTTTTAACGAGTGTTTTTTTTTCAGAAAACTATATAAAGTCTTGATTTTTTTCCTCTTACATTATCCGCAACACACGCGAAATGTACGCTTTTTTCGTTTAATTGACTTTTTAATGTCCATAGTTTATTTCCCGATGTGTTTAATGGACTTCATTTTTTTTATTTTTTGAATTCGTGAGAATCATTTCACGACTTTCTTGTGAGTGTATACTCGTTTTTATAAATCGTTTTTCTGTATTCAATACAAATATCGAGCGAAGAATCCTAAATCACTATTTAAGCCATACGCGCGCGTAGGTATCTATATCTACATATTATTCACTTCTACGTGTGTGCATAATATTATATTCCATGTATTGATATTATATTGAAACAAATAATAGTAATAAAATGTAATATATTAAGTAGATATGTAGTTACACACACAGCACGTTTTTTTTTTATATGACCTAAGAGTTTTATTTCTCCCTCACTTGTAATCACAATCATTAGTCACCGATGCTAAATGACATATTTTGTTTTTCAACTTAAACCGTGTAAAAGAAAATAGTAGGGTCAATGGAAAAAAGGGGGGCAAGTGGATGTCGCTCTGCTGTACAGTAGGTTACAAGTAGATCACTGTATAATGGATAGTATTAAATTTGAATTCAATGATATATAATATATCATTGTATATGAAAAACGATTCTGAGCGGAGACGGTATGTCAGTCCAGGATATTTTAAATTATATTAATATTGTTATTTTACGGTAGCTGCTAAGTTGAATTAATATTATTCATATTATTTAATTATAACCTAAAATTATCAGTGATGCTAGAAAAATATTATAATATATACTTTTACTCGTTAAAATTGATTTTAATATGTAATTCGTCCAAATTTGAACTTAAAATGTCTGTAAAAAATAACTGTGTTTAAATATTTTTTAGATTTTTTGAATACAGTATGTACTATTTATTAGAATCTTTATTTTAAATTTTCAATCCTTAGTTATAAAAACTGACCATTTTATAATTGTTTAATTACAATGATTGATAATTTTCGAGATTTTGATGAATTTGTCAAAATTCGAACTTTAAAACTTATAAAAAAAATGTGTCTATGTATTTTTAATATTTTTCAATTGCTATTGTATATATCAGGAGCCTTGTATTAAATTTTCATTATTTTTGGCCCAACAAATAAAATTATTGATATTAATAGAAAAAAAAACTAAAAAATTGAAAACTGAAATCTCCGTAAAAAGCTGAAAACAGTCAAAATATATTCAAAATTAGATGGTGTATAGAAATAGCTTATATAAACATTCAGTGAAATTTTCATGCATCTACAGTTATTTGTTTTGAATTGCAACAAAATAAGAAAATCGCTACATGAGAAATCGAGTGAATATCTAATCTTGTACAAATTTGAACTTAAAATGCTCATAAAAATTTATTTGACTTGCTTATAAACTTTTTTTTATTGATAAAATTACTTATGAGGAATCTTGTATTAGAATCTTTAAAAAGAAAAATTTTTTAAACTCAAAATAAATTCACATCCATTTTTACGTATTTTGTCAAAATTTACTTTGAACCTACTGACCATTTTATAGTTGTTTAATTACAATGATTGATAATTTTCGAGATTTTGATGAATTCTGTCAAAATTTAAACTTTAAAACTTATAAAAAAATTGTGTGACTATGTATTTTTAATATTTTTCAATTGCTATTGTGACGATATATCAGGAGCCTTGTATTACATTTTCATTATTTTTGGCCCAACAAATAAAAATTTATTGGTATTTATATATAAAAAAAACTAAAAAAATTGAAAATTTAAATGATCCGTAAAAAGCTCAATAACAGTCAAAACATATTCAAAATTAGATGGTGTATAGAATATGCTTATATAAACATCCAGTGAAATTTTCATGCATCTACAGTTATTTGTTTTTGAATTGCAACAAAATAAGAAAATCGCTACATGAGAAATCGAGTGAATATCTAATCTTGTACAAATTTGAACTTAAAATGCTCATAAAAATTTATTTTGACTTGCTTATAAACATTTTTCTATTGATAAAATTAGGCAAACTTATGAGGAATCTTGTATTACATTTTCAAACCTTAGATTTAAAAAGAAAAATTTTTATGAATTTCTAACTCAAAATAAATTGCACATTTTCGTCATTTTTACGTATTTTGTCAAAATTTGAACTTTGATTACCTATAAAAAAAAATTGTGACTACGGATTTTTAATATTTTTCATCTGCCTTTGAAACTATATATTAGAAGCCTACTATTAAATTTTCAAGATTTTTTACCCAACAAATAAAATTTTATTGACATTTATAGAAAAAAAAACTAAAAAAATTGGAAACTGAAAATGTCCGTTAACAGCTCAAAATAAGTCAGAATATTTTGAAAATGCTATGGTGTGTAGAAAATGCTTATATAAACATTCGGTCAAAATTTCATGTCTCTACGGTCATTTATTTTAGAGTTATACCAAAAACCAAAATCGATTTTGTCGAAAATTGGTTTTCCGTAAAAATTCCCGTTTTTTCCTTAATTTTTCATTTGTTTTTCACGGCGCTTTTGAAAACTACTGGGAAATTTTAACTTTTGACCCCCCAAAGTACCAACTAGATTCACTTTCCTATCAGAAAAGGTACTATTGAAGAAAATCGAAGCATTTTTACTGTCCTAAAAGGTGATGACAGACACAAAAATAAAAAAAAAAAAAAAAAAAAAACACACATCATTGTAAAATCAATACATTCATCGCTCCGCTCAGAATCTAAAATAAATATAAATTTCTCTTAAAAACGTTTTATCACGTTATAATACCTTATATTACGAGTACATACTTTTTTAATAATAATTATTATGTAGTGTACAAAAAGCAAATTCAAGTGTAAAATATATATAATATATATTGTTGATATAGTATATACCATGTTTTTGTAACATGACAGTACAAAACAAATTACAATTTGAGGAAGATTTAATGTCATGATGTGAATATAAATAGCAATATAACATAAAGTGCAATAAAAATATATATTACTACGGATTTCACGCGCTAATTTGTCAAACGCGCTTTTTGCGCACTTCCTATACATACATCATATTGTACACAAATATACACATTACATAGCTTATAAGTGTCGTCTGTTCCGGCTGGGGCTGATCCGCTTAAAACGTTTCGACTGAACGGTTCACCGCGCCGATCATCGAAGGATATTATAATGTGCAAAATGCGCCACCCACACAGCAGTCAGTACGTCGTACAGTGTAATATTCCATAAGGAGGGACAGCATCATGTCTATACTCTATAAAAATGCAATCCGCATTCGCGTTACGACGTAAACTCCGGCTCATACACATAAAGTTTAAACGCCGTCTCCAAACAATATGGATGAATATCGAATGTTAAGCCACTTAACACTTAACTAAAAGTCTTAAACCTATTTACCTATAGAGTATAGCCGTATACGGATACGTTACAAGTAATAACAAAGAAACAGAAACGATAAAAAACTTCGAATCTCGAGATAAAGTATTTCGGGACGACTAATTGTCTCGGAATTAAAATTCAATTATTTGCGTTTAAGTTTTGCCTTCTAGTAAATATTTCTATTAGAAAATCAAAATTTTTTTCATAAGCAATGAAATAGTAAGGTTAATTAGGTAGATGATTGACTGAAGAAATCTATTTTAAAATTATATTCCTGGCTTGGCGACAACAATATTATTATTATGACGAAACGGTCATTATTTACCGTTCCCTCGTGGTAAATTTGTTATCACTTATCGCTGATTGATAATTTTGTTCTGTTCCTCATTACGGTTCGTGTTAATGAGTTAGTTTTACCTTATAAACGTGCTGATTAATGTGTGTTGTATTCCAGATACGAAAAAATATAGTATTATAACTGGCGGTTGGCCGTGGAGGAGTGGTAAGTTTTTTCTCATAAAAATTATACGATACAATTTATTTATTTAATATAATGCTTGTCTCGGTTTAAGTAAAAATATTGCAACCCTAGCATAATAATATGTAGGCATATTGGGCATTGTTTGCTTGAGTAGAGTATGATTTCTTTATTTATTAAGGATCGTCATCGGATGTGTGTGCACAGGTGTAGCAGATTGGGCTATATATAGCTACATCCGAACATAGTTTTTATTTTTCGGTTGAGTATACGAGTATACCCGTGCCGTCTTGTAATATAATTTTGAAAGTATTAAAATGTGTTGTTTCAAAACGTACTCGTACATATATTGTACTTCGTTTTCACTAAATATTAAAAACTGTGTTGGTATATACCTAACGGTAGAAATGTCGAACAGTTTGTTTGGAAATAAGTGGAGGTAGTCACGGAAAATGTACTTGTATAATATAACTCTTATAGCCGCCAATAATACAACTGTAGTTCGATGATAACGTAGTACCTAACAAAACAAAGAAGAATAAAATGAATAATTAGAAGTGCAAGACGTGCTACTACGTTTTTTAAGACCTATTATTAACATATTATTGTGTTCTTGTTGATACGAGTGGCAATTATTTAAAAGTGCATTATCCCTTATCAGTATTTTTTTTCCTATACACCTATAGCCATATAGATGCTTACTCAAATAGTTATATCAACGCTGCGCACAGAACAAATAAAAAACATATGGCGTCGTACATACATTATCTCTTAAATTATGTTTATTTGTTTGTACACAAAAAACAACAATAAAGATTACATAGTTCTAAGTATCATTGCACCAATAACGAAAACTAATACACCTAATATAATCCTAATGTTTTACCATATAATATGTATTTCATATATGTATTTGTATCTGCCCCGGTGATTTCCTTTTTATGCAATTACCACTTTAAATAATATGATGTTGATGTCTGTTATTTTAGTTGTCGAGAGAAAACTATGTTTTTAATTCGGAATTTAAGGAATGTCACAAGGAATATTTTAAAAGTTCACAGCTTCCATTAGAGATTAAAATATTAAAATGTCATCCAGACGACGACGTTGTTATTAATTAAAATGCAAGATGTTATTCCGATACGACTTAACGTTTTAATTTGTTACAATCAGTATGAATAAAATCATTATATAAATTTGTTTAAAATCATATTATTATACACGTAAAGTCGTAAATAATTAAACTATATTGTTTACCTATCGCTCTTCCGTGATCACAACAAGAATTATAATAATATATCGATACTTTGATAAAGGAAATTATGACAACATATAAAACGATTTGACATTTTTGAGAAATAGGAGTTGTAAGGGTCTATACTGTAAAATCCTACGATATGATGGCAAGGTTTTATTTTCCACGTGGTAAAAAAACCTACCTCGAGCACATGTGGCGTGTTGTATTATACATACATAATATATAATATGTATTATAATTTATAATTGAACATGTGAGGAAAAAAGATACCACTGACTGTTAAAAACGTCTGGAATGTTTTATAATATTTCAGTTGTGGCACACCGAGTGAGACAAGTTATAAGGACAACCTCACTTTTAAATAGTACTTAATAAGAGAAGAAGAAACACAAATATACATATTTGAAACGCATATTTTTCATCTCAACATACTGATGATTTTAAAACACCACACTTAATAATTCTTCACGAGCAAATAATGAGATTATCTATACATATCACTTATTCATTTATTTTATTCGCATAAGTCGTATATACATACATATATTATAATATTATTGTGCGCACATATAATTCGAAATATTATTTTCACAAATTTTCGAAATCTGAAACTCATTATATGTTAGATATGATGTTTGTCCATTTTAAATTGTTTCGTGAATTGTACAGATATATTTATATACCTAAACGGTTATACAATGTTGTTGTCGAGTTAACTTGCCGATTAGGTAGGTTCTAAGAACCTTTTAGTATTTTTTTGTGCAAACTATTCAATAAATGTTCGTTTTAATTCAAAATATTCAACAGCACAAACCGGTGTGGATTTCTTTTAAAAGTAAATCGGTAGAATTTAAAGAAATTCGCAGTTTATAAATAATACATACCGGTTACTTTTTTTTATTCGTGCCCCCCCCCTAATTTTTGAAATCACTCCTAAATAAAAAGCATGTGAATTACAAAAATTAACATGCAAATAGATGCTAATTATATGTTAAATATTTGTAAAAAAGAAACATTTTAATGTCATGAGCCCTGGCGGAGTATAGAGTATACGTTTATCCGGTAAATACGAGACATTAATAATTGGTACCTACCTAAACTTGTTAGTTGTTTTCTCAGTTGTTAATGTTTCTCCGGTTAATCATGGTTAAATTAATAAATAATTATCAGTATTAAAATATGGCAATAGCCGATAAGTACCACGGTTATAATATCTCAAATGGCAAACTGTTATTTGGATAGAAGATTGTAATATTTTACTTGTAAAGTCTTAACTCCCGCACTAGTTGCTCCGTTGACCCGAATTTAATGCTTCGACTTATTATTTTTCCCCTTGTTCGGGTTCCGGAGTGAATTAAAAACACAGAGGAGAAACCAGGCCTTTGAAACTAGAAAGACATGAAAACTAGTTAATTGTCTATAATCAACTTAGAAAATAACTTAACTACCTAATTAAAGTATCTATACGTTGTAATACGTAACTAATAGCTTTTTTCGGTTAAATCTAAAAACAATCGTTATTTTAAAACCCATGTGAAAATTTTAGTTTTTGTTGAACCTGTATGTAACGTGTAAATATTTTACATGTTTTTGAATTTTTGGAACGATTTTCGAGCTACTTTCAAACCTAAGCTAGGTAGTTAACGGCACCAATAAGTTACATTAAAAAAAAAAAAAAAAAAAAAATGATTGAAATGTTAGTATAGGAAAGAGATAGAAAATTGCTTTTCAAACGTCGCTTAAATTATTTAGATTTTCAAGGCGCAGGAACGTATTACGACCTTTCAAACTGGGCTTTAACATTTAAATAAATGGCGATCTAAACATTTACAAAAATAAATTTCAAAACTATTAATTTTTTTCAAACTTAAGTGCTGGCGAAATCTGTTGCTGGCTATTCCGTACATATTTTACATGTTTTTGAATTTTGCAGTGGAAGGATTTCCGAGAGAGTTTTAAAACTTTAAGCTAGAAAGTTTATGGTACTTATAGTACTGTTCCACAACCAATGGTAGTAAATCCATATAAAAGGGATCAAAATTCATTAATCGCAACCTTTCTCAATATTTTGATGATTGGCGGTTTCATTGTGGATGGATATTGGATGGTCAGAAGTACATTTTAGATTCTGAGCGTATAGCTATAAATGTATATTTTGTTTTATAATGATGTGTTGTGTTTTTTTCCATGCATTGAATTTTTGGACTGTTTAAAATCAGCATATTTTCTTATAGAAAAGTGAATATTGCAGGTGCATTAATGGTGCAACATTTAAAATTCCAAGAAGTTTTCGAAAGCGCCGGGTTAAACAAAAGAAAAGTTAGAAAAATGGAAATTGTTTTGCAAAATCAATTTTTGAAAATTTAGATTTTATGTTATTGATGTAACTCGAAAACTAATATAACCATATCTACATTCAATTTTTACCAGATATTTATAATATCATTTTCGTACATGGTAAAATTGTTATTATTTTGACTCTTTTTGAGCTTTTTATAGCTATGAGAATTTTTTTTAAAAATTACCGTCAATAAAAAGGTAAATATGTATATACCTATTTAAGATTTGTGTTACTTTATATTAAATGTAGGCACTACTTTTTAATAGTTTTTATTCATGAATAAATACAAATTAAATGTTTAATAATAAATAGTTATTTGGTTTTATGTGGTTTTCTTAATGTTAATTTAAAAATAAAAAGTTGTACTCATTTTCAAGTCTAAACTGTATATATATATAATGACGAAAACTAATTTATCATTACATTTTTATAGCAAACAAAATTCTTTTCTGTTCAATCACTGATCTGTTCACCCTACTAAATATAGTTTATACAGTTCTTGGCGTTTTTTTTTTGAATTTTAATCACATTACCTAGTTAATATTTTCGTAGGATTTGGTGTTGGCGTCTCAGCCTATAAAATAAGTGGAAATGAACAATCGGATATTCGGATTCAATATGTGCCTCCAAATCGTATTTATTTAATTCACCTTACCAATGGACCACTAATATTGTCCCAAGTTAAAATAACATGCTTTAATTTGGATGACTGCAAAAACTTTTATTTGGCATCGTTGAATGAAAGTAAAAATAATATAGCACGCTCAATTTTATGCCTACAAAGTTACCGTCGATAAAGACTACGCTGAATCGTATGACACTGACACTTATTGCAAAAAGGTGCCTTAAACTTTCTAGCTTAGTTTTGAAATTTGCTCAAAAATCCGCAAAGGTCGCAATACGCTCCTTTAAAATCTAAGTAACATTCTTAGTTATGTAACGTTTTTAAAGTTTCCTTAACTAAAGTTACTTTGATAATTTAAATTTTTTCACAGACTTCTCCAAATTAGGTTACCTATTTAATTTTTAAGCAGTAGATATAAATACAAACAAACTTTTTATAAGGGCCTGGTTATAGTTTTCTTCGTAATCAACAGTCAAATAATTACAACCGTTTCGACGATTACATTATTGTTTAATAATTCGTCATTCCACTATACGATTATATGAATATTATTATACTTATGGCAAACTGTTATTTCCTGAAACCAAACGTGACTAAATGTGTGTAAATACTAAATAGACTTCCGCTTCCAAGTTCCAGGAGCGTGACGGCATACAGTACAGATAGTATAGTGCACAGAGTATAGTATGGCTGCACCATATATCCTACATAAGTGTGTATGTTATAAATTACAATATACGACATTAATTGTCTTTGTAAATAACATATATTATTTGCGGTGTGCGGTCGGGAGGGGCGGGGGTAAAGGAAAACGATACTCGTCACATCTGTGAACCACACACACGTGTATTAAAATAATATCGGTATAACATATAATATAATATACTGGCATAAATTTGATATAATTGAGACGTGGAATGCAAGTGAAATAGACCTAAAGCAGTGCAGTCCATGGATCTCTGATTTTGGGAACAATACGAGACATATAGCTGATGAATGATGTTAATAGTTAATACAATGTATAGAAATAAAGGATAGGAGTAAGGACATCGATGCTCGTCGGTTGGGCTCGGATGTGACTTACTAATGCTCAGTGCTCTAGTAAATTATTATTTATTAAATAATATATATTCGTGTTTTTGCGCTTAAAACCGTTAAAATATGACTTTGAAATATGTCCTTTTCTTCCACGTATATCTTATACAAAACTATTAACTTTAGATAATACCCAGAGTTAATATCTTATATTAGCTAGGTTAATTAGATGAATTTGATGTACCTTCCTTCAAGGTTATACTCTAAACTTTAACTCTAAAGTATCAAAGTTATAAAAAGTTCGTCGTTTTTACTTTATTCAACCTACGACGGATTAATACAATCAATTAATATAAAATCCTAATTTAACCTAACCGTACTAAAATGTGATAAATAAAAAAAAAACAAACATTTGTATGTATAGATAAAGAATAAAAAGAAAAAATAAGAAAAAAACAATGTAAAAAATTTGGTTCGCCGAAACCGTGAAACATTTTGCACCATATAATACATATATAAGTGCCTCTGAGCCAACAGGCTTTATAGGACACACACACACACACACACTGACAAACATTAATTTATATGTAGATAGACAACTGGGTAATTAAACAACACGATACAATAGATCGAGTATAGATATAATTCTCAAAATTATATTTTAATTAATGAATTTTTGAAATGTACCAATATAAATTATCATATAATTGATCTAAAAACTGTTTAATAATAAGAAATTTATTTTTTTTGTTTGTTAAAGGCTTGGATGACTGAGGTCATTAGTTTGTAAGGTCAGTAGGGTTGGTACGGTAAGGTTGGAACTGTTGGTGCGGTTTAAAACTGTTGGTTATGCTTATGAACACGTGTATGTGTATTGTGTGACAGGGTTTTTGCGTACTATGAACTGGGTGGTCACCCATCTGAAAACTAGTGGCAGCGGCTGTTGCTTACTCTCAATCACGTAGCGTAATTAGTTCCAGCAACTGCGCCACACTGAGCCACAAATATTAATAAATATGCTCTTAAAACAAAAAATCAACATATATGGCATTTATTATACCTATGCAGTGTAAAATGTTTATAATTTTCTCGTAGCGTCTCGAAAATATTTTCTAGCTATTACCAGCAATACATCTATACTATCACAAATATACAAATGTAAGAACTTCAGAGTCCTATATACTTATCACACGATAATTTAGTGATGAGGTTTTAATAACCATTATAATGGTATATATATTATATATATGTTAATTATACTTATACATACAGTAAAACCTCCTTAAAACGGAACCGCTCGGTACCAACTTATTTTTCCGTCGTAGAGGATTTTCTGTTATAGGGAGACTACGGGATATAGGTTATTCGGGATTTTTGTTATTTTCTATTATACGGAGAATTCCGTCTTACAGGAGGTCCGTTATAAGGAGGTCTTACTGTATTTTCATTGTTGTGTACATAACCACGAAAGACCTCGTTATGGTGTTGTCTCTCTTCGCAAAAAGTATAAACCGTCCATTTTTTTCGCCCAATAAGTGGTATTAAATACCGTGATCCCAACCCTTCTCATCCCATCTATTCTTCATTATCATTTAGGTACATGCGTTAGAACAATGAGACGTGATGACGTATTTATTTTCATCCCGCGGGACTTAAACGATTTTTGTGTCGTCGAAACGGGAAGAGACGCTGTCAAGGAAATCGAATATATATTGTTATAATTATATTGTCTTTCGATTTCACGTATACCTATATACGTTTCGACTGCAGGTCATTAAACGAGGGTAATAAATAAATCGCGTGTTATACCTTTGCGGCCGAGTGGTCGCCTACTCGTCCGCAGCCCTAACTTTATATAATGTTATATATATACGTATCGGTCAACGTGATCGCAGGGTCGACCGGACGTCCGGTCATCGCCGCACGCCCCTCGCGCAGATATTGAATCCCGACGTGCGGAGGACATTTGTCGTGACTTCGTCGTTCCGGTCCGCTGCAGCACATTTCGTTGGACGTCATGTGTATACCGTATAGTACATATAATGTACAAACGCAATATCCGAGACGCGGTGATGTTATACGTAAAATATATTATGCAAGCAGTCACACAAAATTGCATTTGGCTAAACAGAGGATATCGTCTGCGTCACAGAAGTCGTCTTGGTTAGGGAAAGGGGGATTATCCCTAATCTCACCATGTTTTTTTTTCATAATACTGTTGTATAGACATCTAGTTTTGTTTCTACCCACAATGTAGGTACCATGTATAGATTATTTAGGAAATAGGTATACAAACATTATCCTGGGCCACCACACGAGAGACTCTGTGGAGCTCAGTATTCTTTTGTGAAAAAAAAAAGAAAAGAAAGAAATAGATTTCCACCCTTCACACTTCCTCACCACCGACTAGGACGTCTCTCCCATGCACACAAATTAATATAACAGCTTTTAGGTCTACATTATCCAAAGATAATAGATTAAAGATACTGTGTGATTATTTTGATTAAAATAAAATTAGAAATTATTTAAAAAAAGCTATATAGAGTATATCAAATTTAATCACTAATCCATATGTAATGTGACTTAAATATGTATATATTTTGTTTTTATATGAGGTACTCAGGTATCTACACATTTTTTAATCATTCAGTATATTGAATAAATAAATTTTATTATGCACATAATATTGTATGTTTTTAGATTTTAATTAAGTATATAAGAAGGACATTTTCTATGTCCGTATACATATAGATTATTTATGTGACACATAAATTGACTATGCATACGGGCACTAGACTCATAAGTATAACATTAACCAACGTTAACTGCAGTAAGTAATTACTATACAATTAAAAAATGTTATAATGTATTGCCATTAACACTAAAATCCGAAACGATCGGTGTCACCTTAAAACATAATACAATATACCCATTATATTTAATCATAATAATAATTAATAATAAATATAATTTCGAAATATCCTTTAAAGCTTTATAACTACTATAATCACTAGTATCACGCGCACATCGTGGAAATTAACAATTTGAACAACACAACTCATCCAGTCGACCAGTCAGTTATAAAAGGTAAAAACACAAAACGTCTAAAACAGTTTCACGCACAGTGACGCGGTTTAATAAGCAATAATAAGTAATAACACGTGGACGGCCACCTGCACTTGTGCGCCGAGTTGTACTTCAGCCTTCAGGGGGCTTCTAATATTTTTGTAACACCGCCGGCGCCGTCGTTGACCTATGCTACGTATTTATACGCATAATTTATCGATGATTTTGACACCTTAATAATCAACTAAAATTAAACATTCCTACAACGCCAATGACGACGTCTGGCGGTTAAAAATAAATAAACACAAGAACACTCGCACTTAGTATTATTATATTGAGTTAAGGATATTTTTTTTCCAAAGGTGCTATTATTGAAGTCTATGCATGAAACGTGTACGCGTCATTATATCGTAATAGTTGTGCTGGGGAACTGATTACAATTAAAAGCTTCCGTTTTGAAGTGCGTATTTATGTGAACATATAATAAGTCGGTCAGCCATTGTATATTTGTATTTTGTATATTAAGTCATATTTTTAATATAGCCTAATTTTATTTACGAGTATACGACGAATTAATACTTTGGAAATCTTTAGAAAGGTCATTCTTCGACTCCTTACATCTATTTTATTGAACAGATTACGTCCTATTCCTTAATAAAACTCATGAGTGCACGTTACCACAGTAAATCTTAATTGGCGAGTATATACAGAGTGTATGAGTAAACGTAAGACACTCTTTATTTCAAAAATCATTTACGTCTTTGAAAATATTTTTTAACATGATTTTTAAAAATATTTCAATTACTGTTAATTCTTTAATTTTCTACTCCAAAGCAGGATATTTTTTGTAGTTTTTCGATACATAAATATAAAAATGTTCTATGAGTACCTAGTTTATGAGTTATAATTGTTATAACTTATGAGTATTTTAAGGTTAGATGAGCGGAGTTGTGTACACTCAAGTCCTATACCCCACAAAATTTTGGTCTTGCACTACTCAACTCTATTAAACTTTAAATAGTTTTAAAGTTATAACTCATAAACTACTCATAAAAAATTTTTATATTTATATATCAAAAAACTTTAAAAAATATCTTGCTTTGGAATAAGGAATTAAAGAATTAACAATGCATTGAAATATTTTTAAAAATTATAACGTTACTTATCTAAACTTTGATTTTTATAGATGGAAATACCCTGAATAATATTCTACTTTGGCATATGAAATTATCAATGTAAATTGTCATTCTAAAGAGAAAAAACTTAAAAAATCATAACTAAAATAATTAATTTTTTTCAAAAATAGTAAAAAATATAATTTTTTCCAAATGTGTTGTTTTTAAATTTTAATGACTTAAAATTATGCCACATAATTTTTTTTTTAAACGTTAATGTTTTCTAAAATAACGAATGTCCGACGTTAAATGGAACACACGTATAAATGTATAATACAATAATATACCAATATATTATTTTCACGCCTATATACTCAGACATTATAAAATTCGTCGTTGCCGTCAATTTACTCGACAAACTTCAATATCTCTCAACTGTTAAGGTTTTAAGCCACTTATACATATATATTGTCATACGTGTATTTGTTAACCGTGTATCGATTTTTATGTAATTCATATAGCAAATAAATATTATATTATATGTAAATCATTAAATCTCTCCCAATGACCCAACATATGGCTGTCGACGACAGTTCAAATATGTATATATATTTGTATGTATTACTGTGTCTATCGAGATTTGAGACTGTATAATATGAGCGTAGGTACTTACCACAAAAACTACTGTAAAAAATATATTAATAGTGTTGATTCGCTCCTATATTACGCATGGGAGTAAATAGGTAATAATAAATTTAAATCGAACAGTTAGACCGGATATCCGGAAAGATATTGTATAGTACACAATATATGCGGTCTACGCATTATTATTATTATTACAACATGTAGGTACATTGTAGTTTGTACCTATATCATATTATATGGCTGTATGTCTGTATAGTCAGACCTACGCGTCCACGCTCACTCCAAGTGCAGTACACTGTATACTGAACACAGTTTAACCTATCTATAACGAGTAATAAACTAATAACCTTTGCACTCTGCAATGTGCATGTGCAACACCGCATCGTTTACCTGCAGTGCATTTCGATGACCTACATAACTACATAATATGTTATTATGAATTATAATGCACATGCTTATAACTCATATAGTTATACATCGATATGACGATATGTAGGTGTTGGCTTGCGGCAGTTGCGGTCAATAGGTGTGTGCGCATATCATCGCGTATACAGTTATAGTGCGCCAGTTCCCAGGCTCAACAGCGTTTCATTTATTATTAGATATTATTGTAATTTTTGTACTAATATATATTATAACGACAGTTCACTATACAATAAAAAATAAAGTATGAATTTAAATTTAATTATTATCAAATATTTTAACTATCAGAAATTATGTCATACAAAAGAGTAAAATACTTAAAACACTATAACGTTAAAAAATAGTAAATAATGAAAAAATTGATGTTCTCATTTAAAAAATTAAAACTTATAAATAACAAAGATATAAGATTAGAAAAAATATTTATTTTTTTTTCAAAAATGTTGTTTTGTTAGGTATGATTTTAAATTACCTATTATGTGCAAAAATAAAAATCCATAATCTTGAGTGATAACTGTTAAAATAATTACTCAGTTTATTATTAACTTGTGTCGTATTGAGTTCAGTAGGTCTCTGTAATATCATCTTGACCAGAACTTTGTTTTTGTCAAAATGCTCAAACTATAGTTCATATAACAACTATGTACCTATTTACATAAAACATACAAATAATAATAAGAAAATCTATTATAGTTAAATGGAATAATTAAAACTAGCATAAATATTCCGTACAAAATATTTGGAATATTTGAAAAATGTATTTTTGACAGAATTAATTATATAACACGATTATGATTATGTGTACTCGTCCTATGCGTACTATGGATAATAACATTTTTATTTTTATGAAACCGTTAAATATATTATATAAAAAGCTTGTATTGATTGTATTATAATATAATTGTGTAGTTTTTTCACTTTTTTTTAAACATTTAATTTTTTACCTGAAAATACCAGGTAAACTGGTATAAATAAAACAACAAGCGTAACTGTAGGTATATTTAGTTTTAGGAATTTTAGGGAGAATAGTGGTGTGAAAAACGTTAATTTTAATTATACGCCTAATATACCTAGGTACCTATATATTATGATAATATACCTGTATGATGTAATGTATAAGTTGTGAAATGCTTGTCCTTCCGAGATAAATGACAAGCTGCTGCAGATTGCCTGTTGGCTATATATATTATTAGGTATACGTAGACACTGTAGTTGAATCTGCAGATGTTGGACAGGTAATTAAAACTATCTTTCGTTGTTGCTGTACGCACCTTTAATAATTGTTATAATTAAAATATGCGTAGTACATAATATGTATATTGTATACATCTACAAATTACGTTATGGACATACAACTTGAAATTCAGTTTACACGAAATCCAAAGGGTTCCGACGAATTTTAATTTTCGTAAGGGGGTAGAACGGTAGATAAATCATTTGTAATTTCTACTTACTTAATGCGTTCTTTTAGCTTTGGTACATGTCACTGCCATGTTCTTAAATTAATAATAAAATGTAATATTCAAGGTACATATAATATATTATTATCGTATATATATATACAGCCAATCTATGCGGTTCCTAACGATGTATCGATTTTTAAAAATAAAAGCAAAGTGCATAAAATAAATTATATTAAAGTTGCAGAGTGTTTTAATCACTTATTGATAACACAAGAGTGGTGCAACCAAGGTGGAACACGCGACGATTTCAGGTATCCGAGACCCAGCAATCTTCACCGCTGTTAATTATCCTACGCAAATTATTTTGAGTATATTGAGTATATTACATTATTATATGTACCTATAAGCTAAAGTTGAATTGTCACCGTTAAAATACGATTTAAAACTACTCTCTCGTTAAGAATGGGCAATGTCATAGTGATAAAAAACGTCTCGTTTATTTTATTTCGTTGTTCGTAAGGGCACAACATATTATTAAAATATTATATTATTGAGTGCGTTACCGATATATTTAATTATTAGTGCTGAATGACGATTCAATATTATATAGGTACAAACAATAGATTAATAAAAACCATAATAATATTATTGTATAAATGTGTTCAAGTTCAACACATAATTTTTTAGCATGTCGCAGTTTCTTAGTATAAAATCAGACAAGCTATTATTTAATAAATGTCTTGATACGTACAGAAGAATAAAGTTAAAAAAAAGTCACTATTTTATCACGGTATACTCTAAGTAAAAGTCTGACCTCATTGAATGAAATGCCTACGGATGTTATTAAATTCTAATTGAAACTCGAAAGTTGAAGGTTTCCGCTACAAATGTTATATATATAAATATATATAAATAAATAATTGCAAAAATAATTGACATTTATTAAAAGAAGAACATTGTAAAAAAAAACCATCAGTATAGATGTTTTACATCAATTAAGTCTTGTTAAAAATAATCATAATAATTCAAAATAAAATAAAAATAAAATTGTAAAATGGAATTTATAAGGCATGCCTGCGTATGTATATGGTCTTTCATTTATTGAATATAAATTTAATGAAGTTTTGAATATTCTAAAAAATATATATTTTTTAATCACTATGTAGTGATGGAATCTACTATCAGGTATTTATAAACTCTGAGATTGACACTGTCGCTTTCCAATTCCACAACAAACTTTTACAATTCATTCATTTTGGCTTCTCTTATATGATTTTAATGTTTGAACTCAGTCACGTCTGTTACGCCTCGATTGTTATTATTTATTTTGCTTATAATATTGGTGTATTTAAGATTTTATGAAAACGTTTAGTAATAATAGATATATTATTACGGCTGGAGTGCTAGACTTTAAATTTAGGTTCAAAGGGATCTAAGACAATTAATTCAATTTATTAAAACAAAAATCATAATTGATTACATTTATGCCAATGACTAAAAAGTATAAACATTAATACATTTTCTAATCTTGTTGAATTACTGTCATGTAGTAATATATTCACACTGTATATAACTGAAGCGTCCGGTACTACAACAGCCGATATATTTTATAGTTATAATACAAAAAACATACTGTATAATATACTATACCTATCATAGTATCATACGATATTGTCAATTAAATTCAAACCCTTTCGAATTTATTGTAATCAAAAAGATTTTCGAAAAAAAGCCTACGATTTAGTTGTCCCGTTGTTCGGCGGCCGTGCATTTGGTATGCCTACATAAAATATTCATTATATTATGTGTGTTTGGTGCTGTTTCATGTTGTGTTGGCTTGCAAAATTTTAGACGTTTATTAATTATCATCATTATATTACATTCAACATTGCACGGTCACACGAACATAATAATATGACGACGCATATAAATTAGAGAATTTAAAAACACAACCTGCAACGCACGCAGGAAGGAGAGTTCAGAATTTTTTTTTTTTTTTTATGTTCCTACTCTTTGAAAAACAAAGATCCGCGGCCGGTTCCAGACTAATTATTTCAGAATATTAAATTCTGTTCTCGGCGTGTGTTGTGTATGTGCCGATCGAGTTTGAAGATGCGTTCGAATGATAAGGAACGTAGATATACATAATTATAATAAATTTATATACGCGTGTGTGTGTGTGTGTGTGTGTGTGTACATAATTTAAAAGCGTGTATCCACGTATTTTAGGTAACTATATGCTATTATTAGTATTATGTGTGTTGAGAGTCTGTTAAACTTGATAAAAATATGATAAATAATTACAAACTAACTGCGGTGGTATATAATATGTGACGCGTCAGTGTATCGTCGTAATTCGTAAAATCAAACGACAAAATATTATATTACCATTTATAACTCACGACCGTGTTTCTCGACTATTGACATTTTCCGAGAGAGTTCACCTCGCATAAGTTAGAGGGCACATTAATAATATACAACTATATAATTATTGTGTAAATGTTACGTGTGTTTTAAGCCTCGTTTTCGGCGCTCCCTATCGGCACTGTGAAAATCGTGTAGTCTAACGGTTATAAAACCACGATAAAAAAATATCAAAATGTATGTACATGTAATACATTTTAGTATGTTGAATTGTTGAACGTTCAAAAATATCTTTTTGAACGCGTCGTGAGGCTTTAGGGAACACGGACAACGTTATCGGCGGGCGGGCATCTACCGTGAGCACGTGTGAAGCGGGATATATATACTGTGTATAGTGTATATTTTACATATATATATATATATATATTATATTAGAAGGTAGGAGGAGTTCGGTTGTCGACGTTAAGAGTTGGCGGTGGTATGGTGTTGTATAATGTATACTATATAGGGCCATTAAAGTTGTAATTCAGTGTGTGCGAGCAAGCGCGTTAAGTCAATTTCACACTGAGACGATAAAATAATAATATTCATACTGCGATAGCAGCAATGAAAATCGCAAGTCTTTTGTTAATTATTGGAAATACGCGTTTGATAAAAATAGTCCACATAGCCACATAGGTATAGAGGTATATAAATTTATCTCGGAACCTTTTGAAAATACCACTATGTATATTATAGCAAAATAGCAAATCATAGTTTAAAAGATGGTGGTAAGTTTCAAGTGTCAAGTCTCTAAAATTAATATTATGTTTTAAATTGAAATTATAATAGCGTTCGAGGAAAGTTGTAATTTTTTTTCAAAATGTTTACTTAAAAAACTCTAACTACGAAGATACTTCAAATTATCAATATTTTTATATTGATAAACGAAAAACTTATGTAATAGAGGAGCCTTATTGAATTAATTTTCAAATTTTAAATCTTATAAGTTATAACATAATACGTATTATAAATATTATAATACAATAATTAATGTAATGAATTACTATTAAGATTTAAAAATTATTTATTATTAATTATTTAGACAAATATGCTAGGGCGATTGGCTGACACAACGTATCCGCTCAAAATCGTTTTTCGAATTCAATGATTTATCATTGAATTCAAATAAAACACATTCATTACAATGACATGCTTTACAACTACTGAACAGCAGAGTGGTACCTACTTGTCCACCTTTTTTTTGTTACTTTTTACTGTATCTTATACCTATATATGGGCATATGGCTATATATAATATTAACTAAAACACTCGAAATTGTCCGCCTAACCTCCTGTGTTGTATAGATACTACTGTGGATACTATTTATAGTAAATACTATTATAATATGATAATACATATTAATTATTATACATACACTATATCTGCGTACTTTATAGTTATATCAATACGGCGTAAACATGGACAAATAATTAATAAAAAATAATAAGATGAAAAGATTTAATTGTTATTGTTTTACAAGATATCGTTACTTATATGTTACATAGGTTAATATAATTTTCTTAAATATCTATAGTTATAGTCAAACATTTTGAATTTTCGAGACTCTTTTTAACTGGTGACGGCACCTGATAAATAATTTAATGGAGTCAGCACCAATTTTCGCTGACAGTCGTAATATAAAATAATGTTATATGAGTGTTTCTGAATAAGAGCCAAATATATCGTATAAAAAAATTGCAAACTAAAATATACCGCTGTAACTTCAAACGTATAATAATAATAATAATAATAATAATAATAATATTAGATATCTTATGGAATTTTCGTTAGATGGCGGATATAAATTGTTACGTCTAGACGACAATTATATTATTATATTATATAACTAGGTCTGACGGTCTATATATGTATGTATACAATATGTCAATATACCTTATATTATAAGGGTTTACAGTTGGCATAAATGGTTCACGTGTTGTTTTGTGTGTTTACGGATCTCCAGACGTTAATTGAAAACCACGTCTGTAAGACCTTTGAAGTTTGAAGGTGAACGATGTTATATAATAGGTATATTACTGATTATTTCGTACGTAGTAGAAAACGATATTACGCAAGTCTTGTCGTGCTCAGTTGTAGCCAGTGCCATATTAGTTATCGCTAGGATGATTTTAGTAACTATTTTTAAATGTGAACGAAAAACTGATCCATAATTATCTATTGTTACAATTGTTATTTATATTTAAGTTTAGTTTTTCATTTTTTGTCTTTTAAACTATTATCCACATATTAACATAATATTTTAGTAGGTACAGTAAGTGGCGTAGCTAGGATTATGAAATTGTGAGAGGGGGTATAAATTGAACCAAGTTTTACAAGTTTTCGTATATAAATAATACATTTAATAGGGGGGAAATGTCAAGAAAGGAGGTTAAACACCCTAAATCCCCGCCCTGGCTACGCCACTAGGTACAGTACTTATATAATAATAACATATATGTATTCAGCAGTACCCACGTATAAAACGTACCAACATAATGTAATAAACAAAACAATACAATTATTAAATACATTTATATATATCAAATAATGATAACAATTAACAACTATTTTTTATAGCTATTGTAAACAACATACAGAAACATTATGTTATAAATCATATTACAATATTTATCATTACCACTAGATTTTTTAATGGTTACAATTTATTACGCATCCTTATACTTTAGTTTTTACTTATACTTGTGTAGTTATGAAAATATAACTTTTTAAGTTATTATTTCTAAAAATAAATATTTATTGTTTCATTATATTACTAAATTACACATTATAGTTATTGGTGTTTTATTAATTGGTTTTTTTTGTATTTTTATTTATTGGTTATTGGTCTTATTTATTTTATTTTTGGAATAAATGTATATGCAGTTACAATACGACAACCATTTTCTTGAAAACTAAGAAATTATTTTATTCTATACCAACTTAAATAACTGTAAATTAAAAAACCTAAATAGGACTAATTTATTATTATTCGACATGAGTTACACGATGATAATTTAATTGTTTTATGTCAATGCACAATAGTATTCACAAGATTTTATGATTCGTTGGAAATCTATAACACCAGCTTGACTGACAGTTGAACCACAGTTGAGAATACAATTAATAATTAAAATATAAAATAGTAGTAACTCGCAATATTTCAAATACTATTAATACATTAGGCTATGAGGGAATTTGAATACATTTTAGTGATAGTAAAAATAATATTTATTTTCATTGAAATACTTACAAGTGTATATTTTTATTTTTCAAGAGAACACTGATTAGTTACTAGAATTTCAAAACCCCATCAAGACATTCAAGAGGCTGTTGAAAACGACTGAAACCTTGTAACAAACAACGAGGGTTGTTTTAGGTAAAGCTTCATGCACCCATGTATTTTTCCTAATTAATCATCGTCACCCAAAATGCCATCCATAGCTTTATGAAAAGCTGTGTTTAGTTTGTTACTATAAAACAATTTTATCTCACAGAGATGTATACATATATTATACTAAACTCGATGTTTATTGAAAAAAATAATTTAAAATAGTACAAATAATAACTGTTTACAGAAAAAACAACAAACATTGGATTCGGCAATGGTTCTAGACGTATTTGAAGTAATAAGGATATTATTGTTGGTATAGACGGGCGACAGATGATAATTTAATAAAATCATAGGAAATGAAACAGAAAAGTTGTTTGATATCCGAATTTGAATAGTATACACACTAGTACACCACACACTTGCAGTGAAATACACACGAATTTGTTAAGGGGGGGATGACATATTCATTAATTACTTCTTTTATAAGTACATAGTTTATTTCATAACAATCTGCAGATTATACTTGTAAAAATGTTTTATATAAGCTGCAAATGTATGTATGTAATAGGTATAGAAGCCAACGTATTTAGTAGGTAAGTAATATTTAAGTAAGTAGTATTAAAATAATCTTTTGTTTTATTAATAATTACTAAATCACTCATATAATAACAATTGCTATAGAAGTATTTATTATAAACTCAGATGTCTGATAATATACTTTAAGAGCTGGATATCTATCACAATATAGCTGCACGTGTTTAACTCCCTCCCTCATATTGGCTGTTCTTTACGAGCCCGTTTTTTTTGTGCACCGATAGCCCCCCTACAAATTTTTCTAGAAATTATTTACCACCGTCCCCCCACAATTTAAAATTCCTGAGAATTCCACTAAACATAGCAATATATTTTAATAATATGAAGTGAACATCCATTATTCAATCCATTTTACTCTGTAATTTTGGATATTGGAATGCATTGACCTATATTATCAAATTTATAGGTAAGAATATTACAAAGGGCCCCATGTAGGCTTTAGTTATGAGAATTAAAATTTTACAAAATATTACAAAACATTCACAATTTTGAAGTTCATAACAAAATTCAAAACTAAAATCCTAGGTGAGGTCTTACATAAATATTCTTATTTATAATTGGTCAATTCACTATAATGTTCAAAATTACAGAGTAAATATAGATTATTCTCGTGTGTATCCGCATATGTGGCATTTCCGTCTAACTATCGCATAACACACGCTACGTTCAGAAATCAGAATTAAGCACTTTACTCTGTATTTTTAATATTTTAGGGAATTGACCTATTAAAAATCTAAAATAATTTTATCTAAAGCCTCTCGTATAAATTGCTTTTGATATTTTAATTTTAAAGCAGTAGTATTGATCATTTAAAGTTATTGTAAGTTTCTATAAGATATTTTATTATACCAATTATTTAATAAATAAAATAAAATTGATGATTAATTTTAATGGTACTTATATGAAAACATTTTTAACGTGAGTTCGCGGACCTCCTTCCTTGGATACATCCCCTGGCACACATGTACAGTAGATTCTACACACATACAGAAATTAAAATTATTTATAACTTTCAGATCATATAGCAACAATAAAATAATTAACCTTGTTTACATTATTACAGAGGTAAAATTCTAAACGGTTATCAATATTTAGTTTGGAAATCGATAATCTAGGTAGTTTAGAAATGCACAAAAGTAATTTTAGTACAATTTAATATTTGTATGTCAAAGAAGACATATTTGAACTTACAAAATAAAAAATATAGGATTTCATGTTATTGCAGTTTACAGAAATGTATCAAGAAAAAATAAATATTTGGTATAAAATGTCGTGATCAAAATAACATTTCTCGAGTTAACTAAATGGGATTTAGTTATTGGTATAATTTCTACCAAAATAATTTTTACTTAAATCAGAAAAATCACGTTTAAAACCCCCAATTATCTAGTTGATATTTAAAATAAATAGCTTATATTATGCTTTTTTATCTAGTGCATATCTTATAGCAATTAGCATCATAAATATTTCCTATTTTGAGCTAAGAATAATTTTTTTTTTAAATATTTATACATTAATATTACTTATAAGAGTTAAGTTTGACTTAAAACAATTTTAAATTGGCTAAACAAATTCAATAATAATTTACCCTATATGAATACATTGTAAAAAACATTACATTGTTTTAAAATTCTGTTTCTTAATTTCATAATTTACCCATCCATAAATCTATAACTATTATAAATAATTGAATGCATTTTGTTGTTATTTACTTAAATATTGTATGTATATATAAATAAGTACCTACTGTACTTTATTACTTATTGTTATACTTACTCGATACAAGACACCAATTTTCTATAGCTATATTTTGTGGACGGCTTAGTTTCTAGACCTATTTTGCCCGTTTAGTATAAAAAAATATGTTACTAATATTGTATTTTAGTGTAAATAATATACATCATACATGTGCTCAAGTAATAAAAAAACTGATCAATAACAATAAGTTTAAAAAATATTTTTTACTCGCACTCCTTCATGCAGCAGTTGTTTGGACTTAGAAAATCGTCATCTGACATTCAATTTTTGTACGTACGCTTGCAAAAAGACACATCGTATATCGTAGAAGTACTGAAAATGGTAATCACGTTTTAAATCCTTTAGTTTTTGGACGGTTCGTTTGCCCTCGTCTATAGTCTGTTTGAAAAATAAATAACACTTTCAGTTTTAGGAACAGGTACCTACCTAGTAATTTAAGTTATACATTTTAATATGATGGGACTCACAAATTAACATAATAAATAATAATATTATCATATTAATCAATTTATCGTATTATTTTGTATCTGAAGTTTTAATCGATTAATTTTTCCCTCCTATATTTATGACGCATTGCAGCTGGAATATGCAAGCCTATAGTTATGACTGCATGACAATAATAACCGTACACATTTGGTTCGATTTCAAGTCGTAAATATAGTAATTATTGAAATTTGTTTTAAACTAAATTATGTTTGTTGCATGTTGAGTGTTTAACCATTACAATTCGACAATTATTTTCCATTATATATGATAAAAATAAGTGGAAAAGAATAAAAAATCTAACCTAGAATAAAATAATAAGAACGAAAATAAAATGATGTACATAAATTACTATCCCACGCTGTGATCAAATGTGTTTAAACCCACGCATGAATAGGATAATTTGGATTAAAACATAATTTACAAATAACCAATAAATATAATATATAGAACATAGGTACTTCGTGTATATGCGCCTTCGTTTTAAAAATTTGATACCTGACATTGGTTATTTTTACTAGAAATTCGCAACATTAATATATAACATTGTATATATTTATATATTATTATTTATTGGGAATACGTGATCAAATACAAATTCTAAAAATGTTCTATTTAAAGTGTCTATTCGTATGAACTTAAATCTTCATCTCATATGAAATTGGATAAAAAAAAATAATTTAATAGCATAAAAAATAAAATGTACCTATCTATAGATACTTATATATTTTAACCAAATATTTTAGATTGTGGGTTTCAACTAATAAATGCATAAAGAAAAAGGGAGTCAAATGGATGTCGCTCTGCTGTACAGTAGGTTACAAGTAGATCACTGTATAATGGATGGTATTAAATTTGAATTCAATGATATATCATTGTATACGAAAAACGATTCTGAGCGGGGACGGTATGTCAGTCTAGGATATTTGAAATTATATTGATATTGTTATTTTACGGTAGCTGCTAAGTTGAATTAATATTATTCATATTATTTAATTATTAACATAAAATTATCAGTGATGCTAGAAAAATATTATAATATATACTTGTACTCGTTAAAATTGATTTTAATATGTAATTTCGTCTAAATTGGAATTTAAAATGTCTATAAAAAATAACTGTGTTTATATATTTTTTAGATTTTTTGATTACAGTATGTACTATTTATTAGAATCTTTATTTAAAATTTTCAATCCTTAGTTATAAAAACTGACCATTTTATAATTGTTTAATTACAATAATTTATAATTTTTGAGATTTTGATGTATGTGGTCAAAATTCGAACTTTAAATGCTTTATAAAAAAAAATTGTGCCTATGTATTTTTAATATTTTTCAACTGATATTGTATTAATATATCAGGAGCCTTGTATTAAATTTTTACACTTTTTGGCCCAACAGATAAAACTTTATTGATATTTATTGAAAAAAAAACTAAAAAAATTGAAAACTTAAAATGTCCGTAAACAGCTCAAAAAGATTCAAAATATATTCAAAATTAGATGGTGTATAGAAAATGCTTATATAAACATTCAGTGAAATTTTCATGCATCTACAGTTATTGTTTTTGAATTGCAACAAAATAAGAAAATCGCTACATGAGAAATCGAGTGAATACCTAATCTTGTAAAAATTTAAACTTAAAATGCTCATAAAAATTTATTATGACTTGCTTATAAACTTTTTTTTATTGATAAAATTAGGCAAACTTATAAGGATTCTTGTATCACATTTTCAAACCTTAGATATAAAAAGAAAAATTTTTATGAATTTCTAACTCAAAATAAATTGCACATTTTCGTCATTTTCACGTATTTTGTAAAAATTTGAACTTTGATTACCTATAAAAAAAAATTGTGACTACGGATTTTTAATATTTTTCATCTGCCTTTGAAACTATATATTAGAAGCCTACTATTAAATTTTCAAGATTTTTTACCCAACAAATAAAATTTTATTGACATTTATAGAAAAAAAAACTAAAAAAATTGGAAACTGAAAATGTCCGTTAACAGCTCAAAATAAGTCAGAATATTTTGAAAATGCTATGGTGTGTAGAAAATGCATATATAAACATTCGGTCAAAATTTCATGTCTCTACGGTCATTTCTTTTAGAGTTATACCAAAAACCAAAATCGATTTTGTCGAAAATTGGTTTTCCGTAAAAATTCCCGTTTTTCCCTTAATTTTTCATTTGTTTTTCCAGGCGCTCATGAAAACTACTGGGAAATTTTAACTTTTGACCCCCCAAAGTACCAACTAGATTCACTTTCCTATCAGAAAAGGTACTATTGCAGAAAATCAAAGCATTTTTACTGTCCTAAAACGTGATGACAGACACAAAAATAAAAATAAAAATAAAAAAAAAATAAAAAAAATAAAAAAAAACTAAAAAATTTTTTAAAAAAAACACACATCATTGTAAAATCAATACATTCATCGCTCCGCTCAGAATCTAATACATTAGAATATTCGTCGTCTATAAATTGTACTCTCAGTGACGAAACACTCAAAAATAAATGATTTTTCAGATAATCGATTAAGATCTTGTTTTTTATGATGTAATAAATTCCAGGAACTGTAATTATATGAGTTGGGGAGTTCAGGAGTTATGATTCCACACAATTAAATATATATATTGAAAAATGTAAATAAAACGGGATGAATAAAAAACCGATAACGATTCGTTTATATTCATTTTATATGTACAATCTAATATAAATGAAATTATTTTTGGTTGATAAAGTTGTTTGTATACAAAATAAAAGGGATAAAACTATAAAAGCCATACGTTAAACATCTCCTATAGTTATAAACTTACAATTGATACAAATATACTACATATAGTGCATGAAAATTAAATTTTTTTTAATAATTAATATAACCTCACTTACTTCGATGTGTCTGATCTGCTCAGCGGTCAGTTCATATACCCCGTACGCGTACAAGTGATCACGCCGCTGGTTCCGGTCCATATTTTCGACAATTTCGATCAGGGAATGACAGTTATCATCAACGAAACCTAAAACTCTACGACAGACGAACGTCAGTAATTGTTTTGTGTACCACATCGTGCAGTCGTCGTCTTCAGCTTCTTGGCAATCTACCAATAACAATAAAAACAATTGTATTAGAAATGACAAAATAATAATCACCAATCAAATAAATTCCATACGTAAACACGGTATAAGGTATATTATGACCTATTATAAAATCTCAAATTTGTATACCGTACAATAAATATAGAAAAAAAATGTAAAAATCAAATATATATCATGTATATAATATGAATAGTTGTAATAAATTTAAAAAATTTTGGTTGCGAGATTTTAAGTTAACCAGAAAATAATTGACTAAAATACAGATGGCTATACGTTCGCATTTATAGACACATATACACTGCAATTATTTCTTCGCGAAGTCCTTTTACCGAGATTTCGTTCAATATTTGTTCAAAATAAATAAATTTGGAATTAATAAAATAACACTTTACAGGCATTGAATAACTATATAGTATATATAGCTAAACAATGGACGGTATAGTCGTGCCGTGTGTGGTGTGTCGCTTCAAAAATTTTAGACTATGCTTGTGTACGATCTTGCACCCTCGAGATTAAAGCCCAAGTACAAAGACAACATTATATGTCATAACCTGCGTTCTAATTAGTAAATTAATTATAATGTTTTTACATTAAAATTAAATTACTATACAATTTAAATTTTAAAATGTATTGAATAATATCAAACTATTGACTCAACTATTGATGCAACTTTTTCTAAGAGGCAAATATCTAAAAATGTACTTAAATTTAAAAACGTGTTGTCAAGAACGAAATGTACAACTGTCATCAACTGATAAGTCATGTTTTATTATAAAAACTATATATTTTGTGCATGGCATATATAATGAATAAAAAAATAAAATATATGTTATCTCTACTTGTCTGATTTTGATATTGTTATAGGCACTAGGTATCAATATTTTATTTTAAACGTTAATAAAAATAACAGATATTTGAAACTGCAGTTTTTTATCTACGCTATTATTTATTAGTGGAAAATTTTATCTAACCGTTTTCGGTAATCGGCGATGATATGTTTTGACAAATTTTTATTGGTATCTCTCATAGGTACTTAAAACTTTTGAGAGTATATTTTTTACCAAGATTCCGAGAAAGCGTAAATATCGTTTTAAATGATAATAACATTTTAACAACATCCAGCATTATGATATTTATGAATAATTGAAAATTATTATATAAAATATTCTGTTGATAAGTCTCTGCATTTACATGTTCATTTTAATTTAATATTGAGGTATGGAAAAAGCATAAATTAATTACAATTCATGATTAATGGCCCAAATCAATAATTATTACCAAAATACCTATTAAATTGAGAACTGTAATTAATCATCATTAATCATAGAAAAGCCAAAAGAGTTTTCAAGTGTAGAGCTTTGAAAAGTGATAAAATATATAAAGTGCTAAAACGCGTTGTAAAATTACTTAGATTAAAAAGTATAAGGAGTATCGTTTAATAGTGTGTGTGTATTTTACTATCAAGTTTTATTACGAAATAAACATTATACTTAAACACTAAAAACATACGTTTATAACAAATGTTTGCTTTGTGTTTTAGTTTATATGGACAGTTTATATTTTAACAAAAGAAGTATATAAAAACTAAAAGAAGTAATTTTGTAATTTTATAACTAAATTAAAATATCATTTCAAAGTAAATAAAAATATAAACTACTTTGTTGTTGTTTTTTTTTTTTTAGTCAGAATCAAAGAGACTCTGTTTTTGTACACAATTTATTTGACTTTTAATTCGTTTGATAAGTATTAACGATGTGTACTTTAAATTGTGATTCAGTATCAACATGATTAATCAACAAACAAAATTAACTTTATAGATTCCCAAAATATAGTATAAAAATACAAATTTGTGATAAACAAATAATATAATATTATATTTACAATTGAAATAACATTTATTATAGTTGTAGGTACATTTTTAATATTTATTAACATTTATAAAAATACAAAATAAGTTAATGTAAAAAATAATAAATAATTTATAAATGTTGCTAGTATTATTTAAGTGTTTAATTTTAAAAACAATTCAAAATTAGAATGTTATAACTGACATCAACAATACTTTTGGGCACTCAATGCATACATTGGATAGAATATAGAATGATCACATTTAATTGGGTTCTGATTTAAAACGCATAGGATCTAACATTCTAACCTAACCTATAGTCATTTTTCCATGTATAAAACACATATTATATAATATTTTTTTTCCTTGGAAAATTTATTATAATGTTAACACGGTTATGACACATGAATGGCGGGATCTGATGAATAAAATGATATTCTATCCGATATTCGAATTCACCATTCGTTAAGGACGTATACTGTAAACTGTTATGACTGTAACAGTCATTTGGACCTGCAGCGTCCTGCTGATTGCTATTGATTGTACACTGCAATTCAGACACTTAATAGTATCAAAAACTAATAAGTATTGGCAATAATTATGATTTATTGTACCCCACACGACATATACACTTAGATACAATAACATTGATCATTTTAGTCCAGCGATTCTCGACCTAGGGATTGCCAAATAATTATTAAGGGTCACCCAACCTATACTATGTAGTATATAGAAGAAGAAAAATAGTAACCGAAAACATCGAAAATTTAATTTGAGAATCGTTACTTTAAAAAGGCTGAGAATTACTGTCATATATATGTATTTTATGTATTTATATACCTACAACATCGGACGTGTGCATTACATTATTGTGATAAGTTTCTAAATTCTTAAGACAGGCAAATATCATTACGTATACTTATGATTTGAAGATAATATTATGTACTGTGTGTAGTATAATAATAATTTCGAAAATATGTTAAAAATAGTTATTGAGTATAGAGCTGATGTCCTGCTGTAGGTATACCATCTAAAAGTGTATTCGTTCATTTTGTTTATTCGCAGAAAACTTGTAAAATAATATTATATTGGAGCGGACGAAAAACGCGGTGCTTACCCGATAGGACGGCGTGCAGCGCGTCCGCCGGCCACTTGGCCACGCCATACTTGACGTACAGCACCTCGTACACTATCAGACGGCAGTGTCGCTGGCCGTCGCCGCAGTTGCTATCGGCGTCGTTTCCGCTCGAGGCCGCCGCCGTCCACCGCAGCGCTTCGGCCACCTTGGTCTCCTTGCTCTCCATAAAGCTGCACATCATCTCCTGACAAGCGTTCAACCTACAGCCGTTGACCTCTTCGTCGGCACGCTGCTTCATCAGCTCGGCCGAGGTTGAATCTCCCGCCGCGCATGCGCACACTATATAAATAACCCACCGCACCGTTATTATAGTTCTTATGATTTTGTTTTGGGCAGCATTATTTTATCAGTGCTTGACTTGATAGAAGGGGGGGGGGGTGGTTATTGATTAAAAGTCTAGATATTTTAGCGTACCTACTCCTAATTTTTTTTCGAATCTGGACTCAAAGATCGGTACTTTTTTTAGAATTTTTTTATAAAATTATGAAGTAAATACAAAATTAAAATGGGCAAGTGGGTGTCACTCTGCTGTACAGTAGCGTTTCAAGTGGGTCACTGCAGTGGATGGCGTTAAATTTGAATTCAATGATAGAATATCATTGTGTCCGAAAAATGATTTTGAGCGAAGACGGTCAGTCAGCCTATAACACTATAACGTATTACTAAGTATATTTGACGGTATTGTTGTGAATAAAGTTCTTTATTTATCTATTTACGTGGAACCTTCTTTTAAATGTTCAATCTTTAGCTATATAAAAGTTGAACATTTTACAAATTTTTACTTTCCATCATGCAATATTTGCGTATAAGTTGATACAAGTTAATGACGGTTGTAACTTATAGATATAGGTATATAACATTGAACCACGAACCATAGACGTCGATAAGATATGTAGTAAGAATATTAATTGTCTTAATAGACCAAAAGATAATATTATGAATGAAATATATTCCCTTTTATGATATTCATCAATTGACGAGGTTCAATTAAAAAAGAGTGTTTTCGATATTGATATTTATTTTGGTAATTCTGTTGAAAGGTTATGCCATATCTCCTGTGGTGTCAACTTAGTCCTTATACGTTTCTTATTATAATTATAATTTGGGACTGATTTTAGATATTTTAGATAACAATTAAAATGTATTATAGATATATATATAGGTACACCGAATATATTACAAATAAGTAACTTAATTCAAATATTTATAACTGTATTTTACTATTGATCCATTTAAAATAAAGACCAGTACTATTTTAACTACCTACAAAAGTTTACCTTCTATATTCTATAGCCACGCTTATGGTTGAAATTTTTATAGTACCTAATGAGTATAATGAGTCATGACATTTTTGTTGGTTTGTGGTAAAATGTTTGAGGCTTTGAGCCATTTGAGAGTATAATAAGAGGTGTGAGGGGATGATACGTAATAACTAATAAGGTATATCAATTAGCTAGGGAAGTACATTTTTTTTATGTCATCAAAGTGTCTTTACTACTTATTTCTTTTTCAAGTCAAACACTGTATTTTATCAAATATTTTCACGTGTTTTAAAACGGAGATCACCACCGTGACTGAATATATATATATATATACATAACAGTGGGCTGTGACTTTAACATAACTTTTGTACTATGTAAGAGGGAGGAGATTAGTAAAAAAATCTAACCCACGTCCAAAAAAATAGACGTT
Organism: Nasonovia ribisnigri; assembly: GCA_027563435.1. Lineage (NCBI taxonomy): Eukaryota > Metazoa > Arthropoda > Insecta > Hemiptera > Aphididae > Nasonovia > Nasonovia ribisnigri. Next base: position 537,181 of record JANEHU010000288.1, on the reverse strand, counting down.
TTAAAGTATTTATAGTAATGCCCTAAAAAACCAAAAAGGTTCTGATAGTGAGTGAAAATATTATTTTATATGACACTCGAGCCCTCAATTTCAAAGGTCTATAGTGACTCATATATTAATATAGTTGTATTATATTATGATTATCGCATGATATTAGTTGTCATAACTCACAATTGCAACTATGTAAACAAATCGACTTAATTTTTTAAGAGGTTCCGTATATAAAATTTGTTCTAAGTCTTCGGTAAAAACAAGACAGATGGCGCCACGGGTATATTCCTATTTCTCCATTCTGTTTTCCGCGCCGTGAGTTTCATCAGTCGTATTTAGCTTAATATGCTGATGGGGATCGACACCGATTCATCGATTCATGCTCGGCGAAATCAAGTCGGCAGTTAGGGAGATAACCTTAGTGAGTCTCCCCTACATAAATCCATCCATAGATGTTCTATGGATGTCCTACGCTTACCCAAACAGTATTATTTTCCAAGAACTTATTTAGGAATTTATATACGCGACTTACTTAAGTTAAAATTTGTCATGTCATTTTAAGAGCTATGCTGGAAAGTATATACATAGCTTCACACTTCCATTTCTATATAAAAATGTTATAGTATTATCCAATATTATTAAAAATGTTAATTATACAACTTATTGCAAATTATTTAATGTGTGTAAATGCCGTCATACCATATTTTACGAGATGATTCTTGTAACAGTTAAAAGTAAACACTAACTATCTCGAAAATAATTAATGTATATTTTATTTAATCTGAAGTCATTATAAAACAAAATTTTTTTCTATTTCTTGTCGGTATTAAAATTTAAAATATTTAAAAATTTAAAAAATATTCCACCATTATTTTAAAACAATGCTTTTTCAATAGTATCAAGAAAAATATAATTAAAAACACTGAAACACTAAATACGAGTACATTTATTCAGGAGCTATAACGCCTGTCCACCTACGATCATATAGTACTATAGTAGACTGCAATGGAAGTCATTGATTCTACAGTAGTTGCAGCTCCAACCGTGCAAAAAGGGCAATGATGGTTATCATTTTATCAACAATATGATACAAATAGTAAATTTGTTCTGTCTATAATAGGTTACAATCTTGTGTTTTTGTGAGGACGTTTAAGTAAAAATATAATATAATATTATTTAGGCGACGATTAAGCAGTGCTATATATATATATTATCAATCAAAACGTATACAAGTTATCGATATTTGATCTTCAATTGCTTATAAAAAAAAATTGAGCCAATGTATTTCAATAAATATTATGTATGTCAATTATCAACAAATAGCACACAAAAAAACCACAATATTTTGAAAATTATATCATGGCTAGTAGATATTATAATATGAATATTTTATGAAAATTTGAAGTCTACAGTTAGTAGAGTTAAAACAAAAAAATTGATTTCATTGAAAACTTGATCAATTTGATCCTCCAACTAGGTCCAATTTTATATCAAAAACCACCTTCAGAGTTGGAAATCATTTTTACTGCGCTATAGTGCTATCCTAAAAGTTTAAGTTACACAAAAAATCATATATCGTTGAAAAGCCAATTCAATAAAAGAATGTACTGTAGTATAAAATAAAACTATAGAAGAGAAATGATTTTAATTCGAATAATTTTTACTATATTATAATTTATAACCATTAATAATAGAATTGTAACATATTTTAACTCGTAAAGTCGTAACATATACAACCTAACGTATATTGTATAATCGATCTTTTGAACTTCTTATTTGGCCACCATAATAAAAATTGACCTACCACCTGATCACAATAATAATCACAAATAAATTAAATGCTTAAAATAATTTTATTTTCAATGTGAATTTACAACACTTCGTTCTATAACTTTATTACCACACTGTGTATCAACTATTTAGACGGGTACGATGGTATTCGCCCCTCCAGGGAACGTAATTAACGCACAAGTTTTCAAATTATTCATTTAGATTTTATGTTTATATCAAATTAAGAACTTTTAAAACTTTTACAGGTTTTGGTTGAATTTAAACTTAGTTGAAGTAAAATGTTTGGTATATTTTACAAATTGTTTGAAAAATGTCTAATAATCTACAGGAACATCTGGTATAGGTATACTGACTTTTAAAACCGTATATTAGACAAAATATTTTAATTTTAATAAAAAAATGTTTTTCAACATGCTAGATTTTGATACTCGTTTATATTTTTACGTGAACAATGATTAAGATATTATGAATAAAAATAGACTAAGTAAATGTAATTAATGTCGATTACCATTTTTTGAGTTTTTTCCTCAATATGAATAAATTATTTCCTCAGAAAATACGGTGCAAACAAATCCTTTAATATTTGAAAACTTTAAAGCCCTGTTTAAGATTTCACCAGCTGTCTTTGTTTCCCTGACTAGAACGTAACTCTATAAGCCCACCTTCGTATCATGAAATCAGAAAACAAAAATCTAGAACTCGAAACTGCATCCCATTATATACGAATCGATTGGAAAAGTTAAAAGTTCATATTATAATATAATATACTACTATTATATGATAAGACCATAAATGGGAGTAACTCTCGGTTGTTTATTTCTTTATATCATCATGCATTGTATAATCGGAATATTTTTTAATTACACCACAGAACAAAATACAACCCTGAATCACAATAATTTGTGAATAACTTATAAGTATATACGATGTATTAGTGGCGTCCCTATACACCATTTTCTAAGGCGTATAAATACTTAGATATTGTATAGCATAATAATAGCACATCAGCATCTTTATAGGCTACTTATTTGTACTTTTTAGCATAGTATAAACTGTATAAAATGAATAATAGCATTCACCAAACTATACAAACGGAAAAAAGATACATTTTAAAATGAAATGTTTTTTTTTCAACCTAAATAATTTGTTGTGTCTTATATCGTTATAAATGAGAACTTTTAGATGGATCCCATTTTATCAAAATAAATAGTGTTATATATACCTACCTATTGTTAAAAATCGTAATTTAAATACGACCGAATATATTATTTTACCTACAAAGTTGCAACTTATAATAAATTTATAATTGTATGAACAAACTTTTGAAAATATGATAAAAATGCTATCGAAAATAGCAACTTAAAAAATACACCTTAGTTTTCTTGAGATACAATAATGCACAATACACAATACTATGATATGATATTTTAAAAATATTTTCAGTTTTCCGATAGTAAATATTAATTAGATAATAAGTATATGTTTTAAAATTTAAGTTCAGTAAGAAATTTCGAGAAATAATTGTTGATAAATGTAATAATTTGTTTTTACCTGTAGCCATAATGTAATGATACTGCCTCATCCACACTTCTGCTACACTTGCGAACTTTTTATATGCAGCCATCCAATCCAATTGAATTGCATACATGAATCCTAACTCGTGTAAACACATTGTTTTCATATTTACAATAGAATTATCAACTAAAACTGTTGATCCAATCTCGTATGCTCGTATCGATTGTTCTAAATCACCCTACGATTATAAATTTACTGACACGGTCAACATTTAATGAAACGTAAATTAACTAAATATAGATAGTAATATGATCATATGAATAATTATGAAAAATTGAAGCCAGTGACTCCTACTCAAGTAATATAATATATATTATGTTAAGTTTACAGAGTTCTACAAACCTTGAGATAAAGCGATCTCCCGGTAAAGTATTGCAGAGATGTCGAGTTTTGGAATTCTTCAGGCGGATTACATACTAATTGTTCTGATTCCTTGATGTAAGTTTCATTTTCTCGAGACTGGGGACCGTCGAACAAGTAATCTGTGTTTCCCATCATGTAATACCATGACAAGATTAACCTATAATAAAAGTACTTACACAATCATATAGGTGCCTAAAAATAAGTCGAGACTTATCGTCTTGGGACTCTCTAAATAGGTCTTTAGTGCCCATGTATACGTAATGTATATATAGGATCATTTTTTAAGCACACTCAACTTATTAATTGCTTAAATTATACATTTATTTGATTTTTATAATTTTTTATTGTACTTAAAGTAATATGTACCCTTTTTAAAATATGTTTTTACACCATTTAAAAACTTTCTACGTGCGACTATATTATGGTCAAGATTATTTTTGGATTTTACGAATCTATATATAATAAAGATTACCTATAACTATACGCACTACATTATATGCAATTACAATACATTTTAAACCTTGGTCACATTATTGTGTATATATTGATTTTTAGCTTTAAACATAATCCTATTTGTACAAATGTACAATGTACATGAATTAAAATGTATTGTTATCGGAACCTCAATCTGCCGTATATAATAGGTTTCAAGTGTATTTTCTCATTACAGAGGTGTAGGTTACTGTGACGGATGTGTTAAATCAATGACAAATGTACGATAATAACAATTCTGAGTGAAGGAAGCGGCGTTGATCTGTATATCTAAGGATATTGTTCATGTTGTATTATATTTATTATTTATTTATTTTTGATTGGTTGGGTTGGAATAATAGAAAAATTCTTTCTGAATTACAATAAAAAAAACAAAATTGATCAGGAGTTGAGTAAATATTATCGTTTTACCACCATAGGTATTATTTTAGTTTTTCCCAATGCTTAAGTATAGTATAGGTACTGAGAATTTTCTACTTTTGACGTTCAAAGTCAACTATCTTAACTAGATAAAATTTGATGCCAGAGACCACTAGCAATGGTGAAGTATAAATCAAATTGTTTAGTCCAAAGTTAAACGTGATTAATAAATATATATATACTTCTGTCTCAAAAAAAATAATCAGTTAAATAATAAGTTTAAGAATATCAATTAAAATTCGTTGTAAAGTGCCCCGTGTATGCACAAATACCATGGTAAAATTAAAATTAAATAAATTCTAGGTATCTATACCTAATTACCATGTGTGTGAGTGTGTTAAACGTTCCGGTTGGTGATTTTAGATTCTAAGCGGATTCATTGTTTTATTTTTTATATTAGTCTGTATGGACGAAAAGTAGTAGAAAAATTCTTCGATTTTCAACTTTGAGAGTACAGGTTTCTGAAAGAAAACTAGATCTAGTAAAGATTGTTAAGGGTCAAGATAGAAAACTCCCAGTAGTATTCAAAAGCGTAGGAAAAAATAAAATTAAAATAATGAAAAAAAGGACATTTTTACGCAAAATCGATTTTGTCTTTTTGTAATAACACAAAAACAAATTACCGTAGATACTTGAACTTTCATAGGTCCATTTTATATGCAATATATAATTTTCAAAAATATTTTAACTCTTTTCGAGTTATTTATAGACACTTGAAATTTTAAATATTGTTGTTTTTTTCTATTACTATTAATGGAAAAAATTTCGATCGGTTAAAAAGTTTGAAAATTTAATGTAAGGTACCTTAGTCAAAATCACGTAAATTGCAAATTACTTTGTAACTACCTTATTAACTTAGTAAAAAAGTTATAAAATGTTTAATTTATATAGCTAAGGATTGAACATTCATAAATAGTTTCTCATAAGTATTCATATTGTAACCAAAAATCTAAAAATATGTAAATTTTTTTTTATAGATATTTTATGTTAAAATTTGGAGAAAATTAGATATTTAAATACAATGATATATAGTTACCATGCCAACGGTGCGTGTACGTCAGGCCCATTTTTGGCAAACGCTAAAGCTTTTAAACCGGTTTGACGATTTCCACGAAAACCCAACATTCCAATTAGAGGGATAGGTGGCATTAATGATAAGATCAAATTAAAAGCTCCATATCCCACACTGACCGCTGCCATCAGTCTAACCACGTCCTTAGTCATTCCGTTTGACACACTATTCGAAAAAATAACAATAATTAACACGTACTCAAGCATAATATATTTTGATTACTTTAAAAATAAACTTTGTATCAAATTCATAATCGGCCAGTCGAAGTATAAATTGTTCGATGATACAAGTTAGGTAAACTAGTAAGAACCTATACAAGTAAATAGCATTATACTAGTATAAGTACCTATTTAGTAGATAAGACGTTTTATTATACGTAGCATTGTTTTTGGAAAGCATACAGAAGACGATTCCTGTTATCGTGAACCGGACAATATGTTTTACCGTAAGAATTAATATAAGGAATTTTTAATTATTTAAAAACACTATATATTCTACACTGTTATACGGTTTTACATTATTTTGGATTATTTATTAGTTAATTTGTTTTTAAAATATTTACAAGTATAATTCATGTTATACTGTTTTCAATAATCATCTGGTGACTGGTTCACGATAAAAGAACCATTGTTTAATATTTAATAATATTATTAAATATTAAATTTGTACCAATCTTGACGTAGCGTTACAAATGACGTGGTGGCCGAGCGATGCATACGGCTTTCTACGTTTGACGTTGATGCCAATGAGGTGGCAGACGTGGATTGTCTGCGTTTCAAAACTGGCGGCCATCTCGGGGTATTGTCGTCTGATGCACACAGAAAAGTAAAAAAATAAATACTCGTGAGTGAATTCCCAAACCCCAACTATGGTATTATACAGGTATAGGTCACGGTTATCACTTATCAGATACTAATAATAATATTATAGTATGGATAACCGCGTGGCATATCGAGTAAAAATATTGGTTAACTCGCTGACCAGGGTCCAGGTCGTAAACGGTGCGGTAGACGTCCAACACAGAGGCATAACATTGCTGGTACATTTTCCAGACACGCCGCAACGTGTATACCGTTTTGGCGGTGGCCATGTGGCCCAAATTGTCCCCGTTTATGACCTTGACGACCATCAGTCCGACTATGCACAGGGTGACATCAGCCAGAGCGATCTGCCCGTCGTAGTGGTCCACGCCCGCGGCGGCGCTGGACGAGAATTGCAGTTTGCGCTTGAACGCCCCCAACCACCCACCGTCATGCAACATTGCGCCGCATCGTGCCTCGAGCCGCTTGAACTCAGCAAGCGCACATTCCAGTCGCGACTTTTCTGGTGTTTGAATGGCCGTCTGTGGGAAACCCAGACAAGTTAGAGAACGTTAACGACGAACCAAATGTGCGGTGGATCATATGCTACGTTATTTTGTATGTTTTGACTTTTGAGGATTTTGATAATTTATAAAGGTACATAATATAACATTTTTTTCCGATTTAACTGTATGATTATTTATAATATAACAATTGTTTAAAATCAAATTATTTAAATTGTCGATGACTGGTTAAAACATTTACCTACTCATCAGCCCTCAAATACAATGTTTGGTATGATCGTATGAAAAATGTTTTTGAAACTTGCATTTATTTGCCAACATTGTATTATAATTTGTATTAAAAGAAAATCTTTCTATTAATTTACATGTTACATTCAAATAATGAAGGAAAAATTATTAAACGAGGTGTATGAAACAATAATTGCTCCATCTGACTTCGCAGCTATGATTGAGTTCGACTGTGAGTAAATTTGAAAAACTATTTGTTACGTATGTTAAATTGTTTCTTATTATCGGTTATAAACTCTAATGAATACTATTCACTTTTATTGAAAGTAAGGAAGAAAGAAAGTAATGAAAAGGAGTTAATAATAAATATTTATCAATTATGATGCATTGATACGTTAAATATCGATTGGTTTGAAATAACACATGTATGTTTGGGTGCAGTGTTACTCGTTAGTAAAATTGACCTACATTTTTAACTTCCTTTTTTAAAGCTTATATGTATGAAAACTTTAACATTTGTAAAAGTTTAATTACATAGAATAATAAATACTATAGTTTATTATAGCTATAGGTGTATTATATTGCTGAATACTGAGATAGCTGATAAGTATACGATTTTTATTTTAAATTTATTCTGTACTTGAATTGATGACGCGCGTTAAAGTCCTTAAATTACAACGATATATCATGTGGCTTACATTTTTATTAGGGGGGATTTGTGGTTGAGTTAGTCTATTAAATTTCAATGGCACTATATACAATGACACCCATTTATATATCAACACTCAAAATTATGTATAACTATAAACTGTATAGTTGTAACATATTTACTAGAGCATACAATTATTATAAATATTAATAATGTATTATGTCCAATCCAATCGCATAATTTCCAACAATAATTCTCTTTGTTTTAAAGTGTTTTAAAGTGTTTTAAAGTGTTATATAAATGGTATAATACTATTAATAAAACTAAAATAATATTTCAATAGGAAATTAATTATGTCAGTGATGAAAATGGAAAACTGTATGTATCAACCAACCTGCAACAATGCATTAGATCAGAACGCACGATCTGGTGCTATAGAAGTAGTATTATCATGACTTAATTATAGAATAAGTACAATATAGAATATAATATTGTACCTATATTTGCTTTCCCAAATGCACACAAGTCATTATAGGAATATGATTTATAGTATATGGATATTGTAATAATATGCATACATATAAGCTATATATCATATACATATTATATTATATGAAATATAGACTGATGGCCAAAATTCAAAAATAATGCTTATTGTATTAAGGGGATAGCAAACGGACAATTAATTCAACCAACATAAAGGTACTAATATTTTGTCAATTATATCGACGGACTCGATAACGCGACTGCAAGACTTCTAAAAACTGATTTGAATTCGTTAATATATCTTCTTTAGATCGATTAGGCCACTTTTTTAAAATGTTGTTTGTTAACTCGTATACATTTTATTTGAATATTTAAAATGTACAACATTTGAAATGTTGATTATTCGAAAATTAAATTAAACATCTTGAGATGTGGTCTAATCGATCTCAAGTATTAACTAATTCAAATATGTATTTAGAATTATTATCGCGTTATCAGGTCCATCGGTAAGATTGACAAAAAGTACATATAAATGAACATAAATTGTTTAGCGTTCATGCTTGAAAATGCGCGTGCGGGAGCGCTCCCTTTTTTTATTTACATCATATTCTTTACTCTATGATTTACACACTTCCCACACCCTAACGATCACTTTTACGCACACAGTTACAAGACCTGCAATCTTACAATTTGAAAATTGCCTATTTTGAACTCCTTAAATGCTGTCCGTTTGCAATCCCTTTTATGTACTTATACCTAATATGTTACAATATATAAATTAAATCAGACTTTACATTTTAAACAAAATATTAATATAATATTAAATGTATGTGTATTTAAATTTATATCTAATTTTAAATTGCTTATAGATTTATTTTATTAGTTCTTTGAATATTCAATTTCAGAAAAAAAAGAATAAAATGCGTTTTTATATGTAATTAATCAAAAAAATTTTTCGAAATAAAATCAAAATTAATTAATAATTAATAATAATACATAATTGGGTGACACTATATTATATATGTTTATAGGCACAGACCACGTTTGCAGTACCTAATATATGATGAAGAGCTCCAAAAACAAAATTTACAGGGAAAAACGATTAGTTGCGTCATCTAAAAACGATGACAAATCCTAGTGAATAAATGGTAAACAAGTACCTTCTAATTTAGAAAAAAAATAGTTAAACAAAAAAATCATAGACCAATAATAAAATGAAACATTTGCCGCTTGCAATATGAAGATCATTCTCTTGTTGGTTGAGTAAAGCTTCGGCATCGCCTATGTTATTAACATTTTGTATCAACATCCAAACTGCTTTTCTGCATATTCTCCAAGTAGGTTCATTGTCTGAGGACATATCAATTACCAGCGACCGAGTTCGTCTAAAATAATAAACATACAATTTTTATGTTAAGTCTTTTAGCCATTTTATATGCAAGCCAAGCAAAAAACTTTTATCAAATTACCTTCCAACTATTCAAACGCAATGAAAATATGCCCTAAGCCTAACAATAAACATTACTTGTAACTTATTAATGTTATTACTTATTGCCACAATAATCTTTGCTTTATGCATTTACAATAAGTATAGGTAATATAACATACTTGTTCATAATTTTTCATAATTCATCCCTCATTTAATCTCCAAAACTGCAGTACTTATTGATATTAATTTACATTACCTTTTTTGTGTACTGTTGACAGTGACGTTTCTAGTATTTTTTGTATGGGGGAAGGGGGTTGAAATTAATTTTTGACAAAATGTATATGAAAATAATTTACTAATGAAATTTTATAATTAAATAAACTTTTTTTGGGGGGGAGGGATGTTTAGAACCCTCTAACCACGTATAACCTCTAACCTAACCTAACCCATCCCTGGAAACATCACTGCTTGTAGATCATTTTTCAAAGAAGGATATACGCTATAATATTAAGTATACACTAGTGGTTAGTGTTGGACAAAAGCTGGTTTATCACAAAAATATTTTAGTTGAACTACATTTTGTCTTTTTCTTGATTTTTTTAATTAAAGTTTATATAACTGACTCAACTCCTGACCCCTGAAAATGAAGTAGTAAAATAGGAATACACCCGTTAGCGCCATCTGTTCGATTTTTACCATAGCGTTAAATTTTTTTTTACGAGAACCAATTTGCTCCTTTGACTTGTCGGGTAATACAACTAGTTCTCTTGTACAATATGAGTAACGGTATACAGACATACAGTGTGGTACAAAAATGTACTTTACACATTATATTTTACGTACGTAGCACGTGGCTATTATACATCATCAACAATCATAACACGCATATTATAACATGCTGTACAAAATGTTTTTTTTGCAAGGATATTATATTTTGCAATGGTTTAATATCCATTTTCAATGACGAACGATGAAACATGATAATAAAACACGATTCTACAGACTTCAGTGTTTCTTAACCCAAAGGACACGTGTACGTTGTTAAAATAAAACATGCGTCAGCAGGCCGTAAGAAAATAATATATTATGGCTTATTGTTTATTGTAATATAGTTGGCGACTTGGCGACTCCGTGTGTCGTATATAGGGACGTATGTTCATTTCATTGAGGATTTAATCTATTACTAAGATTAAAGTATAGACTGGAATAACTAACAATGAATTGATAAAATTATACAGTAACATATTACATAGGTACCTACAACCAAAAATAAGTAAATAATCTAAATATTCGTATAAGACAAAATATGTGGGGTAGTTATTGAAGCACAAATTTCTTATTTATTTTTAGTTATATCCATTTAAATTTTATAACTATTTCTTAATACCAAGTAAAATGGTTATTTTATACTTCAAATAATAGATACTATAATTTTATGTATGCATGGAAGTATTATTTCTGCTCGTCAAAAAATGTATTTTAAATAATAAACTTCACATAATTATCATGAGATTTTCCACTTATTCATAAATAAAATCAATTTTGTATTTTTTGTTGTAATTCATTAAAGTATTAACTGTAGAAACTTTGAACGTTCCATTATTACTATTATATTATAACTTTATATATACAATGCAATTTTCCAAAAATTTAGTAATACATAGGTACCACAAACGACTCACGCCATATACTTAACAATTGTTAGTTACATGCGTCTATATGCAATTTTTTTGGCAAAAATGTTCAACCTACGCTGAATTAAGAAAATACTATAACTACATATTATATTATATGGTGACATAAATTATCCTTAATAATAGAATATGCTAATCCATCCATGTCCTTCCTTCATAATAATTTTTTTCATAATTATGAATATTATGTATAGGTAGGTATAGGTAAAATTAATTTATATTCAAATTAAATTCTAATTTAAGAATTAAGTTGAATTGTTTAACGCATACTTACATTAAATTAATATTCAGCAGAGCGAGTTTTTATTTATACAATTTCTTATTGATAAAACGTGTAAAATATTTAATTAATATATTATATTAAACCCCTTGTCAGGCATTGAAATAGTATGATATAAGCAACCAAAAATGTAGCATACCTTTATTTATGAATATTGAATAGTTTTTGCTGGGTTATTTAGGGGTATAAAAAGACCTTAATAATTAATTAGGTACAATCGTATATGAATTATAAAAAACAAGTCGTCTACAATAAAAAAATTGATTTAATATTTATAACCTTCATATTATATATTTATTTACGTCACTATTGTTTTATCTGCAACCACGGTCAACCTTATTATGTCCATATAATAAGTGTTTGTCCCAGTGTCCATACATTGAGGTCTTTCTCATTCTTCCTTTACGCTTCTCCGAGTTAACTACGTAGTTAAATAAAGTATTACTAATTATAATTAGTAAATGATAGGTACCTATTAAAATATTAATATTGTAAAAATGGAGTAAGTAACCTACATGTTTTGGAATAAAAGTACTATTCTATAATGTACTGCCGTACAGGACCAATAATAAAACGAATAAACATAATAAAAAAACCGTATTAATATACCATTAAGGAAAAATAAATTGCTTTATTCAATTATATTTTAAGTTATAATAGGTATATTATTATGGCTTCAAGCACATTTAGCTTGAATACGACCTCGTTTTACAGTCGATTAAAAAAAATAATATTATTTTCTGTTTAAAAGTTCATAATATAAAGTGTTATAATTTAAAACAATAAAATTATCGAAATTCAAAAATGTAAATTTCCTTGTATCACTTAAATACACATGCTTATTGCTTTGTGTAATATTAACGCATGACACTACGTTAGTACATACAACGACACATCATCGATTACTTCATGGTGGTAACTAGGAAGCGTAGATAATCCCATTGCCCGATTGCTGCCCGAAATCAGATAGTAGTCACAAATTGCATCCTAATTATAATAATATCCCGATTGCATCCAAACCTATATTGGTTCACAAAATAACGTATCAACGTATAAATAAAATTAGCAAAATAAAAATAATTGCATACAAAATGTATAATGATAATTAATTTTTTTACATATTATACATTGCACAAACACAACTTTTAAATATTAGATAGTTAGTCTTAGAAAATTATTAGTAGGTTAGTCAACTCATATAATATTACCTATACCTATAATTATAATTAAAAACACATTTTTTATGGATCAAAATAATAATATATAAATTACTTAACGATTCGCTGTATGGTTGTCATTGTTTTACAATTTATAAAAACTGATGAATATACTTGAGTGTGAAGTATAAAATAATGAATTGAATTTCGCATGGAAACTATATTGTTATAGAATCTTTGCTCCGAATAATGTTAAATTGATTAGCTCGTGTTAATGTGCTGTATAATATTTATATAAAAATACATAAGATGCAATCGGGATATTTATTATGTTTTAAGTATTTAAGTATTAGAAAACAAAGAAATTATCCAAGTAGACCATTTCAAATACTTGGGCAGCATTATAACAGACGACGGGAAATCAATCAAAGAAATCAGAAGCAGGATAGGTCAAGCAAAGAACACATTCCTTAAAAAGAGAAAAATACTAACATCAAAAAATATGAACATAACAACGAAGAAACGGCTCATAAAAACATGTCTGGAGTGTGGCATTATATGGAAGTGAGACCTGGACAATTAATAAGAAAGAAAAAGATATGTTAGAAGCTCTCGAGATGTGGTGTTGGAGGAAAATGCAGAGAATAAGCTGGACTGATAGAAGATCAAATGAAGACATCCTGAGAACAATAGATGAAAAACGAACACTGTTAGACACCATAAAGAGAAGGAGATGGCAGATGATAGGACACACGTTGAGGCATGGAGACGAACTGCATAGTATAATAATCGAAGGTATGATAGAGGGTACAAGATCAAGAGGAAGACCTAGGACGAGATACATTAGTCAAATAATGCAGAATACAGGAGTCACTTCCTACAGGGAGCTTAAAAATATGGCGAATGATAGAGAAAAATGGAGAAGTCATTTATTGTGAAACATTTGTTAAAAACCAATCTCCGGATTGAAAAACAAAAAAAAAAAAAAAAAAAATTAGAGGTAAATTAACAGAAATTAGAGAGGAATACAATATATCTTATTTTTGAGGAAAATGGCCATGACCAGATATCGAGGTAGTACTGGCGATTCGAGTGTTCTGTTCCACTCTAAGTAATACAACCCGTATTCGAGCAAATCCCGCCTATATTTAATAACTTAACCCACATTTTGCGAGATAAATTATAATTTATAAAGGTTAAATAGCACACAATGTGGAGTAACACGTGCAATGATACAATATTTATTATTTATACAAATAAGAAGTAATCAACATTGTACTACATTACCTAATTATTGTCTATTGTGTAAATTTATTCAAACACGGTACGCCCTTTGAAAAAAGTTTCGTATTTTATGGAACCCCAATGTCTGCAAAACGAATATTTTATAGCTAGATACTATATTATTTAGGTCAACTTTTTCCAAGTATAATAACAAATAATTTTCTCAATATTCACATACATCTGGCGGAATCCTTGAGATTCTTAGGTTCCGCGAAACAAATTTTGGGAATTGGTGGTCATTGGACTTATATCATAATAAAACAATTTATAAATTTGAATGTTTTTAATATTTTATTTTAATTGGTAGGTGCAAATCAAAAAGATTTTGTGCAAAAACAATAACACAAAAGACAATTCAAAAATGAATAAAATTGGGACTTACATTATTATTTTGAGCATCAAAAATAACACCAAATATTGAATGAAAGATTGATAAATTAATTACTTTAAAACTTTTAAAGTCCTACGTAGCTTTTTTAACATGACACCGGGTCGCTCACTTTTTTAAACAAATTAAACCTATAGCGTGTCTGTTGACTTATCACTCTTAGGAATCCTAAAAAAAACTTACTAATATACATAAAACAAGTCGGATATTTTATTTCAATTTGGAGGAAATTACCTAATCGGAAAAAAGTTGTATACCTAGTATTGATGTATTGTGAAAAAAACATACACGTATAATATATCTAAATTAAACAACATTATATTTAGCTATTTAGATAATAATATTGTATATAAATATATAATATAGATGATTGGACAAAACTATTTAAAATAAATATTATTATTATGTTTTAATGCTACAAGTTTATAACTAAACAAACCATCAGGTTTACAGGGTGTCCCGTGAGGATTTACCCATTGTGATATCTTCTGAGATATAAATCTATTTTTTTATTAGACTCACAGAGATAATGACTACACATATTTAATTTTTAATTTAATAAATATTTGCTGTTAATAAAAACTCATGGGTGGGATGTAATTAATAATTACGAGTATAATTAATTGTTTTTTAACGTAGAAAAAGGAGTGTACTATATAACACTATACCTACATTAATTTCTATTAAAATTACCTGCAGGATATTATATGTACAATAATGTATAGGAACACAGGTACGCTTGGTGGCTGGTGCCTTATAATTGAATTATATTAGTAGGTAGGTACGTAGTTCTGAACATTCATCGAATACATTCTATGTTTTGTAACTTACATATTTCACTGTAATACACATTTATATTGTAACTCTAGTTATAGATTTAAATATGTACCTATAACGCACGGGCTGTGTTGTACACATTTAATTCGGTAATTTTAAAAATAAAAAACATTTAATTAGCGTGTTTTTTGTTAGATAGGTTCCAGTTTTATCGGTAGGTCTGTCATTACATAATACTTAGATGAAATCTAATAACTAAATATTATGATGTACTGCAGAATTAAATGTTGAGTATTTTTTTTTACGGAAAAGCTTAGTAAAAATTTAAAACCCTTGGACAAAACCGTAATTACCTATACATGATTAGATACGATAATAGCGTGGACAATTTTTCTATTTGTGGTAACTGCTGATAACTGATAAAGGAGGACATTTTGAAATTCGTGCTAAAATATAAATCCATATAATTATATACATGAAATAGCGTGCTCCCCCCCCCCCCGTAAAAATAACTCTATTTACGCTATGAACTGCCGTGTATACGTATATAATTACGCACGAATATTGAATATTATATTGGGTTGAATACACTCACCTGTGCGACGATCGTCAACACCGCTGCAAATACGAAGTCAAAAGGCTGCGGCAGTCTCATGAACGACGGACCTTCGAGGCACTTTCCGCGATCGTGAAGAGCACTTAAATGTCCATTGCAATAGATATTAAGATACGTACCTACATTTATTGTATAAAATAATAATACAGTGTCTGTTTACTGCGACGTGTGCGCGTGGAAACGAATTGTGCAATGGCCAGAAGTGGTCGCGAAACTGAACTCTACAAACGGCTTTTGCTGCCAACGGCGGCGCCACGCCACGCGGGACACGAAACGAAAAAAAAATAAAAACATGCAATAAAAGCCACCACCGCCGAATCGTTGAACCCGGCGATGAGGAAGGGATGGGGGTGCGTGCACGTAAAAGCGCGTGCGATAGAATCGATTATTCCCATTTCCCATGACCTTGTTTTTAAAAACACGCGCCAGCGTGTCCATGTGCATACATACATACATAAGTACATTCTGTCACACACTGTATGTATACGTGTACGGTGTACGTATACGCTTTATCCATCTGGTCGTAAGTATATACGCGGCACTTTTTCGGATTCACGCAGCAGTCATGGAATTATAAAAATATTATATTGTATTTGTATAATATAGTGTGCCCGTATACATCAGGGAACGAGGAAAATATGTTGGGTACTTACCTATATTATAATATTGTACGCAATATTTAAATATATATTATATTATTTAGGTAGGCACTGTACTGCAGTACTGCAGTGTACGGAATATAATATGGGTACTGAGGTAATTATTCAATAAATAAGGTATAGCAATTGACAACTGAACTGCAAACCACGTCGTTTTTGTAATCATATATTAAATATTATAATATTATAGTTATTATTTTGGCATGTGAAATATAAATAACTATAATAATAGTTATATAGACACGGTTCAAATATACAATATACTAACAATGTTGAATGTATTATACTATACCCCAATATAATATATTATACGGTTTGTGATTTCTTTGTTTGTTTTGTGTCGGACTAGAAGGATATCATTCGTAAAGGTACAAAAAGATACTTATAAAATAGTAATTGATAAAAAAAAAAAAACAATTTATAAAAAATATAATTTCTTAACGCGTAAGTCGAACAACCGTCGATGTTGATGATGTCCAATGTCGGTGCGTACTACTGCGATTTGGCGTCTCTTAGGTCGAGTTGGAGCCAGTCGCACACGATGCCAGCCATCTGGTCGGAATAACCGATCACGAACGCGTGCTGGTAGCCTTTGTCGCACAGTACAGTATCTGCTTCCGGCACACACTTGCTGATGTCGTCGTAGAACGACGTCGGACACCAATTATCGGTTTTGCCGAAGTACATGTGCAATCTTTTCGCGTTGTCCTTCAACGGCTGAAAAGACATAAAATGGTATATCAAGTAAATAATTATTAGGACAATTTGAATTGGTTAATTAGGTACCTACACGACAAAATAAAAACTAGTATTCAGATACTTCGAGGAAAAAATATTGTTCAGAACATATCATATAATATGTAGTATGTATGATTTATTTTCAGATAATGTTTGATGAACGAAATTTTAATAAAAAAAGCTGATGAAAAATTGTTTAATGGAAAACGTCTTGGCCAAATTTAAATTTATTTTGTTAAACCTATTTGTTGAAGACTATAAATTGTACATTGATAAGGTGTGAAGCTTACTCTTCGCTTTTTGTAATTTATGGTTTCATCCCTACATTATATAATGAAACACTATATAAAACGATATAAAAATATTTGTTAGGCGTTAAGTCAAACATTTTCAATGGAAATTGAAAGTTTCAAGTTACTTTGAGAGTGAAAGTGATTGTATATATTTTAAACAACTTTAGTGATTTTAACAGAAAAACTGGGAAATAATGAAAAATCTCCAGCATGTACGGTACATGATGTACCTATTTTATTTAAGTACCTATATCAAGGATGAAAGTTTAGAAGACATTTATCCTAACTTGGAAATAATATAAAGAATAATGTATACGTGTACTGCTGTAGCAAATGTTACTGGTCAACGTATTATTTTTAAAAATGGTTAAGAAATATATGAGACATTCAACGAAAGAGGACAGTTCAAATGTAATAGCTTTATTTAATATTGAAATAGAACTTTTGAAATCACTCAATTCGGTGAATATTATAAATGATTTTAAAATCTTTTGTGCATTTTTTTAACGCCAATATTTAGCGTACAATTGGCATGAATTTGCGTGAACTATTTCGAAACCGTAAACCCAAAGCCCCGAGTACCAGACGCTTTGCCCCTTTATTGTCATTTCCACAGCCCTCACTAAACGACAAGAAACTAATTTTCCCCTTTTTTTCACTCTTATATTTAGAGTGCAATTAGCGTGACCTATTTCAAAACCGTACATCCAAGTCACAAGTACCAAGCATCCTGCGCTTTGCCTTTTAATTATATGCAGTATTGGTAATACGCCAACGTGCTAAAGTGAATTTTTCATATTTTATAAAAGTATTTCTCAAGCGCACATTTTCTTTAAGTCAATGGCAGGTTTTATAATCCCTAACGCACAATATTAGTGCCCAACAGCACCTTACAACAAAGCCGTATTTTTAACTCATCGTGTATGTTTGCTGCTTAAGATAATATTTAATCATGGTTCAAGAACAACAATTCATATACCGCATAAGTCTGTTTTACTATAATTATTATGTATATTTATTCATATATTTATATTAGTACTGTGGTTATTTTTGAATTACAATTAAATATCTGAAATTGTTTAATTTTCTATAATATATTGTATTGCTATTGTTGTATAGTAAAAAATATGTTATCTTATATACGCATACATATTTAATTATACAGGGCAATGTAAATAATACATTCAAATATTAATGAAAAAATAAAATGAAAAAACTATGCCCATTTATTCAGTCAAATTTACTAAGGTATTTTTGAAATTTGTTAAGACCCCAGGTTAGATTCCTCGGTGGGAGGTTTCACGCTATAGCGTAGCAAATTTACGCTAATTTTACACTAAATATTGGCTTAAAAAAAAAAAAAAAGGTTTTTTTGTCGTCTGGGGGGCTGGGGAAATGGCAATAAACGAGCAAGCGCCTGGTACTTGAGGTTTTAAATGCGTGATTTTGATATAGGTCACGCAAATTCTCGCTACTTCAAGACATCCTTAAAATTCAACATTTGGATGAGGAGGGCTGTATAAACGTTTCTACAGTTCCCCAGCTTGTTTTCATTTTTTAACTTGATCTGGCAAATTTCAAAACTAGTCCCGCCAATCCATACTATAATGGCGTGCTAAATATTTAGCCAAAATTTTTTTTGAAATTTGAAATAAGGGGCCCCCCGTTAGCTTATATATTTATATACATATCCCAAAAATCTATAACTGTAAAAATATTAGTTACGTATATTATTATAGGTATATCTAAGCAAAGACGGGACGTAAATATTATTAGCTGCCTATCTATATGATTTAAATAAATAAATAATAAAATATTATTTCACCTATTTTATAGTAAGTTTAATAAAGTATATTCGACGGGTTTGCAACTAGGTACTTATAATTTACATAAATGATTTTGATCAACCGTAAACTAATAATCATTTCGGGTTTTTCTATTCATCAACAACTATCTATTGTGATGGTTCTTTTCAACGCGTCAAAAAAAAACGAAGATGGTGAAGTACACAATCGAGATTCTTCTTAGAATTCTCTGAAATCCTATTAGGCACTTTTTATTGTCTAGTGTCTACGTTTTATCTCTGTGTTAATAAAGCATCTATTTTTTTTAAAGGTGATCAATTTTTAAATTATACTTGAATTGTCAAGTATAAGCTTTTTTTATACCTATAAAAATATTTAGCATGCTGGTTTACGACAGTGTACATTTTATTTACACAAAAATCACATGTATACTGTATAGAGTATAGACAATGTTGTTAAATTTTACATTCTATTTGTTAATTTATTGAATATCTTACTATATTTAAAAATTTGATACCTAAGAAAAACTTTATAATCCTCCAGATAGATAAATAGGTAAATGTATTACAACAAACCTTGTCGTCCAAATCGTATATTTTATCCATTTCGTCTAATGCCATTGAAAATACGTTACGCAACACCATTGGATGAACCAAACGCACGGCTGACCTGATAACATGGTCCTCGACACGTCCTCCTTCCATGATTATTAGCGTCATATTTACCAAAAATGTTTTCATAAAAGCCGGAAATGTAGTAAAAATCTAAACAAACAAATATTTTTTCAAACTATTTTAAGCATTAGGTAACTAAAAAAGATTAAAATATTTTAATATTGTAAATAATATTTATAATTTGTTATAACGAAAAATGTAATATTTAAATTATCATTAAACTGTACTTCAAACAATTGTATTATTATATTATTCGTGCTTTAAAAATTAAATAATATTAAAAAAAACATAAGTTTTTTTACGAAAGGTACTATAATAACTACTTATTGTTTCTTATATCTCTACTATTAACCGCATCATAAGATAAGTTATTGTGAATGTAAACATAATTAACGCCTACTCGTTATAATAATTACTTGCCGATGTGGACTTTTCATTCTCAAAGTCATTAGTCATTTCTCATTACCTACATATGTACGTAGTCTTATTAACCCAATTAATAATTATAGAATTGTTCTTACTTTTAATTTTATTATGTAGGTATATGTATAATTTAAAATCCATGTTTATGCATCATGAAATATAATAAGTAGTAATAAAATAAATGTATACGCCAATCAATAATAAGAGCAAATAAAGGCAAAGATTTAAAAAAATAATAATAATAATAATATTACGAGTTTCAATTATGCAACGCGTTTAATAAAACTATTTGTTATGCATATACTAATGAACTTTAGAATTTATATTTTATATTATAAAATCATGGTATTAGGTATGTCATAATATTATGTTAATAAATTCAACTATAGTGTCTATTATTATATATTCTGTGATATTCTGGAGATATTTATAAATTAAGTAGCCTTAACTTATACTTATAAGTACTTTTGATTAAATAAGCAATATTAAATCCTCAGTGGAAAATATATGTTAAATAAACTAAATATAACTAAATTAAATAATATTTTAACTTATAAAATATAATTAATTAAATAATGTATAGACATTTTTTTATTTATCAGTTATTAATGACCTACTATTAATTGAATAATTTTTGTTTGTATACTTGTATTTTAAAAATGTTAAATAAACATCCAAGATTTAATATAGACATTCTTCTTCTTATTATTTTTTATACATAGGTACCATATTTTATTCAAAAACATTTTATTTTCAACAATTATGATTCTTGGTACGATGCTTTTTTTAATTTTATAAGATTCTATTGAAGAAGAAACATATTTCAAAAATATCAACCTTATTAAAAATAATTTATTCCATATGATGTTCAAGTTTTAAACGCCAGGTGGCATCTTATGAAAATCATGTCTATATACGACTATAATACTGTATAAGAACGTGTCTGCACGGACGCCAAAACCGATTTTACCGGCTTCTTCTGACGTGGAATTTTGAAATACTATCGAGGGGCTTAAAGTAATTCACACGAACAATAAAATATTCTAGAATCCGTATTAGAAATCTAAAACCAGTATTGATTGAGCCATGTGTTATGAGCCTTTGATTGTAAACCTTCCCAAATATTACAACATTTTTAGAATATTACAATGTGAATATTAATGTGAGTACTGAGTTTTAATAAACGTAGGTATTTACGCGTAGTATTTATGACTTATGTACTAAGTACTTTATAGTTTATAATTTAAATGGTAAATATTATTATTTTACGTTTTATACACGTTTAAATTAAGGTTATTATAGTTATGGTTATATGTGTGGAGAAGTATTGGCAACATGGTTCCTTTTACGGTCCTCGGTACCATGGAAAAAAAAGTTATGGTTATATGTACCTAAATAACCGTAACAAAAAATGTATTCAAATTATCAATTAATATATGTATCTATTGTTATTAACTATTATCAATCATCATCCATCAATAACACATATAGAAATTAACATACAAAATTGAAATCTATAATTTATTCTAAATGATTATTTTAAGGACCGCAATCAATAGTATAGTCTATAAATACAGTATATTAACCAAGCCTAAATTAAGAAATACATTATTAGTAAAATAATAAATTTAGTATAAAAATATTATATGACGATACTAAATATTAAATGAATAAAAAAAAAATTTAAAAATAAAATATATGTTTTTATTATAGTTGTAATAGGTCTTACCCAAGATAAAAATATTGTGATGGATAGAAAATTGGACGCAGTAAATATAAGTTTACGTCCGTTAGGCGTCTCTCGCATTTTCTGTAGAGTGGGAAACAGGAACACTGAACGTTTAACAGATAATCTCTGGGCCATTGCTCTGTCCTTTAGCAATTCTGATATAATTTTCGAACCAATTGAATGACCCACAAAATATAGATCGCAATTATCTGGCACGTACTTCTCGATAAACCTTAATTTATGTTCTACTTGTCCCTTTACCGTGTAAAGATCAGGATACTTTTTAGGGTCAGGGATTGTAAGTCCCAAATTCGACGGCGGAACTTCATGACCTAAAATTAAAAACCAACTTATATAAAAAATATTAATTTTCATAATTTTAAAAACTTTGTCATTATCTTAGGTGACTCTGTGGGCGTTGAAAATGCAATTGGATATTTATTCGATATATTATAGTTGAAAAACATCGACACTTTAACGGATGGGTTTTTCAACAAATCACCAATATTTTCTCCCCATTGCACTTCAATTAGGAAAATACACTAATTGTAACGTAAAACAGACTGTGTAATATAATAATACAATTTAAAAAGAAATATTATTATTAAAATAAAATATATAACCGTATTATTGAAATTATTCAAAAGCAATAGGTACCTAGTACCTGTAATATTTGGAATAATTACTTAAATATACTTATGAATATAGGTTGGAATTTTGAAATGGTACAGGAATATATAGAATAACGGGAAAGTATTACAGAACATCTTGTATTTTATTCACGATAATGCAATATCATTTCCTCTGCGAGGTGTTTACTACAGAATACATAAGTGAATAAATTATAATTATAACAGTTATAAGATATCAATTCTCTTAATCATATGCAAATTGCGAACTGATAATTCATTGAAAACTTAAGAAAATCTTCTATAATAGTTTAGTTAATAAATCAATGAACAAATTTATGAGAGTATTTGGACAAATTATCACGTGATAACTTCATTATGGAACAGGTTTACTGAGAAAAACAAAGTTCCTTAGTAAACATTTTATAACTACAACATACAGAACAGGAAATTTAATTATAGTTTGTTTGCATTAAACTATTAAAGTAAACTTTGATGAGTTTATTTTAAAACGTAATAAATAATAATTTTTTTAATAGATATTTTGATAGTTTGTTTAAAAATCAAAATTATATAACATCATTATTTTACTAATAACTATACCTATAGTATGCAAAAAAATGAATACAAATAACCAATATGCACTTATATAATACTTTTTAAAATCATGCAATATGAATACGCTCAATGACAATATAGTAACAGATGTTATCTTTAAGATTCCTACATTGTACCTATTTTATAAAAATAAAATTATGTGGATATAATCTAATTAAGAAACAATCGTATCAAAGATTTAATAAAAAAACATACCTTATCAAATTAATTTATTACACAATTTAAGTACAACTGTACATGTAAAAATAATAATTAATATTAGTATTAGCAGTAACAAATTATTACGGTATTAAACTATTTAAACTTTTTACAAAAGTGTAAGATGAATATACAAACAAATAAAAATGTTAAAATATTTTTTCCCACATTTTTAAAAATAAAATTATTTTTATTTGGAATTTAATGAAAAAATTATTATTTAACACGCCAAGTTTGGACATCAACACCAACAATTTTTGATGATAAACACAATTTATCAAGTTATTTTGATTTGTAATAATTATATGTCATTATGATAACCCAGGAAGGTAATATAATAATTAATGAATCTGTTTAGCTTGATGGAATTCTATATAAACTATTAAAAGTTACTCTATAATGTATCAATATCATTAATTTGTAAATACATATTATATGAAGTTTACTAAAGTTTATAATTATTTATTTGCTGAATGTCTAAAAATATAACACAAAACAAAGAGATAATTGTATTAGTATAGAAAATATAAGTAGGTCCCTAACATATTTTTTCATATTTTTATACGTAATATCGTATATAAGTATATAACTATGTCCACTGGTGTAGATAGATAAAAAAGTTTAGTTGAAAACATACTGATTTATTTTAAGTCATGCAGCTACTCATAAATTAAATTAACTGTACATCAAAAAATAATTATAAGTTATTTTTATTGTATATGTGTTGTTGTTAATTACAGCAAAGAATTGTACCTACCTATAGATTTGAATTAATTAATATAGTCAAATTACGATTTTTTGTAAACTCATCTTTTAGTGTTTTATACAGTTAAATACTTAAATAAAACAAATACAAATAGCAACATTTATGTAGATACAGTAACGGTAGTTTATAAATTATAATTAGGTACCTATACCACAAAAATCATTTTTTTTTCATTCGTCTTGGTATAAATATAATCAAATTTAATAAGGAAACTTAGAAATCTACTACAAAACAACTGCAAATTATAAAATTTCGAAAATGTTTTTATTCGTAAGTTTGAAAATCAAAAACATTTTCGTGGTATATTTGAATAGTTGGGTTTCACTTAAATTATAATAATAATAATAATTAATATCAGATTTCTACCTAATTAAAAATAGCAAAAACGTAAAATAATTAGGACATTAGTACCTGCATGCGATAACACCCAGACAGGAACGTTGAGGATCCGATAGACTTCCTGCAGAAATTTTTCATAGAACTCTGTTACACCAGGGTTGCCGCACACGCACAGCACTAGTCTCTTTAATTCATGTTTATTGTCCTCGTCGATCGGCTTGCCCCAACAAAGCACTCGAGTGGCCACGCCGTTAACGTCCACCCATAGGTCTCTCGCTTTCACGCTGCAGCTGCTATCATCATCCGCAGTTGTCGACTTCATCTTTGCAACTGTCGCTGCTGATGCCTCTGCAGTCGCTGCAGTCATCTGTGTCAAAATGATAATGCAATTTTATTTTTACAATAGGCTAATACACACACATACACACACTACATGGTATCTATACAAGATATAAGAAAACACGAAAAAGTATTCGAAAACAAATAACCGAGGTAGATATACTTTACATTTTCTAACAATGTTTACATGCAATAGTCATGACTCATGACCATTTTCCAAACAAGAATAATTTTTCTATTATTTTATAATAATTAAATATTAATCGATATAATAAATGCAATGTTTTTGGGAAACATTTAACCAACCTTCTATAATACTTATAGTAAAATAAGTTATGCTTCAATAGCAATATCAAAAACATATCATCAAATATACTTGAAAAATATGCTGACAGACCATCTCCGCTCAGAATCGTTTTTTACTTCTCAAAAATCTATTTATGATTAGAAATTTTAAAATTTAAATAGGAACAAGTAACCCACATTATAACATAAACGAATGTTTGTTGATAAGATGTTATACCTACATGAATATCGACCTACTAACGCATAACATAACACATTTTAAATTAAGAAAAATCCGTTTAAGGTTCCTTAACTCACCTTTAAGGTTTTCAACCACCACTGCAGTTATACTGCATCTTTACTCTGTTATTTTTAGTATTGAAGTAAATTGATCAATTATAAAATGTCAGCGTACATTGTATCTAGGACACCTTGAAAGGTTTATTTTTATATTTTAATTTTGAAGTAAGTTATGAATATTTAAAAGCACAACAAATTTACAATTTTTAAATGTTCATAACTTAAAATTATAATAATAATATATTATAATCATAATTTAAAATTTAAACATAAAAATAAACCTTTCAAGGAGTCTTAGATATTGTTTTTACCTTTAAATTGTATGGTAGGTCATTGCACTCTAATATTAAAAATAACACAGTAAAACTGATTCTTCTGCACATTAAATTGTCCATATGTTAGTAAGACGGAGATAACATATGCGGGAATTAGGTAATCACCTATAGAGAAATAATAATTGCGTATAGGTTAGCGTGAGCCGTGATGTAACTGATGTAAGATATTTTTATGGGTAAGATTTCAAAAACCTATAGCCGTGCTGATCATGATGTAAAATATAATATTAAAATCGTTGTTGGTGGGGGACCGGGTTAATGATGCTGATGCGAACTGTGATTAGTAAACATTATTAGATATACCCTAAAATGAGACGTATAATAACTAAAAATACCTTACGTTAAACTTAAACACAACCGAGTACTTACAGCTGTAGCTATCTATTCAGCCTTATCATCAGTAACTATACCTACATAATATATCTTATATCATATTCATATACAGACTAAAGGTTTTAAAAAAATACAAACGGCTGTCTGAGAAAAAATTATACGAACGATGTGTTATATTGGCATTAAAAGAGAGAAATCGAAACATAAAAAAAAGCGACTTTATTTTGAAGAAGGTGCCTCTATTATAATATTATGTCGCATGACAAAATTTAAAATGGAAATAAAAATCTATTTTGTCATGCTATCTCGTAAAAGCGGTGCGTCACACGGCTGGGATGCTGCAACAAACAGCGTGTCGGACGTGGATCAGCTGTTCAAACGGGAACGCGGTCGCGCCACCTCCGCTGATATCTCTTATCACACAAAACGAAAACCTACGCTTATCACTATTAATTCAGCGGTATCACACCAGACGACCGGTGTGCACCGTGGTTTCTACAACTACAACAGACGTGCAACTGTCGCGGGACGACGTAAACACCACGACGTCTCGTTTACATAGACCTTATACTCAGTTTAAGGTCTATGCTCGTTTATCATATTATTTGATTATTTCATCAATAGTCAATATTGTCGATTTAACAATACATTGGACATAAATCGTACTCACGCCTTGACGGTAGTAACGGCAGTACGTTCCGATTCCGTCGTGTTTTCGCGGTTGTCGTCCGATGAAAACGGCGGTCGCGCGACGGTGCCCAATGACGACGGGAAACCGTGGATAGAGCGAGGTGGCGGCGACACGATACGATACTGCCATTCGGTCGCGGTCGTCGGCGGCCGCGGACGTCGTTTTCGCGTTCGCCGTGAACTCGCCGTCGGACGAGTCGCGGCGAAGTGTTTACCTTTCACCACGAGCGCGACGCGTCGTCTCAGTGCGACCTCGACGCCCGTGCTAAACTATTGCGTCGTCCCGAGGTATGGTTATTGTAGTTATTACAGTGTTATTACGATTATGATATTACTATTTACGTGACAACGCGAATTTGCCTTTATATACCTACCCACCTACTTTCACGACTAGTAATAACCGGACGACTGTTATTATTTTTCATTACGCAATTATTAATAGGCATGGTTATTACTATTACATATTTACATTGGTATGAGGCGTACCGCGTTTGCTATGTTTTGCAACATACTAACATGTAATGAACGTATACGCGTTGCTATTGCTATCGCATTGCATATTATACGCACAGTGTAGCGTGTATGTCTCTACGCAGAATTTATACATAATTTGAAATTTGAATTTTCGTCGTTGCAGTTTGATACGGATTTACGAAATTAGCGCGTTTAGACAGAATGCCGGTTGAGAGTGTATGAAGTATCACATTTATCAGTGATTACTCGTCGCTAAACGGTGATATAAATATAAATATTATAATATTATTAATTACTGTAATATGTATATTCATATATTGCGTATATATAGATAAGATAAACGCGATGTTAAATACATTTAATTAACCATTACTTGTGATTTTACAGTTCTAATGTTTATGATATTTGAAATAAATAGCAATTATTAATATTGTGTACCTGTCTAACGCGGACGTCGTGTCATATTCGATGTCAGCTGTTTTGTACAAATTATATGGCATGTTTTTTTGAAAAATTATATCGACTAAACGTTACTAGAACGTTTTGATAATAATTTACTTTCGATTTCAATTTGAAATGATTTAATTGTACAGACTTGAAGCATGGGTACCTAATACTATTATAGTAAATAGTAATATACAAATAGTGAATAAATTACTCAAATTGTATAATTTAATAAAACGTCATAAAATCTGTATGATAGGGGTACCTAAAAATAAATGTTGCATAACAATGAATTTTCTATGGTTGATTAACTGATATTGATTTAAATTTTTCCAATTTATATTTAAATTTACTAAATAAAGTAGACACCTACACTAGAACTATCTTCAAAATTGTAATTACAAAACTAAAATATTTCAATATTGTAGTATACCTATTGTATATATATACCTTTTATATAAAAATATATTATACCTATACACAAATATGTACCAATATATACCTAGTCGCTGCCTTTTCGAATAAAGGTTACCTTTGATAAACATTAACCGGACTGTACTAGTTAATAAATATTCCAGTGTATTGTATATCACTAAAAATAATTAATAGTACCTAAACTCTTACTTATTTAGTATTTTGCTGCTAAAATTAGTTTCCAATCACTCATATAATCTTATTTTTATCAGAAAAATAGATACGCTCAATAATATTGTATACTAAAATTAATGGTATTTATTTTAATTAAAATGAATAGTATTCTTTAAGATTTATATTCATAAGTTAGGTAGGTACGTACATAGTAACTGTAGTATAGTGGTAAATGGTAGTACCTAGTTATATTAATTGTATAGCAACTTTGTACAATTGCATTATTACAATAATATTGTTGTATATTGCATATTGTCCATATTGAATCACTTTAAAATATGCTCATAAAAATTATATCATTAAAATTCTGATTTATTCTGCAATCTTCTTAACCTCTCACATACGTACTTCATCGTATTGTATATTAAAATTTTGTATGATGAGCTAACAGGTTCAAATAAATTACTATCTAATTTTATAGTTTAAATAAAATTACATTATTGTAATGATTATATTCAGATACCATTATCGAAGTGTTATTTTAATGTGTATGGATGACTATTTAATATTATATTCGTTGATGGAAAAACCAAACTGTAAAATTATTAAATATAATAAAATATATTTCTATATCAACATTTTATAATAATATGTAAATTTTAGGTACTAGTAAATAATAAATATCCACATTGCATTATAGGATGTCAGCGCTGACCGACATTTTTTGTTTTCTCTCTGCCTCTCTGAGGTTAGGTTAAATTATCAGGTAAGGTTAGGCAAAATTATTACCTTGCCTGACTATCGATAATTTGACTATTTTCCGTTTCCAACTCGTGTTTCCATTTATGTGTATCGGCTGCAGTACTCGCAGGAGTACTGACACTCGTGGATTTAGTTGTAAAAAAGTTCGTTATTTTATTGTGCGACATTTTAATTGTAAATTAAACAATTTCAAAAGTCAAAACTCAAAATATGAATAATATATTAATAATTATAATTATATGTAAGTCGTCAATACATATTATATAATATTTGTAAAGTGCCCCCCTCCCTGAGCATGCCTCAGCAAATGGTCTCAATGGCAGGGTGTCGCGTAGGTATGCGCAGAATTGGCCTGTTCTCGCTAGACAGACGGATAAATTATGTCCGACAAACTATTGTTTATTAAAAAATGATAAAAGTATACACAAATACAAGGTGCCTTATAGATTATATTCTTACCTTATTCTAACGCAAATTTGCAATGTTGTAGCGCGGTCCTCTTAAATTATTAAGTTATTATTAGAAAATTGACTAAATATTTTGGTTAAAAATTACTTTTTAAGCAGGCTTAAAACTTTGTTACTAGTTTATATGCCCACCTATTAAAATCATAATAGAGTAAATATTGTTTAAATCATTAAAAATAATCTCAAATAAAAAAAGAATGTTTAAATATAGGCACTTTATACCTATTATCTATATTATAATTTACAATTGTATCTTTTAGTTAGTTTTGGACTCTATAAGTTAATAATTTAAAACAATATTTTTAATGTATACATAACCTGGTGAGTGCTGACCAAAGCAATGATCAACTTATAGAGGGTTATTGTGTTAATATCAACCTCTCAAAAATTCTTTATTTAGGCTTAAAATTTGAAGTGGATTAAAATGTTTGATAAAGCGATTGTTTGGAACGAATTAAGCATTTAAGCCCCAGACAAGTATAACTGAATGAAAGCTCCCTCATTTCCAAAAAAAGGGTAATACTACTAATATACGTATTATGGTCATTGCTCATTATATATATATTATGTATAGGAAATACGTGTAGTTATAGTTGCAGTATTAATTTACCTACATTTGTATACATGTGTTTAATATAATCAATATAAACGGTGATTTATTAAGTATAGGTACATGATTACATAGGTATACATGGTTGTAACAATTATACGTGTAATATATTACTAGCAATTAGCATAACAAATATGTATAAATAAATATGCATTTGTTTTCGATGTAACTATAAAAATGTATAGTTATGTTCTCAAAGTATCATGAATTGTATACGTTACAGTAAATTTATATTTATTTCTTTTAAGGATTTATCTAAAATTATGCTAATTTTTCTAAAATAGAATAAAAATAAATATTTTAATTTTTGTTGTTTGTAAATCTCTAATTAAATTTCAAACATATATTCTTAAGTAGACTAGTAATAACCAACCTCTATTTGTTTTAATACAAATGCAGGTTCAGATCATGTTTGAACTTTTAAAGTGCAAAACGCGGACACTTTCTACGGTCAGGTTAGTCCATCGACACTTTGTACTATTATATGCATAATATATATTATATAATATAAATAAAGCATATATTATATTATACATTAAAAACAAGTAGGAAGTTATGAACAATTATATTAAAAATGTTATTAAGTTTAAATATAACTTGGTACCTATTCATGGCATAATACATTCCAAATAGTAGTGAATCGTGGGTTATTTCCTATCGATAATAATTTTATCATTATAATAATATATAGTATAAATATATTTCCCAACCGTGATATAGAATTTAATAATGTTATCGTTTATGTTTATCGTTGAAATGCATTAGTTGATACAATTAATCCGAGTTTTGGGATAGCTTTGCGGGCAATAGAATAATTTGGATAAATGTGGCAATGAAAAAACAGTTCAAGGCTAATGATAAATTGATAACAAACAATTAAATCTATATGTAACATTGCAACCAACGTCCAACATCAATTAGAAGAAATACTGAATTACGAATTTTTAAATTATATTTGTATAGGTACATGTAGTTCAAAATGTTTGATTATTTTGATTTGTTTAAGTTGTAAGCATTTTTAATTTAATTTTTAGTATAACTTTTTTTTTAATATATTATACAATTTTAAAAATAATGTTTAAATCCCATCGAACTTTAAAAAAATAATGTATTCATATATGCACATAATATAAACTTTATGTATAATATAATATTACAAAGTATCTGCGTTTTGAAATGAACATTTTTACCCGACCGTATAGGTACCTACTATACTTGCCCGCATAACGCATTTTAAACAATATGACCATTTACCTAAAATTCATATCTCAAAATACCTACCTACATTTTGTTTTAGGTACATTTATATTATAGACGTTGGGAAGTTGGTACACCTCGCCTTGATACAACTTCATAATCATTATGATAAAAAATTAATTACTATTTGTCTTGTGATAAATTATTTTATCAGATTGCAGTATGTTAGTTAATTTATTTTTATCATACAAACTTAGAAGATATACCTAGTACCTACTTATGAAAAATAATGCAATTTACTGATACTTGATTACTCCTTGTAATTAACATTCTTGTTATGTTCTCGGACTTGAATCCGGGAAAATAAACGTAATACGAAGTATGGTTATTGTCTTAAATCAAATGGATGAGCTTTGTTATACTTATACAGTTATACCTAATTTTCATGTATACTTATTTACTATCGGCACCTATACAAACGCACTTCTCAAATTCGTACTTTGAATTACAAACTTAGGTGTTAGGGTTCACTAAAAAAATAAGGATACCAACTTTAATATTATATATGTATTATTTCATACTATGTACTATGGCACTATGCATACATTTATATTTTTTTTCCTATATGTTTAAATTTAGTACTACATGCTGTAACTGGGCAATGTCCGTAAATATTTAAAATAAATAAAAATAAATGTATACAAAAACTATGATTACTGTAAAGCTATTAGATGTGACTCTGAAAAATACATAATATAATATAGGTGCGACTATATATAAACCCAATATAAATAAACAAAGCAATGAAATAGAAAAACGTTTATTTTATCTAATTAAAATATTAAAAACCTATTTTGCCCTAGTGGATTTTAATACATATAATATACTTATTATACACACTTCATATTGATGACCCCAATTTCAATTTCAGTCGAATGAATACAATGAATTTAAAGAGGGCACACATGCATCTATATTAACCCTCTATTTAATTGTATTATACTTTTATATTTTATACACACAAGACATATTATATGCACATTGCACATATTTTATTTTTATATTATAGGGGAGACCATTTGAGAAACGAATGGTGAAAATATTTTTATTATAAATCGTTCAGGTGTATCATAAATCATGATGAGTTAAGTTATATGAGTTAAGTCTATGTTAAGTTAATTTATGAAATAAATATAAAATATAATTAATGTTAATGTATAATTATTATGAAAACAATTTTCTATGATTAAAAAATAATTTAATGTCACATTTTTAGTGAATCTTTTGGAAAGAAATATCTCCTTATAGGCGCACTTGTCCATACATTTCCCATCCGTAATCACTTTTACCAAGCCCAGGTGGCCTGCAGGTCTCCCTCCCTACACATAAGGACTTTTAATCAGAAAATTAATAAAAAAAAGGGTGTAAGAAGAAAATACTGTGAAACTTCCATACAACGAAGTCTCACGGGGAACAAAAAATATTCGTAATATATAATTTACGCATAATTATAACAGTGAAGGTCATGGTTCTCAAAAATAATTTGTTAAACATAAAATTTCGCTAAATGGAAGTTTGTTATGTAAAAGTTTCACTGTAAAACGTATAAATATCTATAGCTTTTTACTGTCGTATCTCCAAGATGTAATTTCTATTTTTGAGCCTTCAATTTAAAATCCCAATAAAAATATAAAAAAACACATTTGAATTCACAAAATCACAAATAGCATTTTTCATATATGTAATCTGCTTGAAACAATGGTTTCCATCCATCACTAATGATGGCTAATAATTTAAAGGGAATCTATTGAAACACTAAAAATAGGTTCGATATAGGTACCTAAATATTATACATAGGTTGCGTAGGTATTACAACAATTTTATAGAGATTCTTGCTATCTATACACATGCCTTTTGAGTTATCTTTATTAATTGCGGTTTAATATAATGATATATAATAATATATTTATACCTATACGTATCAATGTTTTCACTCATTTCTATAGAACTACTATCAAAATTGGCTAGATCATTTAAAAAATAATTTTTAGGGAGAAAATTAAGTTTTGCAAATATCCTAATTTATAATTAATATAATAATATGTATATGTATTATGTACATTTTTGAAAAAAAAGTGCAGTATAGGTAGGTCACTTTAAGTTTATAACCTATATAATATTTTGTTTAACGATTATAATATATTACATTTTTAATTCATTTTCTCAAAGATATTATAAAGTCATAGGCAGCTCTTGTACAAATGTACAATTGTAGGTACGTACAAATTATAATATACATATATATCTAGAGGTAGATCGTCCTAAAAGTACATTTATATTTGTTCTAAACAGGGACACTTGTGCTTCATAATATATTGCTATACGTGACTCAGACTACTTATCAGTTTAAAGATAATGTTTTTTCAAGACGTTTGTTTAAAAAAATGGATATTTTTTAACTAATAGCAAACAAAACAAACCAACAATACTACCTGTATTCATATTATTCTTACTCAAATATAAAGCATATTAAAATAATTATCCTTTTATATACTATTTGTTTACACATACTAAATAGGTATATAATAATATACCTACCTAATATTATAAATATGCTCAGTGCTAGATTAAGCAGTAGGCTCAGTACATATAGGTATATGGGCTCTATATGGCTATATGCCTATATACATTACTAAAATTACTACCTACATAATAAAAAATATGTAGAAATTTGAGAATAAAACTATATGTTCATATTTT
Source organism: Nasonovia ribisnigri (assembly GCA_027563435.1). Taxonomy (NCBI): domain Eukaryota; kingdom Metazoa; phylum Arthropoda; class Insecta; order Hemiptera; family Aphididae; genus Nasonovia; species Nasonovia ribisnigri. The sequence continues at coordinate 502,710 of JANEHU010000288.1, read as the reverse complement.
TCACATTTTACTGCTGACGACATTTATATGAATATTTTTCCAATAACAATATGTCTTGAAAATTTAGAGCCCAAAATATCTCTTAGTATAGAACCTTTGAATGATTTAATCTGGTATGAATACATCTATAATATATCTATTATTTAATTTATTAATTAATTTCCATTTCAATAAATCATTAATCAGTTATGGTTTTGATATAGATGCGTGTTTTTAATTATATAAATGGGAATCCACATAATCGTTGTCTACAATATAGTCATATAGAATATAGATAGCTATACATATTTATTAAATGCTAACTTGATATTTTAAAATAGTTTATATTATATTACCTATATATTTATACACAATAACATTAATTTAAGTAAACTATGAATTTATATATAGAACTATTGACTATTGAGGCTTATTATTTTAAACTCTCATATAGATAGACACTCAAGCACTGACACGTTTACATCTTGTTCCTTATAAATGTACTAAAATATTAAAATTAATTGTTTAATAGTTTATGTTACAAATATTTTATTAATTCAGAATTTATTTAGACATTTGAGTAGGAAATTTGTAGGTAGAATAGTGTAGACGTGTAGTTACTCCTTCTAAACATCTGTTTAACTGATCTATAGTTATAATTGTATAATATATGTTGAATTTTATAATACACATTTCTATTTTAAATGTATACATAAGAATACAACGAAAACAAATTTTAGCTTTTATCTACCGTGATTTGTAGTTAGACAACGTCAATCGTCATAATGATTAAGGGCATTGCATGCCGCGATTGTCTGTCTTCGTCTAACACAAGTGGAACATAGGAATAACGACCTAAACGCCTGACACAAATTAAGGTACTTCTAGTTATTTGATTTAAAATATGTAAAGATGTTTGAATTGGTATACAAGTTTACTTTGCATCGGTCGAAGAATATTTTTAATATTTTTTTAAATATATTTAATAATAAAAATTAACAAATTTATAAAACGTGAAATATTTACTCTCATCAAAATATTGCTACGATCGAAAAAGTGCTTCGACCGATGCAAAGTAAACTTGCATACCAATTCAAATATCTTTACATATTTTAAATCAAATAACTAGAAGTACCTTAATTTGTGTCAGGCGTTTAGGTCGTTATTCCTATGTCCCACTTGTGTTAGACAAAGACAGACAATCGCGGCATGCAATGCCCTTAACAATTTAAATATCTCATAAATCATTTCAAATTTTTTTTAGTAGGTACCTATATCTACCTATTGAACCATTTTTATTGTAGTTTAATCTCCAAGTAATATCTGTTATAGTAGAAAAATAATACAATAGGTATACCAATAAGTAACGTGAAAATTAATAATTTAAATTTTTTTACACAACAATTTGTTTTTAAAAATATAATTTCCAATAATCAAGTGCTGTTTTGTTTACATTGTTGAGAATATTTTGAGAAAATATTAGACAGGCTCAAAACTTGTAAGTATACTTATTGGTTTATCCTATGCATATTTATAGTATATAGGTACTAAAGGTACCTACTTATAATATAAATATTATATAACGTATAGTTTAGTAACTTTAATAACTTCCAAACGATTTATTATATTATTATAAAAAAACCAAACACTTATTACCTATTTTAAGAACTACAGATGCAATATCGTATATATAATATAATATGTTTGTCTTGAATAAATAATAATCGTTTTTCGGTTTCTTATCAATTTACATGGTTTAGTAATAACTTTTGACACTCTTAAGCTATATAATCGTATGTACTCTTCCATGCTATAGTCATTGCTGTTTGTAAACACTTTTTAATGAAGCCGGTATTGAGGTATGTACGTTGTATACCAGCTACTACTACACATAGTTAAGGTTAATATTTACATAATATACATTTTAGACTTTACTGCAGTACACGCAGTCATTATATTTTATATTTTTTAAATTTATTAATGCTTCAACAACACAGGTTTTTAGCCTACATTTGATCAAAAGTTAAACAAAAAAAAAAAAAGAATATTTACTTATAATTACATTATGGTACAAATTGTTTGCCATTATTTCCAGTAAGTTGCTTAAGTTTATATTATGGAAAAATGTACTGATTGCAGCTGTGTTCTCACCTTTGAAGGCTTGGTGGAGTGAAAAAAGATTTTTGAGTATCTTGCGTGCTTCGGTGTCTTTGGGACAGATAATGACAATGTGCTCTATTGTTAGAATTTTATCCTGCAAGTATCGCATATTGGTGCTGGTTCATTTTTGATGAGATAAACATGAGTTAGGCGAGGCTGGCCTATTTTGTCTCTAGTAATGGTTCTTTTCTCTCTTGTTTTTGTACCAAAAGGATAATTTAATGTTTTTATGTATATAATTTTACATTTCTCAATTTGTTGGAAAGAAGTAGATTTTCCCAAAAATGTTGCCATTCTTCCATTATTTTCTGATAAATTATGTTGAAAGTTTCGAATGAGGATGATGTGTTGATTTGAATGGAGTCATTATATTATTATACAATTTAATAGATATGTCATAATATTATAAACTAAAAAAAAATACTCTTGATGTTCAGTCGATTTATCAGATGATTTATATATTATATATATAAGACGTATTAAATTATTTAAAATATGCATCGATAATAGATTCAAGACATATATTTAACCGTTACTACTTACAATGTTCTAAACAGTGTAGAACTGCATATTAACTGATTCGTTAATAAACGGCAGTTAATAATAATAATTTAATATAATTGTATATAATCTGCATGCATATAAAAAGATTTATTTTTTATAATAATAATAGATAGTTAAAAATATTGCAAGTCTCTAAGAATTATTATGAAATTGTATATTTTTTATTTGAATAGGTATGATAATATGAAATATGTATCCAACATGGGATTGTTAACTATATCATAATATAATATTATTTTTATTATATTAAAATCGGTAGAATACATAAGTGTTCCAACGACTAAAAATATGTATTCTATAATAGTTTTAAATGAATGGTTTTCCAATAACATCACAATTGTTTTCACTGCGGGGATCAAAAACAAAATGGTATTCCATATTCATCACTTCTTCTCTATACTGCATGCGCGATACGGCTACACCATAATCATTGGTTATTATACTCGTACCTCTTTCAGTCATAATATTATATAGTTGTTGGAATCTATTTTCAATAATAATGATAGTAAAAAGATGGACAAGTGGGTACCGCTCTGCTGCACAGTAGTTGTCGAGTATTTCGTTGTAATGGATGTGTTATATAATATTATGAAAACCAATTCTGAGCGGAGACGCGTGGAGCGTTAGTGTAGGCCTAGAATACTTAACAGTAACAATATCGTTCTAGTTTTAACTTATTTTCAAATAGTTGTATAGTTTTATACGTTTTTTTAAATTGTATTCGTTTCTATGGTGATAAACAAAGCGTTAACAATTAATATCAATATTTTAGCGGTTTTTCGTTATTTTGGGTGGTTTTTCTAGTGACGTTGAATAATTATTGAGAAAATTGAAAAATGACTTCTATAAAGTACCAACTAGATTCACTTTTCTATCAGAAAAGATGCTGATTTCGAAAATCAGAGCATTTTTACTATCCAAAATGTTGCTGACAGACAAAAAAAACACACACATCTTAGTAAAATCAATACATTCTTTCGCTCCACTCAGAATCTAAAAAGACAAAAAAGATAGAATGTTTTTGTTATAAAAATATCTGATTATCTATATTATAATAGTATAGTGTTTAGTGTTTAAATTGATTATTTTTTTAAACCGCTATTTTTGTTCAGAATCTAAAAACCCGTTTAATGTATATTGTATAATAATGGTGACGTTTCGTACATGGGAGCCAGCGCCATACAACATTTATATCATTGTAACAATAAATAAATAATTTTAAAGTAATAATCATAATAAAGTAACATTAAATATTTTTGTCAAAATAGAATGTTAGTTACCCTCCAGTTGATATATGTTATGAATTGGATGAAGGTATGACGTATACGTATAGAAACTCGTTATGCTAATATTAAAGAACTTACAATTTAGGTATACTAATCTAAAATTATTTTATTAGAGAGATCAAATATTTCCTTTTTGGTCTTATATATAATATTTTTTAAAAAAAAGATATTATCTTATGAAATTGTATTCTTCTAATTAAGTTAATCAGTTTTATGTCATTTGGTAACCTGTATATTACTATATGTTTTACTATAGGTAAAACACATTTGTCACGACTTCTTTCCCACGAAAATCAAAATAACGAAATCTATATGGATCCAAAAAATGCAGGTGATTTACATAAAAATGTATTGTAATGTATAGCACTATAAATAGCTGTAGTAATAGTATATATACTTTATATATCTATGCATAATGTTTTTGGTCTACACCTGTTTCTTATAGATTTATAGATTTCTTGAATTATAATTTTATAAAATATAAAATAAAATAAAATTATTGTTATATATATATATATAATATATATTACACTTCGAACAGTTCAAATAGCTATATAATAGGTGTTATAAGGGGATGCTTTCTGGTTCCTTTAAAGTTCAATGTGTGTAAAATACAGGACCGATTATAGATGAAATAACACATTAACTTGGTTATGTATGCGTAACGCATATAGGTACCTATTTACCATGGACATATATAAACCTATAACCTATACTAAATAGTAAATACCAAATATTAAATACCTGCACACGCATAAATTAATATAATAATGCATTATATGTTTCTATATAATCATTATAATTACATAAAGGTCTATATTGTTGAGTATTAACTGCATACAGTGCGTCTTTTGTACATATCTACGTAGTACGTACTTGCAAACATTTTAAAAACATTTATGCATACAATATTATTATATAATTCATTGGATTAGTTACTGTTTTTATTTAATTCAGTTTTCATATACAAAACTAATTGTTCTTATACTAATAAAGTTAAGGTACAATAGATAGGCATATACACATAGGTATTTGTCTCTTAAATTCAAAGTAAATATATAGCGACTTAGATATAGGTACATTTTATCTACATTATTATATGAGGTATCTACCTACCTACCTATATATAGGAAAATACTATATACCTACTATAACTTATATATATAATATATATACTAGCTGAATAACCCGGCTTCGCTCGTGTGTAGTTATTGCTTTCTCTAAATTAAATTCTTAAATCAGATGTTTAATATTTACCTTTTTTCTTTTCTTTATATTATTTTATTGTCCGTAAAATATGACAACTCTTAGCGGCTATATGTGTAAAAATTCGATTTGATGCATGCTTGTACCTGATGTACCCGATTAACCTTTGGCAACCAATAAAATAATAAATCCTAATTTCTACTAATTATTTATCTTATAACCATAAGCAACGGTTTAAAAACAAAAGTGTCCATCGTAAAACTCAAAATCCCTGTTTGAGCACATACCCAGGTTGGGCCTATACCTGGTCCAATTGTGAATGTAAACCATTCAAAAACCCCTCCTTTTTTTCTATTTTTTATTATTTATTTATATTTTGGTTTCCTGAGTAATTATGAAACATTCAATAATATTTAAATCGTTTTTAGACGATTTTTAATTTTTCATACATTTTGTTGTTGTTTTTGGCCATGTCGCCAGGTGTGCACTTAAGAGACAATAACTCCGGAACCACTTATCGCACAGTGTACAAACTTCACAGAAACCATATAAATATCAATTTTAATATGCCCTAAAATTTTTATCGAAATCGGTTTGGTAGATCTTGAGTTATAAAATTTACTCAAAATGTTCGCTTATTTTTATATGTATAAGATATGTGTATACTAATAATAGCGATGATCACACATTATATATGTATAGCATGCTTCAATAATAACATGGCTTTCACTGCCATGCGTATGAGTATAGATTATTATATATATATATATATATATATATATATATAGGTACATCGTACATAAGTATGTTAAAAGTATTATATTTTAAATTATATCATTTATCGGAAACAATATTTTAATGTGAAATTAAAATTAACCATGGATAGGTACTTTAAACTTGTTATGCTAATTAGCGCACTTGATTATACCTAGTAGATAAAGATAAGTTTTATGGATGAATTTTAGTTTATTTAAAGTAGATATATATAGATAAATACTTATAACTAACTATAATAAATTAATATTTTTTTTTAAATATAATTATGATTTTAACAAAATATAAGAGATGCGACCAAGTAAAAACAAATTTTTTAAGACATATATATAATATATATATTTAGGTATAGGACTAGAGTGGGTTTATAATATATATACATATTACATATATATATAATCATGGAAAAAAAAATTAAGATCCCAATCCTAAACATTGGTACCTATTTTGAGTATCATACAATATAGTTGGGAATCCTATACGTATATAGTTATTAGTTGTCAGTTGACATCATTGTGTTGGGACAATAATGGTACATTGTAATCAAAATTGAAAAACAATAAATATACCTAGTTACAATATAAAATTATAGATATCTTAACCAATCTGACTTAACATTATATTATTTGTTGCACATTTTAATTGTTTACCAACCTACATAGTATAATTAACTATTAAATATTATTACAACATTATATTATCAACCTAGGTTTGATTAGCTTGAACTAATTATTGGATTGAAAATTTTTATTTTTATCTTCTAATGTGTATAGTAAATTGTATTACTTATAATAATGAATTGTTGGAATTATTGTTTTGTATGGTAAAAAAAATGTATAAACTTACTCTCCTCTCCTGGAATCGAATCCACAACTAGTATATGCCCTAGATAAGTTTGTCCCTATATAAAACTATTTTATTTAGGTAGGTACCTGCCATATATATAACTTCGCAATAGGTATCTTTATACAATATATATTATTGTATTAATTATAATATAATTTTAATATAAACATTAGTAATAGCTATTTAGGTAATGCAGAGAATATGTAATACATAAATACATGTGCTTCGTGCTAGTAGTGCAGACTGCAGATTTCAATTATTATATACATATATATATTACTATATTATAGCCATGTGTATATTAAATTCCCATTTATTTGTAAAAAAAACTATTCAGAAATTTATTTTAATATTTTTTTGTTTATATATAGTTGTATTTTGTACTAAATGTACACCTACTGAATAATTAGTAGTACCTTATCGACTATTATATTTATATAATATTATAATGTATAATAATGTACCTATAATATAGATACTATATGTATAATATATTAATATATAGTTTTATAATTTTGTTTAATTTTATTTCAATTAAAAAATGTTAACATAATAAAATGTATTTAAATACCGTTGTGCTTATGTTTTCTACCGGCACAATAACTTATATTTGCTGTGTAAATGTATGTATATAATAAATTGTAATTTGTAAATCTTAAAAATTGTAAAGTAAAAGTGAATATATACGTTACATAAAAAAAGTAGGTATCAATGCATTTATTTCTTGTCCTCATGGCATATTAAGATTGATATGTAGATGGTTTCTGTGAAGTTTGTACGCTGTGCGATAAGTGGTTTCGGAGTTATTGTCTCTATTAAGTGCACACCTGGCGACATGGCCAATAACAACAACAAAATGTATGAAAAATGAAAAAACGTCAAAAAACGATTTAAATATTATTGAATGTTTCATAATTACTCAGGAAACCAAAATATAAATAAATAATAAAAAATAGAAAAAAAGGAGGGGTTTTTGAATGGTTTACATTCACAATTAGACCAGGTAGGCCTAGCCTGGGTATGTGCTCAAATAGGGGTTTTGAGTTTTACGATGCGTATACTTTTGTTTTTAAACCGTTGCTAATGGTTATAAGATAAATAATTAGTAGAAATTAGTATTTATTATTTTATTGGTTGCCAATAAGGTTAATCGGGTACATCAGGTACGAGCATGCATAAAATCGAATTTTTACACATATAGCCGCTAATCGGCGTTGTCTACGTCGGATCGCCTACCAAAGTGGCTGAGTTGCACTTACTGCAGCGAGTTACACACAAAAGGAGTTGAATAATCACAATTTTTTTAAGAGTTTTCATATTTTACGGGCAATAAAATAATAATAATAAAAAAAAAAAGGTAAATAATAAACATCTGATTTAAGAATTTAATTTAGAGAAAGCAATAATTACACACGAGCGAAGCCGGGTTATTCAGCTATTATATATACCTATATATAAAATTATAAGTATATAATTGCTAATACATATTATGCACCCAATTATATAAAGGTAGTATAATATTAGTTTTAACTGTCTCTAAAATTAGGCAGATATAATACCTAACATAAATTTAGGTATTTAATAAAGTTTTTATGTGTTTTTATTTGATTACCGATTTCTACCAAATATTTTATTTAATATTAAAATCTGAATTAATTGTAGGTAATCAAAACAAAATAATATTGTTCTGAGAAATAATTTATTTTCGTTTAAAAGTTTGATCAAATATTATTATATTACGCCTAGTGTGGGTACCTATATCTACCATAGGCGCAAATTTTTTTTTTTTGGGGGGGGGGGGGAGCTGGAGCCCTGCTTTAATACTATTGAAAAACGTAAAACAAAATGTAGGAAATGTTCGGGGAGATACGGACATTATGTGGGGAGGGGCTTAGCCCCTAAGGACCCCCTAGTGCGTCTATTTGCGCCTATTCTGCCTGCATATATACTTTTTATCTATTTTTATATCTATATATATGTAATATTTTAGATTATAATCTGTAGGGAATCGCGTAAAGCCTATTGGTTATAAACATATACATATTTAACATTATATCATAAATTATTATATTTATATATGATGTATTTATCATTATTCCATTTCTTAATTTTAATTTTTTTTTTATTTCATCAATAAATAAACTTATTATTTTATATTTATACGATATATTTATTATTATGGATGGCGGGGAGATAACAAACCTGAGTGGCGGGGTCATAAAGCTTTCACTCGCACCGGCGGGGTTATAACAAACCAGTACACCACTATTACAATTAAAAAGTCTAAAGGTAATAAAAAAGTACTAATTAGTTATTAAACTATAACTTTAAATTGTCTGCATGTTTTTAACTTATTGTACCTATATCTATAGGATTGTACCGCATATATTTCACGTAAGTATATTGTAGTCCGTAGATATATACCTATACGTACTATATATAGGTACCTATATACAGCCAATTAAATATAGATATTATATATCTTATCATTTAGATACCAATTCTTATATATAATATGGATATACGGAATAATATATTTTTCTCTATATATCCAAGTACCTATACCTACAGAAGAGTTATACAAATAGGTAGGTACGTTTATATTTTATATAGATAAATACAATATAACATTTGGCTGTAGGGATTGAATGTGCATTTCAAGGGCAGATAAATGTATAGACTTAATTATAATTTTTATGTATAGGTATAGTATATCTAGATTATATCATATTATTATATTTTAAAAATTATATTGGGTAAACACGTGTTGCAACGTGAAGCAGTAGCCTGTAGGTAGGTACCTATATCGTTAGAAGTACTACATAAACAATAATTACAAAGCGAATCCGTACGGGTACCTATACTACCTATAATAATATAGAATGATAATAATTGGTAACTGCAGTTTTTGAGGTAGGTGGTATAGGTATACCTATTATAAAGCCATATACTTATGTGATGTAAATATGTATTTGGAGGTATGGTATCGATATGTTATATATGAATACGGATGAGTGGTTAGGTATACATTGGTGCCTATCGCAAAACCGTTTTCTCGTGACCGGAGAAAAAATAGGGGCGCGATGTCATCACGTCCGACACAAATCGAATCCGCCCAAACACTAACCGCCGCGCGTGCATTAGTAACGCGTTTTTGTGCGCATTTTTTTCCTTCAAAATTCTCACCGTTATAAGACGACACCCGCCACTGCACCGCCAAGTGCGACCCCGGTCGGGGTATTGAGCAGCGGGCGCGGTCGGGCGACCGGCGCGATCGATGCGGCCGACGAATGGCAGGGCGCGAACACGCCCTCCGGGGGCGGAGCTCGGCACGCCCGCCCGCCGAACGATCGTGGTCCGTCGGCGAGGCTCGGCACGAGTCGTCCGCCGGCCCGCCGCCGCTCTACCGCAGTACTACCATCACCGTCAGTACGTCGCAGTCGTCCGCGCGTTCGTGTTGTTTGTCGCTGTGCGTCGTCCCGCGTTCTCATTCTTTGTCCGTTCGCCACCCAACACAGCACGGTGTCTTCGGCCGGTCGTCGCTCTATAGTCGAACGTGTGTTTCAGCCGAAATTCCGTGGCCATGATCCGAATAGCCGGCGAGTGCGATCCGATAAACGTTTACGGAACGAGCGAAATAATAAAACAGTAAATTCCTCGAAACCCGTCGTCCGGCTGCGGGGTGTACATAACAAGAAGAAAAAATAAAATCAGAACCCGATCCCAAATTTCGTTGTCGCGCACACCGGTGGTGGCCCCAGACCCGCGGATATGGCGTTCTTCTTTTGTGGTATTGTTGGACATTTACTTTACTAGTATTATATTGTATTTTTTATTCCGTCGATCCAAAACGTCGTCGTCGTCGTTTTTGTTATTATTATTGTCGCGTACGCTATTGGTTGGACGACGTTTTTCGTACTGCGGGCCGAGGTGTAATTATATATATATAATATACTCCGTATAATGTGTTATTATTAGGTCGTATTATATACCTACGGCCGTTCATACACAAATATATACAGTGTGCGTGTGCCAACAACACTGTACCGGCGTTGATTACGTGGATACAAGTTTTTGAAGTAGTCGAGAAAAGAAAACCGTTGTAGACGGTCGTCTGCAGCTGCGACCGTTGTTTTTCGAAAGTGTATTCGACCAACAACGCGTGAGCGCTGTCTAGAGGGGAGCAAAACACGACCTCCCCTCCCGGGCCACCCCAAAAGCCTCCCATTTCACGGGGTTCCGCGTATGGACGTGTGCAGCGTTTTTGTTTTCGCCTCAAATTTATATAATTTATGCGCGGCAGTATATAGGTATCGATATGCAGTACCTATACATATAGGTATATTATACACTCGCCTTTGAAACTGCAGTTGAAGTCGTAGGCACGCAGATCGGGTCCATCGCGGACAAAAATCCCTCCGGCGTCTGCTGCCTCGTCCTCGCGCGTGCCGTCGAAAACGGTTTAGGTAGTTTACCTACGCGGAAAACCCGCGGTGTAGTGTATCTCGTTTGCGGGCGGGCACGTGCACGCACGGGTAATGCATACGAAAATGTGTTATGTAAATGTGTTTAAAAATTGTATACCTATAATAATATATTATATACCTACCGACGAGCGGCTACGACGGTTTTTTTTTTTTTTTCATTCCGTCGTGGTTTATACCCGCGTGCGTGGTATAGACCGCGTCAGTGCGCGTCGTGATGCACTGGCTGCGACGACACCATAATACGACGTATAATAATAATATTGCATAGGCATTATAACGTATTATTTATACAACTTACTGAATAGACGCATTATATTTTATTATTATGCGTGTTATACGCGGCGGACGTGTTTGTAGATGTCGCGCGTGCTATTATTATTGGTTATACGTTTAAATATTGGTGGACCTATCTATAGTATTAGGTACTGACTGTAATGCCCACATTCGACTCTATTCGACTCTATGCGAACATTCATTGTTCTTGTTATCATATCGTTCGGTCAACGTATAATATGATAATAATATCAGACGTTAAACGTTAAACTTGTGGTTCGGTCTTTTTTCTTTGCTCTCGTATCACATAATCGTATTATAATGTCGTTCGCTTGAATGTTCGATGATATCGTAACATTTGTATATAATATTCTGCGATTAACATTCGGCGGCTTTTTGTTGATAATATTCCTATTTAATATAATACTATCTCTCCGCCGCCCCGGACGACGGACCAGACAGACTCCGGCCGACACTGTTGAGTGTTGAGCCCGACCGCGGAGGAGTTATCGCGCGCACACACTACGCACACACACTACGCACACACACGCTCACACACACACACACGCTCACACACGCACACACACGCACACACACACACACACACACACACACACACACACACACGCACACACGCACGCACACACGCTTGACTTGTACGCCCCCTCCACCCGTCGGTCACTCCTAAACAGCGTTACTCTCCCACAGTTATGCGCTGCTCACACAGCCCCGTACGGAATAACAATAATAATAAAGACTCGTATACGACACACACACACATCGCGTCTTGTATAATATTATATTTATATATATTTCGTCGACTACCAAATTTCTATTTAAATATTTAGCCAACTTGAAGTTTTTTTTTTTATTGTTTCCATTTGATTGCATTAATGTTTATAGGTGGTACTATACATTATGTAGCATATATTATTATACCAGTATACTTATAAAGTTATATAATATATTATATTTCTGTTTTCTGCCAATCGTCTATAACACTTGACAGTGCGAAATGGTTCTACTATAGGTTATGTATTTCATTTGTATTATACAATATAGATGTAGTTCAACATTTTTCTCGATGAAATTGAAAATATTTCATTACAATATTTCAATTGGATGAAATAGTTTGATTTGAAATTAAAATTTTAAATGATTTCATGATTGGTTATTGATAATAGTTTTAATTACATTTGTTCGTTTCTTTGTTCGACTCTGACATAAACGTGTATTGTGGCCTGTGGGTGAAGACAAATCAACGAATTTTATTAAGGATTACAGAATTTAGGTCTCAAGATAATTTAAATATAATATACCTATATTACCTATATGGCTATATATAATATAAACGTAGTAAGATTGATGTAATCTTAAATGTACTTTGTGCCATGAAATAAAATGAATTAAAATAATTGTTTAAACTTAGGTATTTTTAACGAGGAATCTAATACAATAACTTAACCAATTGATGTTTTGAAAGCATTTGTTATGGATTTATTGTGGATACTTATCTTACAGAAAATTTTAAATGAAATATTTTTTGGACAATTGGACGTTGTCTTTCTACGTCTTAATTATAAAAATAGGTATTTGTGTCTAGTATATCTACTTATATATATTATTGATTTTGTGAATTAAATTGTTATACCTAACATATTATATTTATATAATATACGTTCCTAAATAATATAGGTACTATTATGTCTAAAAAATAACTTGTTTTATATTTTATAAATCACAAAAACCATAACCTGCACTTCATTAAATATAGATTACCTATACCTCGGATTATACTTAATAACTCTGCTATTAAATTGTAAGAAATAATAATGAATCATGTCATATTGATACACATCTCTTTGAGATTTCAGAACTTCAGATCATACATAAAATATAATTATATTATTGTTAGCCGATTTCAAAAAAGATTTATTTATACACCTACCTACATATATATTTTTCAAATGTATTAATTCAAGGAAGTAATCACTTATTGTAGGTTACACCTATGTATTATCTTTATTTTATATTAAGGTTGAACATTTAATACAAGCAGACACAGTATTAAAATATATTGGTATGAAAAAAGTTTACTTAAATCTGTATTTTAAAATAAAATAATAAATACATTTTTCTTTCATTTTTTTTTTTATTATGTCTATAAAAATATTGATCTTCATATCAGTTTCTATTTTTTATTGATGTTTTGTAAATACTAAATTGCTCATTGTAAGTAATTTTTAATAATGTTCTATTATACCTATAGGTTATTTATTAATATGATACACACATTACCAATATAAAATATAAATTAATCCATTCACGATTTACGATTCACTTGAAAAAGATAAATATATAAGGTAGGTATTTTATTATTTTTTTTATTTTATTACTATAAGAAATTTAAAAAAAAACCCAAATACAACATTTTTACCTTTATTTTCATAATACTATTAAATTCTGAAATACAATGCATTTTACGACATTCAATTATGTTCTAAAAGTAGATTTAAAATAACAATAATTTAAAAATACATAATATCTAGGTATAATTAAATAATAATTATTTTTATGTTAAATATGTTAAAATATATGTTTAAATTATAACACGATATTTCAATATTATATACTCAAATAGTTTTTAATACTGATACAAACATTTAAGATTTTATACAATTGTAGGTTTACAAATACCTGATGTTGGGCATTTGTCTTGCACTTGAAATAATTTGGTTTATAGTCGTAAATAACATTGTTTTATACTAATGTATGAACGTATGATACATTAGTATTATTATTTTTCATAATAAATCAGAATGCAATGAAAGAATTATTAAATGGAAACTTTGGTTACTAGGTACAATGTATAATATTCATGTTTATAGGACTTTTTAAAAATTCAAGTTCTTCGTTTAAACAAAGTTTTAATAATAAATAAATAATTGTTTTATTTTAATATTAGTAAAAGGTTTTCTAGTTTTATATAAGTACGATACTGAAGTCTAAACTAAAAACCTGTTGACGACATTTTTAACCCATCTAAGAATCTATTTCAATCAGGTACAACTAATTTCGACTAAAATAATTTCGTTAACAACATACTATTTCATTATTTTGTTTAACAGTTATTTTTTAATTAGGTTTATTGGAGAATTTCTAATGATACAATTAAAAAAATAGAATCATCTTAATTAATGTGTTCCAACTAGATAAAATTCCCAACTGGTAGATACGTTGTGATTGATTTAAATTTAAATGAGCACTTTTCATTATAGAACGTTCGAACACATGGTGTCTGTCCGTAAATTTACGTTAACGTAACTGTAAAAGCGTTAAAATCTACTTGGTGTTAAGGGTAGACCGACCTGCGATCTTTGAAGAGAAAAACGCACTAAACTCCTCCCAGGATCCAGACCGGCTTCTGCTCATTTATATTGGTTACAATGTAATTTATATACATAATACATATATATATATATATATTGGTATATTCAAGAAGAAGATCTAGTCGTACGATTATACGTATGAGAGAATCTTTGTTGTAGGTTTATAACGTATACATTATCCGTTTATCCAAAGTGCGTTTCAGAATTATACTTTTTATAATAATATTGTTTGACGTAAATAAAAATTCATAAAACATTTCTACTTAATGTAAATTTATTTATTTATTGTTTTTTTTTTTTTTTTATATATATTTCCGTAGCTTCGCCCAGTAGTGCAACTGAACAACTCATGACTCAAGGTGCCTTCAAAATACGGTCTGGACAAGTCGGTACACCTATAGTTCAAAACGGTGACCCTAACCGTGAGTATATAAACACATATTTTTGTGATACGTATATTGATAATTTATATTACCTATAAGCTATAGGCTATATTATATTTTAACTGATCGCCATTCGGGTATCGTTGGAGATACTTCATTATATTATATAATATCGATTCGCCGATAATGTCCGCGTTTATCTGATGCGAGATAAATACAAAAACAAACGAAATTGAACAACAATATTAATATTATTATCGTATCTCGATCGGTGGTATACGATGATAATAATATGCGAACGCAACTACAACTCGTGTGTATAGGGTGTGGTCCATTTATGATTTACCTATAATATACGTCGTGAGTCACTCGCAACGAGGGCGCAAAACGGCAAAACTATACGGCGGCGTATTAATACATCCCGCTAACTCGTTCACCCCCATACGGCATACACAATATTCGATAATTTATACGCTGCACACATACGTATTATACGGCAGGGTGTTGTTCTATGGGGTTTTTCCGCGTTGGCCGTACGCGAGGGCTGTTGAACGAGAAAAACACTGCGGCCCACTCTGTATACAAGGCATATAAAATATAAGGTCGCTGCAGAAATATTTGATTTATCCCTCATTGTCTCTCCCATATATAACTATATACAATAATATATATAACTCCTAGGACAGTACTCGTACAGAACAGCGTGCGTTATTATATATTATTATTATTATTATGCAACTCTTATATTCCTCTGGTCGGGACAGGTGAAGTGGCCATTAGTTTTACGTCGAGGCGAACCGCTGCCGCCATACCATACGTATATATAATAATCCCTCGGCGTGTCCGTCATGAAACCCCAACTTCTTCCGCAACCTCACGTCGTTGTTTTCCTTGTGGTGGCTGTTGTAAGCGCGCACTGCTGCAAACGCATTAATTTTTAATCGCACGTGATTAACGTGATTATAGAGATGTGCGTTCCACAACTTTTTTTCACCGACGACGCATTCTGGATATTATAGACTATAGTATATGCATTTAGCGACTGTCTGCCTATATGTTTATCTGTAACGTATGTATTATGTATTATGTATATACAAAACTATAATTTTGGACACATACAATTATACAGTGGTCATCTTTATGTTTTACATTTACTCTGGAACCTGGATTAAATGGGAACTCGGGCTATAGGTACGCTGGTGTTTAAAGAATTGTAAGATACAATTAAATATACTTTTTAGTTTTTAATAGGTTTGCTTATACATATGTTATAACATTTTAATACAGCTGATTGGTTATAAATGATCAATTATCGAATATTATATTTAAGCTTTAAAGTGGATATATTTTACTATATTACGATCCATAACGTATCTATATAATGATGTCCTTTTGCAAAAAACCACCAATTGAAATGAATTTACTTCGAACAAGTATATAATATTACCGATTGTGTTGTATGTATTGAATTCATACAGACGTAAAATCCAATAATTATACACTAATAAAAAATAACATATCTCTTAAATTCACTTAAATAATTCTCAAATAAATCAAAATTATACATAGTATATTAGGTCACTTTACAATACGATAAATAGGAGAATCAGTCAGTAAATTGGTTGTTGCTATAGGCAAATAAAATAATTCTACATGTCCTGAATTGGCTGAATTACATCAAAAAACCTTAAATTTAATCAAGGATAATAATTTAGGGCTATCAATTAAATTACTGAGTGCCAGGTTTATATAAAAAAATTAAATCCAGTGTTTTTCTTCTTACTTTTAAAGTAATTAAGTTTAAAAAAATAAGTGATGGCTTGTACGATGATTGTGGTTCTCTATATATTTGACAGGTTTTGGAAACAGACCGTAGAAATCTATTTTCAATACCACCCTCTCTTTCTTATTTTTTACGTCTATTTTTCATATTATTTTGTATTCGTTATTCTATACGATGTTTTACAGATATACTATACAGGTAAGTAAGTACTACTTACAGATCAATTATCTTATGTAATCGATAGAGTATATTCATTGGTACACGACCATACGCTATACGACATTATATTTTATAGTAATTTGTGTTTCATATAAATACATAGAATAATAGACCGCACGTCCCCCAATTTCTATCCACTTTATACGCTATACTTATTATGCCATCTATACATGTAGATTGTATAGAGGTACCTATTGACTATTTTTACAATATAGGTGATTGGAATGTATTTAATAAGTAATTTTTATTTTGTTAATATATTATATTGTCTACTTACAAATGTATATATAATAGCTGTAAAGCATTTGGATTCGATGTAAATATATATATATATAATAATTTAAATTATATTTTGCAATCTACTATATTTCAACCCTCCCGCAAAAAGGTCCCTAAGGGCAATATAGCTACATAAAAACGAAAAACCTATATAGAGGGAGATGTTGTGTCCCATCTGGTTAAACTCTTGGTTCCGCCTATATAGCCTATGCGTTTACATTATTCTGAACGTTATAGTCAATGAGCTAAAGAAATTGTATTTTTCAATCATATTTAAAAAATAATCAAAACATGATTTATAATTGTTAATCTTCAAGTAATTTTCTCTAAATATTAATTATCAATTTAGACTCGAGCTTGAAAATGTAGGTATAATGAATTAATGTTTTATTATTGTATTGAATATTAATTTATTGAGTATATTTTATTTACAATAAATTAAGTATTCAGTATGATATAGGTACCTTATATTACTCGTAATAATTTTCATAATTGTACTCGTAGTGTAGCTTGAAAACTATTGTATTATCCTTGTTTGATATTCAGTCGGTCCGGTGGTAACAGGGCTACACATTGCCATGTATACAACGTACTGTTAACATTCCTTTTCCGACTATAATCTAATTCAAATATGTAAAGGTCGCCGTTTGTAGGAACTGGCAAACAATCGAATCGTTGTTATCGGGCAAACAAGTGACCTAAAGGGAACAAAAAAACCCTCGTCAACCATATCTGAGATATTATCTAACGTACTCAGCCTTATATACAAACAGGTTTTGGTGTCTATAAAACAAAAACGTTTTAGAGGGATAAGTCACTTATTTATTTAATTTTATTCTTTATAAGTATTATAACGTATCGGAGTTTAACACGAATAAAAATAAAAATACAATTGTTACAATACTAATGCTGCGACTTCTCTAAAAATAATTGAGATTTAAGTATATATTTACTTTTTCATATCTTTATGAAGGTTAAATTGTATCCTCATTTAAATTAAGTATGTACTCTATTTATCATTAATAAATTGTAATCATAATAATAATAGGTTGTAAAAATATTTTATATATTAGGTTAGGTTAATATTTGAAGGTATAGTAAGTTATCATTATACTTGCAGTAAATAAAATATGCTTGCTAAATGATATGTCCAAATATATATATATTAGTTTTTTTTCCTTTTGAAAATTTCATTTACTTTAAAACAATATTATCCCTTACTGAAGCACTGCAAGTTAACTCATAATCTGTTCCACAACATTTAACAAACAAATAACTAGATAAAAACTAAGAATGTAAATAGAATATAAAATTAATAATGTATTATATAAATAATTAGGTTGGTTATAATTCAGTTCCAGTAGGTAACTTTCGTCATAATTATAGTGTGAACTCTTAAAGCCATTATTGCTTGCGTCTTCGGTGAGGTTGTGTAAATCAAACAAGGTAGGTACATCCAAATGCGAATAGGTCATATTTGTTGATTATAATAATATTTACTCTAGTATTTTATTATACTACTTTTATTCCTGTAGTATTATGTATTCATCATTTTTTTGGTTGCTTCGCATTAATATTGTTATTGTTCTGAGTCTTTTTGATTTTATATTATTTTGTGCCACAGACTCTCAGAACATCTTCCCATTTTCCCATTCTCTCCAACATAGTTTATGTCGAGGTACCGGAGTGTATTAAGTTCTTGTTCAACATAGTCTGATTTTCTCACGATACCAATTTTTTTCATACACGTCTTATTTTATTTCTGTAACTTTTCAGTAACCTATAAATTTATTATTTTTTCTTGATTTACCAATCAAAATTCAACATTCAAAGAGTTATTTTATGAACAGTTTAGCTCGTGAGCTTTGTGAATTAAAAAAAAATAAATATATTTTGTTGAATTTTTCCCATTTGTGTTTGTAATTAGCAATTACATTATAATTATAATATTATATATCTATAATCGCCGTATACGTAAATCAAAATAATTCTTTATAGAAAAACTGTATACAGTAGTTGCTAATTAGAAACACTTTGGGACCAAGGTGAAATGTGTCAATTAACCGATTGTTTCTAATAAGCGATAAGTTTGATTTGTACTATGAGAAATACGTGAAAAATATATGTACGTATGTATACTTAACTATGTACGTATATATCTATTTAACCATGTAATATAATTGTATAATTTAAAAAAGTATAATATGTACAAATGTATATATTTTACTATAGCATTTATATGTATCTATTGAAGTTTTTTTTTTCGTTGAGTAACTCCATGACCACTTATTTTCGTATGAGTAATGCTGCTCAAAACCTATTTCATCCGCACGGTGCTGGGCTGCTCTCCTGAGGACATTAAAGTGCCTGAGGTACTCAGCTTCTACAATTTCGTTGTTTGATGGGGGTGCCTCGTTGTTTTCTTCTTCAGTTTGAATCTCTGCCACATCGAGTTGTGAGTCCACATCAATCCAATCGCCATATACACATCATCTGAAAGATCGATTAGTTATTCAGGCAAACTATGTTCGTGTTCATCCTCTATTTTGTCATCTGTTTTACATCCACCGTGACGAAAACGATTTCAAATTGTCTCCGCACTTACTTTATTCCACGCTTCTTTTGCTGGACGAATAGCATCAAGAATGGTTATTTTTTTTTTTGCTATAGGTTTCGTTAGCTCGCAAGGTCAAGATGCATCCTGTAGACCATTATCAATCACTGCGTGGACTTTTATTCCCTTATTCCTGATTTGTAGTAAGCTTTGAAGGTGTGTATGATACCTTGGTTGAGTGATTGAAGTATAGTATTCGCCCGTAAGAAGATACATTTTATGTGCCTTAAGTTTATGCAATCAATGATATAAGTGGGACAGTTATCAATAAGTAATAAAATGTTCCGATTGAGCTCTTTGTATTGGGTTTTATTAATACAATTGGGGCTGAAAAAAATGTTAAGCAAAGTGTTGTCCTCTATGTATACAATTATTTATTAAGTAGGAATAGATAGGTTAAACTCAAATTTTGGGTAATATACAGAGTTAAATTTTAAAATCTTGATGCTTTTTCATAATAAATGAGTTGCATTTTGAATCTAATTTTATTAATTGTTACATATAGTAGCTCATTTCTACATCTCGCACTGTATCACAATATTAGCTGCCTGCTGTAAATATATACTCATATGCATAGATAATTGTAGTTTTGTTTTGTCTCTATTGAAATAATATAATTTAATATATTAGGTATAGATATAACAACTTGATAAGTAAATTCTAAATTTATATTCACATGTTTTTTAATGAAATAAATATAACTGTATAATATTATTGTATTAATGAACATCTAGTATAGTATATTGTATATTATGTTAAGTATAATATTATTTTACACTTCGTTTCTTATAAATTGTTGTTTCTAATAAGTCATCCCGATTCTTGTTCCATTACATGCCCGTATAGTTATTGCGGTCTGAGTTTGTAGTTATAGTAGATAGTGGGTGTCAGTGTCAGATATATTAATGTTGAGTATATTAAAGAACGAGGGGAAACCTACATTTTTACTTCCATTTTCTGATAAAACAATTAAAATTGAACACTGGGTGTATACATTTGAACACAAAATCACAATATAAAAATATGCATACAAATTTAAAATATATTATGAAGCCTTGTAGTAATAAAAGCAATATGTGATAATATAATAAAACAGTTGTGGATAGTGAAAAGAGTAGCCTAGCCTATAATTTAGCCAGTTATTGTGCAGCTATACACTGCGCCCACCCCCGCCAATCTCATGCTGCGCCTTAGTAATTTACGACGGATATATATATATTTTTTTCATCCCGAATACTTACTACTTGCCGGTGGTGGGAGTCAGGGTCTGCTGTCGTCCGCGTCATCATTGTGTGTGTGACGTGTATCTGTGCGTGTGTGTATATATGCAGCAATGCAGCATGTTGTATATTTTTGTGTGTGCGTACGTATTATAGAACGTTGTATTATAGGACACCGATGTGTTCCAAAGATCTCTTGTCGTTCTAACAACATAAGGTTTTTCATGGCCCGTGATATACGAAATTATTTTATATTGGTTTAATGCAGTTGATTCTCTTATTAAAAAATTTAATTGCGCTAATCAAGACCCAGCAGCAATGTTACAGATTATATTATGTTAATTTTTTGTAGTTCGCAGTGTGTTCAATTTTTTTTAAATGTACCAAATTATTGAAACGCAAAATCGTTTATTTAATAGTTGCAGTAGGGATTACGGTAATTTTTTTTTTCTGAAACATGACACTGAATATTATAAAAATGCATTATTATACTTAACTTATTATATTACAGCTACATGTCATCTTACCGATTACAAGTAAAACAAAATAATTAATAATAATAAGTAATTACTAATGAGGTATTATTAACATATTGTAGTTGAAAGAGTTACAGTGTTCATTGTTTTTCCTCTCGTTGGAACTATTTTTAAAATTATAATTAATGTTGACTTATAAATTAACATTAATATCCGTATATATAGTATATACATATTTCTTATCTATATATTGCATGTACAATAATTGAAGGATATAAATAATTGTTTTGTTATGAAAATCGTAATTTAACTTATATAAAATATAGTTCATCAAATTATATAGATATAGGTAATAATATATTATTATAGGTACCTAGGTATCTACCAAATTTATAAGTACCTATGCTATGTATTTAACTATAATTCGTATTCTCTTTTTTTTAATCTGAAATACATTTAAATTGTGTCGTTAGTCATATCTTGTAATCAATAAATACCTACTTTAACAAAGTTAAATGAACTTTATTAAATTATTAAAACAAAAATAACAGGTCAAGAGTTCTGCCATGATAATATAATATGCACGTCGAAGATGTTAAGAAAAATATTATTCATGTAAAATGTATTAATTTACTCTAAATACTGAATGTACTTACTCATTTTGTAAAATTGTATTTAACACGTAATAAAGATTAAGTTCGTTTTATATACACACATTACACACTGAAGTAAAAAAATGGCTATTATAATGCCCTTGCAGTGTTTCGTTGATTAATTTCATAACGTTTTTTTGACAAGTTCAATCTGGCGGTGGAATAAATGCACTTTTATTCTAAATAATAATATTTAATAAACCGTTCTTCGTTCTAGAATTTATATTTTAACCCGTATCAGAAGACATAAACTCTGAACTCGTATATTTTGTTAACTAATTTCCCACGGTCTGGTACGGTGGATACAACTGAGGGTACTCCGTCTAACAATTATCATAAGATCACTTATTGAATTAATATTTAATATTTTAATATACGTTCGAAAAAATACATTTTTTACTAAAAATTTTTAATTCGTTTCTATTACTTATCTACCGTGTACAAATGTCTGTAATATGTAGATATATCGGTTTATACATTTTAAGAAAAAGGTAAAAGTGATGAATACAAAATTTAAAATAGTACAAAATTAATATAGGTAATTAAAATCCATTCTTTTAGTGCGTATACGGCGCATATCACGAATTTATTTGTACATAAACTGTTGACAACGAAGAAGATTACTATGATTTTCTTTTTCAATTAACGAAATGTTTTTAAATTTATTATAGTAGATAATATTTAGTATTTTTTAAGTTTCTAACAATTATTTTCAATATTGGCTCCTGAAACGAGTTCAGCTGGGCAAACATCGAGGCATTGAAATCCAAGAAGGATGTGGTTATAATATAGGGGGTGGTTTGATGGAGATATCCCTTCCCTTTTATTTGCAAGGGTTCGGTGGTTGATGAATGGCCTCAGATGCACTTCAAAAGCTGCTGTGCAGTGTGCACCCTATATACAATTTGTTTTTTCTCAATGTGTAATTAAAGGTGTTGTGTTATTTATAAAAACGTGTTAGTTATAGTTTACAATACATAAAAATTTACCATATAAAATATTATTAACGTACCTACTAATTGTAACTTAGATAGATTAGAAACCAAAAATAAATTTAACTTAAAAATTGACTTGCTCATATTTGCTTTATTCAATTTATCATAATAATTATTAAAATTGTTTTGTATCTACCTACTTTTAGTTAATTATTTTTTTTTTTTTACTTGAAAATTAGAATCAACCATTTGCTTTTTGTTTTTGCACCTTTTTAAAATCTTGAAAACTCGTGTAAAAAATGTATCAAAATACGCGTGATGGTAAAATGTGTTAAACAATTTTATCCCCCATTAAAAAGTGTGTTTTAATAGTCAAAAATTGAGTCTAGAATTCTACCTAATAAACAAATACAAATATTAGTATTATTTTAAAATACACATTACCTACCTACATATATTTTTTTTTTCAAAATGTCTTGTGCTTTTCTCAATTTATATAGGTATGCTTTTATTTAGAAAATAAGTAGTGTATACACATTGAAATTATCATACCAAAAATGGTATTCAATTGGTATGTTTCCTACCTATATATAAAGTTCAATTTATTTTTAGTCCCTCGAAAATTTATTTAAATTAGTAATTAGAATAATGTAATATAGGTATTAACATATAATATAGGAACTATATATTCATAGTTTTAAATATATACGGTAAGCTTACTTTTCTATTATTCTCAATCTTTTAAAAAATTGTCAATGAATATTTTACCATGTGTCAATGTACCTACAATTACTATTCATGCAGTTTATGTAGGTCTCGAGTAAAAAAATTATAGCTTATTGGCAGCTAAGTTAGGGTAAGCCGTGTAATTAAACTGTTAAAGCCTCGTTTGTATGAAAAAGTTCTAAATATTATAGAAAACACCATATTGAATGAAATATAAAATAAAGTTAGAATACAAAACGGACAGTATCAAACTATCAAAGTTGACGTAAATAATGCAGCACATAATATGAAAGCGCCTAGGACGCTGTGTAATATTATATATTACAAGCAAAATATTATAAAATATTATCATGATGGCTTTCGTTTCGTATTTATAACAGTCACCCGAAGCATATAATATGTCCCCGTCCCCGTATCAACAGTGTATTGCATACGGCATAGAACAAAATAACATGGTAATGAAAAAAATAATATATTATAATAATAATATACGAATTCGATAAAAAAAAAATAATAAAATAAAGGCCATAGTTATTTAAAAAGGGGGGGGGGTTTGGAAAAATATCAAATAAAAATATTGTTTAAAATATTTTAGTTCCCCCAAGTGGGGAAAATCTCTTGAGACGTGTATTAATGACGAGCGTGAACTATATATTTAATATATTTATTAATATGACACGGCTGTGTTTAGTTGAAGTAATAGTAGTAGTAATAACTAATAAATGCGAATGTGTGTCGTGTCCGTGTTATTGTGCCGGCATAAACGAACGATTCTCGGCGGCCTGAGAACCCCTGTGTGCTAGGGTTGTCCGCCCGTAGCGATCCAAGGGGCCCCGGCCGTTCGCCGGTGAACAGTTGGCTCGTGTATGTTTTTCAAGAGTTGAAGAGTGTCAGTGTGCGCTCGGCAGCGGATGTACGGCGTAGTGCTTCTCAGAGTTGTGTGCGGTCATTAGTTTTCTGTATCGTATATTATTATTATGCGTTTAATCGAGATTTTACTTCGGTGTAATGCTTCGTGTTTTCCTCTACCGACTATATATATATAAATGAGATTTTTGGACGAATTTAGTTCTTACATATTATATTATATAATAAGCGCATATAGTTTGCACGACACACCTCCAATTCAACAGGTTTATTTAATTGTTTAAATTTATTTAATTAAATTATAGGTATGTTGTTAGTTAAAAAAAAATTAATGTAATTTTATATATTGTATTTATTATAATCAAGTAGTAACTTTATGCTGTCGCTGTATAGCTTGCCATGGCAAGTACTGCGCAACATCAGTCACTGTGTGTATAGTGTGTGTGCGCGCGCGCGTGTATGTAAATATAATAATATCCGAGGGCGTTTCACACTACATAACACGGCCTATTCTGCCGCTGAAACTTAATGGATCTTTTGATCTCGCACTCAGCCGTCATTATCTGCACATTTCAATGAAAGTTGGATATCTTCCTATTCGCAATAAAAAAAAAATTGTTTCTCTAGGTAATATATTCAATATATCAATGGGTTATTTAGTTTAGGTATACTGCTTCACATTAGGTATTGTTAATTGTACACACACATTACCGTAATTTCATTGTATAGGGTTTTGGGATTTTCAATTTTTAAACAATGTAAGTATTATCTATTCCGTATCTTCATGTGGTGTATTTTTCACTTTTTAGAATTCTTTAATGTGTTCTAGCCTTCTAGGTATGTAGAAACGTTTTACATTTTAGTACCCCTATTCGATTATTTTTGTACAACTAATGTCTATTCGTTTTATGACTTAATGTTCAATCGCTACATTAAACAAGTCTTTGTTTTTATTAGTCTTTGTATGTTTGTTTTATTCAAAGAAACTACAACGTTTACATTTGAATTTGGTGTTATTTTAACTATTAATATGAAATTAATAAATACAAAAATTACATAATTATACTTCCACATAGAGGTTGGTACTTGTGACAAAAATAATGTAAGACTTATACTTTTCTACAACATTAATGCACAAATAATTGTTGGTAACCATTAAAACCAATTTTAATGACATGGCATATGTTTTTCGATAATAAAAAAGTCTAAATAATAAATTGCTTCAGTAAATCGTTAAATGATAACAATAAACCATTTTAACGGATACAGAAAATACTTTGGATTGCTACTTCTTTTGTTATCTGCTCGTACATAATACACATACCACGAGTAAACATAATATATAATATAATATACATTATATACTAGCG
Source organism: Nasonovia ribisnigri (assembly GCA_027563435.1). Taxonomy (NCBI): domain Eukaryota; kingdom Metazoa; phylum Arthropoda; class Insecta; order Hemiptera; family Aphididae; genus Nasonovia; species Nasonovia ribisnigri. Next base: position 476,221 of record JANEHU010000288.1, on the reverse strand, counting down.
TAATTTAAAAAAAATGTTGATCTCGTGTTATACATTTAAACATTATTTTAAATTTCATATAATATTCTTTTATTTCTTAATATTCTTCACACAGTAATTACTTACATTCACATTGACATTATAGTTATAATTTCCAATTCTAAAATCAAATTAAAATAGCAGATACTATACATCTCCTAACTGTATTAAATATTTTATGTCAATAAAATCAATCAAATAAAATATTAATTTTACATTTTGATTTTATGCCCACAGTAATATATAGGTATATAAAATTGTTTATAATACCTTCATATGTGTAAGGATATTTGCCTTGTAGGTTTATTGTAAACAATGAACAGTTTATTTTATACTAAGGGCCTATATTTTTGACAAATAAATTCAACAATTTTATCGATATCGTTGAAATAAAAATTAATTATTGGTATTTAGTATACATATAATTCGAGGTTGATAGGACGATGGTCCTATAGTGGGGCTGCGTGAATTTTGCCCCACCAATTTTGGTTTGGTGATAGAGGCAAAAGTAAAAGGTTTCAAATTTTTTTATCTCTGTTGCCTAAAGTAGCAAATTAGTTGAAAAATAGTGGTATAACTTAGGTGTAATTATCATAACATGGGGGGGGGGGAATTCACGCTTTTAAATAATTACGAAGAAAAAAATTTTCCACTGATAAGAAATCATTTAACGTTTAAGAGATCTCAGTACTTTCTAATATTATTAAGTTTTACATGTTCAACAAATAATAGTAGGTACACACTTTGTTACTAATTATAAAAGTATGATTATTGATTAATAAATGTTACTTCAAAATACCAGCTGTTTGCTCACTATTTGCATAGCTTTGAAATATTATCATAATTGTTCATATTTTAATAATCCATCTCAATATAATATGTATTTAAATTTACAAAATCCATTCAATTATTAAAATTGAAATTTAATAGTTTTTAATTTTAAAAAAGCTTTTATAACTGCGGCATCATTAAGTTGTTTTGTGTATTAAATACTTAACTCTGTTAATATTTTAATAAGAAAAAACTCATGATAACAAAAACGACTAGTATTAAAACAAATTACAGTTATCCATTTTAAAAAGTAGTACACGCTAACGTATTCCGACACACATAACACCTATAGCTATCTTGTTAAAAATATACGTTGATAAAAATGAATTATAATTAACTTTGAAGAATTCTGCAGTTATATGATTTTGTTTAAACAGATAAGCATTTATATAGGAACCTACATATTTTATAAATAATAATAAATATAAACTTCCGTTGACATTAAAGATTCAATTTTATGAATTAAATTGAATATCATGTCACGACTCGAGAGCCATATAATATAATATGACAATTAAATATTTTGCTATACGTCGGTACAAATATATGTACATACAAAGTTAATTTTTAAATGATTTTGAGCGGAATTTCAATTCAAAATAATTTCCCAATCATGAAAAATGTTTAATCTTGGGTTTTATCTCCCAATAGCGTATCTGAAAGGATACATAAAGAGGGAAGAACATTTAAAATTTGTAATTCATTTCAAAATAACGTGATTAGGGGCTCCACCTCCTCCTTTATCACACGCACAATAGGTCAACTGTTAATTTTTCAATAATAGTTTATCTTTAAATTATTTTATTTTATTTTCTTCAATTAATCAAAAAAGTAAAAAATAATACAAGAAATTAACATTTTTTTAAAGACATCATTTTTATTTTTTTTTATTACAGCTATAGATACGTATTTATCTATGTAATTGCTTCAACTTATGATTCAATATTTCTGCATATTATTATATTTATTAAAGCCAAACCGGTTAGGGTGAATAAAAATGGTCTGATATTCGTATCACTACTTTTTGGAAACGTATATAACAATAAATTGTCGGATATCTAAGGAAAATAAATTATTTATGAAAACACTATCGCTAAAGAAAAGTCCAATGGGGGTTCATCGTCGAATCATATATAACTATAGTTATATGGTACTGCGATCTACCAACTATGAACCAGTATTATTTTTAAAAATACGACGTTTAGTTTTGGCCAATGTTAATTATTTAATTCACGCTCGTGGTCTTTTTTATTAGTTATAAAATAGTAAACAATTTTATAGTTGGGGTTTATCATATAATTTTCATTCAAAATATTATTGAAGTAACTACGTTTATTTAAATTTTTCGAATGGATTATCTAATATAGGTAATATTATTCGTATTGTTTAAGCTGTATATTTATACATTGTTGAAATATAAAAACCTCTTTTTCTGTATAGATATACGACTAAATTATAATATTATATTGTATTTTATTTAACTATATATTTTTCAAAAGACGGAACTGATAAGTGGCAGGCGGTCATTATAGTTATAGCCTATATAGGCTATAGACAATATAGTTGCAGCTGTGTGATTTATTTATTTGTTATAGCATTCGAAATTTTTATTGAAAAAAAAGGGGGTAGAAATGTAGGTATAAGGTTCCCAGTACACCCTTTATGATTTCATCGAGCCCTTTATGCATTATGCACATAGGTTTTTTTTGTTTCTCTCGTTTTGAGGTAAAATTGGTTTTGATCTTCAATTATAATAATTTTAACTAGAGTCATTTTGCAATCGAATATCTTCAAAATGTAGTATGCATCTTATAAGTTGTATTATAATTTATATGTATATTATTTTAAGTTTGCAGCATGTTATGAAGTAATGTATATGCGCTATTACTTTGTTGTTTGAGGGAAAATTGCGACTCCGTGATAAAGTTAAAGTAAAGACTCGCTACAGTCCATTCAGACCAGCCAATATACAGTCAAGCCATATATTTTATAAAAAAAAAAGGTAGGCTTTATGTTGTTAAAAATTGACTGTCAGAATTTAATCCATAATTTTTTTTTCTTCAAAATATTTAGCTTATTGGATTTCCTTACAACTTTATTTATAACGCACTACACTAAATTACTTATTTTAGATAACGTTTATTTATTTATTTCTACCAGAGTTATGATTATATTATAAATTATAGTATACGCGATGAAATTAGATATAGAGTATAGACATAAGGTATAGTACCTATCTATATAGAATATAGATGATTTGAAGTTAAATGCATTTTTTGTGCATCACCTAATTGTATATTTTTACATAATCTTAATAATCTTTAAATTATCCATGTATCTGAGATGGAATATGTGGATGGATACATTTTATCTGATTAGTATATATCAGAAATTGTTGTTCTAAATTAGTTTAGAAAATGTGTGCATAATATAAAAGGTATATATTATTTTTATGTACGTTTGATAAGATAACGTTAGTTTTTATAATAACCTATGCAAAACTAATCTAACAAATGGTTAAATTGTAATACACTTTATTATATTAAACATAACGTATGTATGGCATATTGCAGATTTCAATTATTGTCGCTCGTATTTAATTGAAACGAATAAATAATAATAAATACATAGATAATATTTATACCTTTATACGTACCTTACACATTGCATAGTAAAAATACATACATAGGCACGTAAAAAGTTTTGTATATTTAGTACCTATAGGCTATACCGGCATACCGCTATAAGGTTTAAGATTTATTTGAAATTATTCAATGTTTTTTTAAATCTAAAATACAGTATTTTGTTTATTTAAATATCTATTACTTATTTACTTTTTGGACGAGGTTGACATTATTGGAGTTTACAAAACACAATATAAAAATCATATTCTCTAAATCGTGTTTTTGATTTTGATTTTTTTTTTTTACGATAAAAAGCTGTTTCGGGCAACGTAGGATATTTCGTTCTACGGCGGTAGAGTGGTAATAATTTAAAACCCGAATATAATATAATGTTATTAAGGACTAGTCGGGAAGAGGAATTTTCAACTATTGTTTTTATTTAGTAACGTGACTTGTTTTTTTTTTCAAATTTATAAGTTTCGAGAATACAGTAATTATTAATAATATCGTTATGTTATCTCGTCAGGCGGTGCGTTACTTGTCATCTCGTCCGCTCCGTCGGGGTCGCATTGCGGAATGCGGTTTTGTTCGTTTTTGTGCAAAACTTAAGGCCGCTCCACAATGTCCCGTCAACGACGAAGATTTTAATAATAATTATAATAATAATAATAATAATAATGTTACAAGTTACAACAACTATAAAAACAATATTATGGACGTCGTTTCAATATTCCACCGATGAAACCCGAGCAGCCCGGGAGAGAGATTGACTGGTCGAATTAATATTCGATTAACTCTTCGCACGCTACACGCTCGTCGCAGGACTAAATACGATTTTATGTACGTATACACACCACAACGAACAGGCGGCGCCGCTAGAACAGACACCGCCGCCGCCTCCGTCGTTGTCGTCGTCGTTCGTCGCTATCTGGTGTGTGTATACTGTATAATATATATATATTATGTACAATATACATACGCCTGCCGTTAAGCGGATTATACACCGGCGGCGGCAGTCAGTGGTGCCAATAGCGCGGGTCTGAACACACTTCTTTCTTATTTCTTCACTTTTTTTTCTAATAATATTCTAATTCGTTTCGTTTCAATAGGCATATCGCATATTGGAACAGGCATAAAGGGTGATTCACCAAGCATGCTCACTCACATTTGCTCATTTAATGATATTTAATTTAATGAATTTAATTTATTTAAATTCCGATTTTTCGAATTTTTAAATAATATAATTAAAGACCATATTTTTAAATTCTTGAGATTTTTTTATTCTCCTCAAGTGGTATTCTGTGGCGATACAATCAAACGAGAACCCTATTTTACTGTTAATTATTAAAAATATAAAATATATGTGAGTAACCTATTGGATATTTGTATCTAGTATTTATATTATACTTTGACCATTTTTACAAATTACACATTTTAAATTTTAATAGATTAAATATTTAGAGGACGTGACACCCGCTGTGTTGTCTCCATCATATAAGTGCCTAACATACCAAATTTCAGTAGATCATGTTTAGTTCCGTCAGTTTAAAAATTAGAGTGAATTGGCCTCTTATACAATTTAAAGGTAAGATTATTTTTTTGACAATCTCTTGGGTTTTTTTTATTATATTTTAATTTTAAGGCGAGTTATGAGTATTTGAAAATTGTAAATTATTTACGTACATCTTAAAATACTCATAACTCACTTTAAAATAAAAATATAATATAAAGCCTATTAAATTTCTTGGATAATGATCTTACCTTTCAATTCTATAAGACATAAATTCACTCTAATGTTTAAACTAACGGAGCTAAACTTGATCTGCCGAGCATAACATTTGCTATGTTACGCAATTGTAAGACGAAGACAACACATGCGGGTTCCACGTCCTCAAATATCTAAAATTTCAAATCACCATAGTCCACGCCAACTCCCCCCCCCCCATATCTTCCAGAGCCATTGTCCATAAAGTGCATATAGTTAAATAATAAAAAAATTACTCGTTACTTTTGATTTTAATACGTCAAAATAATCGGAAAATAATAATCCACTAAATAATTTTCTGTAGAAAAGGGAAATTCTCATTCGAAAAACTAAAGTATCTCCACAGGATAATTCTTAATAGTATAGTAGTACAAAGTATCTCAGGAATTTAAATATATGGTTATTAAGTACCTATATTTTAAATAACTACATTATTGAAGAAAAAGGGGGTGAGCATGTTTGGTAATCACGCTACTTGTAAGTATTGTTTTTGTTTGGTATTATAAATCACACATCTCTCTACGCTGTAAATTGTCTGAAACGATTTTCGCTTCGTTTTGAAAACATTATTTATTTATTTTTACTTTTTCCATTCATAACGGGAGCGCGTTTTTTCGGGCCCGTGACTCGTGCGCGTTATTGGAGCCTTGAAGGGCTTTATTTAGTTTGAAAATAATTGGTGGGAACGTAAAATGTTGTAAATATTTTTCCTGAATTGTATTTACGTGGAACTTATTGATTTAGAAGTATATTTTGTCCATAAAGTATTCCACTCGGAAACGTATGTGTTTGGAAATTAAAACGCTGGAAAATATTATTTTGTAATTGTATTTAATCGTTACATATTTTGTCAGAATAGTATTACATTAGAAATGTATTTTGTTTGGAACCATGTACTCTGTATCCCAACAAAAACACTCCGTCAAACTCCGTGTAAAGAAAACGCTAAGTATAAAAAAAAACTGCTCTAAAAGTTGTGATATCATTTTACAGTCAAGTCTTTGAACTATATATATCATGCATAATAAAATAGTCGGATAAATAATTGAACTTAGTTTGTCGGCTTTAAAACACTTGATTAGAGTAATACACTACTAATTTCAATGATAGTAGACTATATTGTTATGTACCTACTCATTATGCAATAGTATTTTTTAATTTTTAACTTAAGTCACCAAGTTAAATAACCTAAGCTTATATAGTTCAATTATTTTTGCCTACCATTTTAACATAAACTATATATACCTATATAGTTCAAAGACTTAGTTACAAAATAATACCACAACTTTTAGAGCAGTTTTTTTTATACTTATTTTTTTTTTTTACATCGAGTTTGGCTGAGTGTTTTTGTTGCGATATCACTATTTTTTTGTTGATACCTTTTTATTTAAGTCATTTTTACGTGACTAGAAATTAGTAATAACGTGGTTTAGCTTTTTTATATTATGATATCGTGATTGAGAGTGAATATTGATTCAGCAACGAGAGTAGTGGGATGGATAAGCTGCGGATCGGGGGACAATATACTTTACCATATTTTCGTCGCATATAGGTACGAAAAATACTAAAAAGTACTTAAACGTTTTTGGTTGTAACTTTTAAGCCATTCAATCAATCTGCTTGTAAGTTCCCCCGTACTCATCTGCACAATATTTCTGATCGATTGGTACCTTATATGACCCTATATATATGTCCAGTCGTTTGCCCTGTAGGGGGGGGGGGCAAGAACTAACACAAACTAGCACGGTTTTTCAATGATACAACTCTGGCTCCTGTTAATATACTTTAATGGCTACTAATTTTTTTTTTACTTAGCTTCGTGCCAGTGTGCCACTACAATCGCGCTGGATATTGTACTATCATATATACATCTCCAACGAAATATTTTCCATGAAAATAATTTTCTAAGTAATTACTAATTACGATTCCAAAAATATATTGATCAGTATTATATTATACTTCAATAGTTCCATCAATAAAGTACGTTGCCCTGGCACCCCTTTGTTAGAATTTTCCACAAAAAATTATATCATTAGTTACTAACCAATTCGTAACCACAAATTCAGAATTCAACATATATTTATAACAGAACATTTCCCCTAAAATTACGTTACGAGTGCATTGAAAAATATTTTCTAATGAGATATTTTCAAAAAAAAATATGGGTCTGAATTCATAATTTTACAACTTTTTATACGTGCTCTGGATTCGTTTGACGACGTGAAGACGAATATTATTATGCATTTCAGCTGAGGCGGTTAGGTATAAAATGTACATCAACGTTATGCGATGTTTAATTACGACTACCGTTCGGTAGTTGTTCATAATATTTCCCCCTAAGTACTATTTTAATGACATTATAATTTGTAGGTATGTACCTACCAGGTATCTAATCTACTATTTGGGTGAATGCATGTGTTAATATGTTATAATTTTCATATATACTTGTATAATATTATAGTATACCTAATATAATATATTGAATTAGTACAAAAACACTAGAGTTCACAAAATGTAAAGTTAAATATTTAAAGAATTCAAAAACTTTAATTTTTATACATTATTATGTTTGCCGGTTTACTTATGATTTTACTCTTAAACAATATTTTTTTGATGTAAATTGTAAATATTAAATAGGTTTTAGTAGGTTAAGGTATTATTTGTTTACTTTGCTGCAAAACTTAAGGTATAATGGTTGGGAGTTAAAGAAATAATACAATATACATAGTTTTTTTTTTTAAGCTATTTAGCTATTTGTAATTTAATTTTTAGTCTGTATATTTTTCGATTTGTGTAATCAAAGACTCTTTTTTATTAGTATAATTCAATAAGTTTAAGAATTCAATACAAGGTTCTTCATCATAATATGTTGTTCTTTTAGTAATCAAACGATTTAAAAAATACGTATTATAAATTATTTTTTATAACCGTTTATCTAAGTTCAAATTTTTACAATATTCATAAACATCTTTAAAATGTGCAGAATGTTTTGCAGTTCAATTTATTGCAAATTCTTCATACAAGTTTCTTCTTGGAATTTAAAAAACAAATTTAGCGTAAAACCAAATAGATTTATTTTATGTGCGTTTGAAGTTCATATTATGATGTCATTGGATATATTCTAACGCAGTGGTTGTCAATCTTTTTAGGATTTATCCCCAAAAATCCATGGTGACCCACATGGTTTATTTACGATACCAAAAACTACTTCTAAAAACTAAATTTTATTAGGTACCCACTATTATTATAATTTATTAATTTATAAATGATGATGTATATAATGAATACATTTCTTAGAATCTATATAATTCAAAAAACTTCATGCGTCTCACGCACATTTTTTATGGACATTTGCAGCTCCAATTTTGACAAAATCGAATGTTTAAACGAAAATGAACTATTTTCCTATAACGATTTAGTAATTATTCTGTAATTAAAATAATATTAATCGTAGAGAAGTGAAACTTTTCTTCATATAACGTGTATTATTATTATACATAGGTACCTACACAATGAAATGTTCAAAATATTTTTACTAACTTTAAGTTATTTATACTTTGGTCCTTTTCACACCGTTTTAAAGTACTTCATTGACTTATATTCTATAATTATTAATATAAAAATAAATAAGCAATAGTAGATTATTAAAATATATAATATTAATATATAATACAATACAATAGTCTTAAAAATAGAGCCTTCGCCTGCTGGCACATGGCTGCGTTCAGAACCGTTTTTTGTATACAATGATTCTTCACCAGAAAGAATTCAGAATTCAAATTTAAGTATTTAACACATCCATTGCAGCGGCGACCTCCTCAAAGTCTATCGCACAACTCTAACCACAATAAACACTTTATAAAATATATAGGTAGGTTCCTGTATACATTTTAAGTTGTTATTATATTAATTATGAATATTTAATGAAAATGGCTTTTTTTAAATTAATAAAAATAGATTAATAATGTGCTTGATATCACGACAAACAATGATTGGCTTGAATTTTATATTCGCATCCGTTTAACAATTCCGGAAACTCAAATCGTACATTTTGATAATTATAGGATATATAAAATTGTCATAGTCGTTACTCTTAATATATTTACATCACTAACCAATATTTACCGATAAAACTCTTATATAAGTTTAACATTTAATTAACTAATTATAATTTTATTTCAGTTTACAACATATACGTTTTCCCTTTAAACATTAATTTTCTTATTTTTTTTATTACATTTTTTTTAAATGGCCATGTTATATACATATAAAGCTATCAAATAGCTCATTAAATTTCCAAATATTTATTGAGGGGCTTTGAAAAGAAAAATGCACTATACATAAATCTTATATAAAGTATAATATACCTAGTATAGATGACCAGAAATTGGGCTTCGGCATTTTTTGGTTAAGAATGCAAAATCAATCAAATCCCTATTAAATAATTTATTTTATAACAAAAATACATGCATATTATTTTTATTTTTTTTTCTAAAGTAGTTTTAAGGGTGTAACTGATTGAATTCGACTCTTGAAATAAGTACCTATAGCTATTGCTAAAAAACTTTGAATAATTGAATATAAGAAAAATTTAAATGTTGTTTTCTAATTTACTATTTTTTTTTATATATATACGTGATGATGAACTATAACAGTGGTATACATATATATGGAAAATTGAATACATCAAGTATTCACATTGACATTGTTGACATGATCATTTTTTGAACATTGACAATAAGACATTATTGTGATAATAATTTATGTGCTTAATAAATATTTTCTACTATTATTATATATTTTAAGTATTATTATTAGGTAGGTACATAATAATGAGTACTTATTTAATGCCAACTATTTCTTTCATTATGAATATTTTACTACTTTTTTTTTCCAAACTGCCAACTAAAAATATATAATATTATGTTTAACCTTGCGTATATATATGTATGTAATTTGAAAAACGTAATTTAAATTAATTTAGAGAATATTATACAAAAATGTTATACAAATACAAATTATACAAATAATTCATCAACTAAGTTATTGTTTCACTTATTAGTAACAGGTATTAATGATAGGTACTATATGTAAATGGTGTGATTTAAATAATTTTTAAGTACCCATAAGTACTTACAAAATTAATTTTAATGTTTTCATATTTAAAATAACATTTTAGACCAAAATAATATTAATTTCTGATGACGAATGATTTATATACCTACCTAAATTATTTTTTTAGGAAGAAGTATATATCTAAAGAATGTGTTTCCAAGACAAAAAAAAATTTCAAAATATTCTATTCTATAATATTTCTGTTTTAAATAGTTAAAAATAATAGTTTTTAACTGTTCCCTTGCGTATACATTTTTGAGAAAAATGTTTACCACACAATAAATGGTAATTTAATGTACAGTGTTATTCACTACTTAGTCTAAACACTGCACCATATAATATACAATAACCTGCTGGAGGAACTTTAAGGTACATTTTAAGCACTAAAATTTGGTTTTGTTATTCGTATATAAAATATCTAATAAGTACGTTTAACTAAAATTGTCACTGAGTATACTGCATACGGGCATGGTTTAAATGACAAAATAACTGAATCAGTGGTTCCCAACTTGTCCTTACAGCACATCGCACATTATTATTAGATTTATACACCTGATAAAGCTGTGGCATACTTTTCTTTGACATCTTGTACGTTTCGATTACAATAGTACCTACTTTTAACCGCTGGAAAAACATATGCCCCGCAGACCAATCAAATATTAAATACTATATTCACCAAAATATTAAAACTAAAAACTGAATTTTTAAAACTTTTATTTTATTTCTAAATAGTTATATCTCAAGTATTATTTTACATTATTTTTTACGTGTCACACCTTTTGAGAATCACTGGTATAATTATATCCATTTAAAATATATTGTCAAATTCCAAAATAGTTATTAGCTGATTCGTAACCAACTTTGATAATATTTTGTCATCAGTGCCACTCAAGAGTATAGTTGAGTCGTAAATGGTGTATACAATATACATACTACAATTATCAACTCGGTGGCAATGGAGTGTGACGCATCACGATGATGCATTCCGTGCGTGGTGTTCCCACTATAAAGAATTTTAAACAACACTATAAATGCACTATTGCGATGCAATCAAATGCACATTTAATACCAGCTAAAACTGCATCGAAACTATTTTGGTATTATTATCCTGAGGGTATTTATATACACTTTATAGATGCACTATAGGTATGACACCATGATATTGATTTGATATTTTGATTAGGTAAAATATGTAAAAGTCGTATATATATAATTACTAAGTACGCGTGTATAGTGTTCGATTTGGCCGTGACTTGGGCAGGAATGCAATTAAATAACAATTATTGATAATGTATCAATACGTGCTGAAAATCGTACAATTTTTATTTTAATACATTACTAACTTGTCTTATATAGTTAATAGTTAGGTATAGGTAAGTATTTTACATTATTGTAAATTACGATTAATATATACTAATACATATAGGTATTATAAAATATGTATACTCTACATCTTTTTATAAATACTATATACAACCAGTGTACAATCTAACTATATAAGCACTATAAAAAAGAATTAAGATTAATAAAAATATATAAAGGAAACAGAGACATGTATTACTATTTGATTAGGTACGTGCGTCTATTTTGTACATTTTAGATACCTAGTATAACTTTATAAGTTTAAACTTATAAGTAGTTATGCAGCATGCCATGTGTTATTTTTTTTTATTTCAAGTTTTTAGATATATTTTGCTGGCCTAAAGATTATACTTCATACTTTTAATCAATTGAAAATCAAATTATAATTATAGTGTTATAATACATGGCTATAAATGTATTTTACGATGACATTTTTTTTTACACTATTATTATTTGGAAGTGCTCGGATGTTTTTGTATTAAAAACAAAAATCCACGTGTAATTTTTTTGTTGCATTAGGTATAATTTATTCGAAGATGTATTTTCATAAATACTTTTTTTTATATACAAATAGCAATGATAAACTTGACTAAATAATCTATTACAAAAATCTTGTTTTAAAATGTACCTATTATATTATTATTATTCATACCATTTTTGTTTTAGTCAAGATAATTATTTTTATAGTTTCGACCCAACCGTATAAATTATATAGTATTATTTGCTGGAAGTCTGGATAAAAGGAATAATTCAAAATATAAAATAACAACTGCAACATCATAATGTGTTGTATATCCTGTGTGGCTGTGTACAAAATATTTTCCCCGCAAATTACATTTAATTTTTTTCAAATTTCAAATACATTAAATACTGTTTGCATAAAACAAAGTTATAATAAAGTATGTTTTATACTTATCTGTGTATTTTAACAGTAAAGAAAATGATTCTTAATACAACAATAACATACCCAACCTAAATCTAACTAGATATTATAATATATAGAACTTATATTATTGTATATTTTCTGACTATACCATAGGTACTCTGAATATAATATGTAGCTCAAACTTTTCACGGTACATCTAAAAGATTGAACATTTGTTCGCAACTCTTTATAGTCTTCAATTGTTAAAGAATCTCTGCACAAGCATTTGTTACGACTGCAGTGTTATGTTTTCGTTTACAAACAATATTGTCAGTCGCCCGTATTGGAATTGAAACTGTAGGGAAAAAATAAGTTAAGTATACATAATAATATATCTCAGTAGGTACATTATATATGCTATACGTTGCATATTTTAAATCAGTATTTACTAGGAATTTAGTGTGAAATGTTGGTGTGTTCCAAATTTTTATTCTGAATCGAATGTACACTCTACATAGGTTTTTTTTTTTGTATGCTTTTATTAAATGGTATGTTAATGAATAACAACTAATGCGTATGTTATACCATTGTTTTTATTATATATTATATATATTTATTTTTTACCTATATAAATATATATTATATGATCAATGGTTATTCTAAAATTCGATGTAATTGTCTATGTGCATTTAATATATCTGGATAATATTTTTCCATTATTTGCGTTGCATTTATATGTATAGGTATCTACTACTTACATAATATTTATACCTATATAGAAATTAACTAATCGCGAATGCCTTTCAGAATATTATTATAATACATATTCGAAAGTCTTAACTTCGGCTATAAACTATATATTTTATAATTCTGTATACCTTGCCTCCCTTATTATCTCCCTGTACATAAAATCGTCGGTTTTACATTTTATTTATACATTTAAGGATGATAATATTATCAAATATCAATTGTATGAAAATTGCAGTTGAAATATATTGTGATTTATGATGATAGTATGCAGATATATCATATATGTGTGAATATGTGATATAACAACGACAACCATACCATACATAATACATATATTACCATCAGCCACACCAAGCCAACATTTGATGTTTTACAATATATTATACAATATTTTGTTATAATATTGGGATCCCCATTTATTGTTTCTGATTCTGAGCATGTTCAAATTGTATAATAAACTAGACTCAATTTAGAATTAAAATTAAAATATGGAGAAAAAAACACCTCCAACAAAACACAGATAATAGATGTATTGTTACCTTAAGTTTGATGATTATAGGTAAATTCACTACATAAACTTTAATAGTATAATACTTATGCTAAAACACAGAATTTGAACTTGTGAACGCAAATTTGGCATTTGCTATGTTATTCATTTTTACGATGTAGACAACACAAAATGTGGATGTGACTTACTGACGTGATTGAAAGTAGAGATTTTTTATCTTTATCCAACACACGTGCAACCGCATTATTTGGATGTGTTTTATTTCTAACATACCTTTAATGATTAATCTAGTGTATTAGTGTAAAGATAAAAATTCTGAAAACAGATTGCATTGAATTTGTAGTCTCTTCTATATTTTAGATCGACTTTTTCACATTCTCAATTTTCCAAAAATCTAAGTTTGTACCTTTATATTTATTTTTAATGATCTGCGAAGAGGGATGAAAGCACTGATTAAACAATGATGTGTGTGTTCTTTTTTTCACTTTTTTTTGTCTGTATACACGTAAAGTAGTCGAAGAAATGCTTAGATTTTCAACTTTAAGGGGCTCTGGTAGAAAATTGAATCTAATTAGTACTTTTGAAAGGTCAAAATTTTAAATTATAATTACTTTTCAAAATAATCGAAAAAACAAAAAAATTAAGAAAAAACGGAATTCATAGTTATTCGACAAAATATATATATTTTTTTTTTTGTAGTAACACAAAAAAATCGTTTCACCGAAGTAATACGAAAGTAATATATTTATTGTGTAATAATTTTATTGTATATTATTATAGGTAGTATGTAATATGAATATAAAAACGGCGACGAAATTGTTACCTATTAATGTTTTCAATATTATTTGACGTCGAGTTCAATATTATTATGCGATTGTAGATTTTCTAGTGATCACGTCCTCGCGGAATATTGTCGCATCGTGTGGCGTCGGTTGATTTTTAAAACCATGCATTAAACATATAGGTACGCGCGTATCGATGAACCGTCCAATAAAAAAGCTGTATAAACGTGCAGCCGCCAATGCGTAAATACCATAGATATGCCGCACCGTTCTCTTTAGAGGGCTGTGGGTGGGTGTGTGGAAGGAGCTATTATTTGGGTTGTTAACACACGTTTATAATAATATATAAAAATAATAAATGTATAAACGCATTATATCGTAACCCGAATTCTCAGAATTTGGATTCGTTATATATTATATGCCTATGGTTTTATGTATAGGTACGTCGTCCGTATTTTCAAAGATGGAGGTACCCACCCACCTATTGTTCGTTTATACACATTCGGTGGTTTCAAGTCGTCCATACACAAGCTTACCGGTAGTTGAATGATAATTATAAGAAGTTAGATGTGTATATAATATAATTTACAGGGTGATTCCTGAGACAGGAATTTTCACTTCTATTTTTCCTTTAATAATGAATTTATTCCAATTATATGATTTCTATAATATTCAAGTACCTATACTCGAGGAATGATGACCATATTATTAAATTCTTATACGTGCTCGTTTTTTGTATACCATTTAAAAATTGTCCTTCGGCGATACAATAACTTCTTTTTTTTCAATTTAGAATCAACTGTTTCCTTCTGTAAATCGTTAAGCAGATGATCTTTTTGAAAATTTAAATTCTAACTAGTGGTTTTTGATTTATTACATTTTTTGTATACTAAACTACTACAATTAGGATAAAAATATAGGTCCGTGATAAAAGGTTAAGAATATAATATATGGTGTTATGAATTATGATGGTTTTAAAATAATAGTAATTATACCTATAGTAATTATATTAATCAATTATAATTTGTAATTAAATAGGTATTATATCTATTTCATATTTTTTTATAATACTATTTTTTAGGGCTATTTCCCTAGCAAATAGGTACATTTTAATAACACAGAAACTCCTCGTTTGAATTTCGACTTAAATACATATAAATTTAAAAAAAAATCATCTGTCATTTAATATTTGTAGAGAAAATTGGTGGTCCTCATTTAAAAAAAATAAGTTAACTTATACCAATAATTGGTATCGCTACATGACATTCCCTAAATGTCATAAAAATGTATTAACTTATTAAGTATTTTAAAATATGGTCTTTAAGAAGTATTGTAAAAAATTCCAAATATCAGAATTTGAATAAATTCATTATAAAAGGAAAAAATGGTGATGTGCATGCTTGGTGAATCATCCTGTATATGAATTGCAGTGGCTGGCGTATCTGTATATTCTAAACGACGGCGACAGATGCCGTCCTCGTATTATCGACAATTTGATTTACGACATTTGATGGGCCGCCGCCGCGCGTTTATATAACGCTCGTGTATATAATAATATAGGCACAGTTCATGCTTATTATTTGATTATCTGTGTGTACAACGTTCAAAAATAAAAGATGTGTGTAGAGGTTTATATATTGTAGAAAATATTTAGAGTATAATAATTATTATCGTTTTGCTTAGTGTAAATAGTACTAAATACAGTGATAATATTATTATTAATATTGATAATATGCGAATGCTGCGGACAGCTATATAATAATATGTATTACATACGTGCCATATGATTTTGGTTTAATAATATTATATTACATTATGACTATAATAGTTATATAGTTGTGCGTTCTGTTTGCATATTACGTGCATATGAATGTATAATAAATATTCAATAAATTATCTAAATTATTTTTAGTTATAAACGAACGTCAAAATTATTATTGGATTGCAAGTGCCTATTATAGTTTAAACTAATGTATTACTATTGTACATAGAGCGATATTTAAATTACAGAAAACAATACTGTTAGTATTGTATGAATGAATTAACACGTAGACGTAGTTACTTAATACATCTGTAAAAATGTGAATATTCGGAAATTTTCCTCTAGTATTAATACAAAAATTGAAACAATTTTAACCTTGTCTATACAATAATTGTTATAGTAAAGTCATATACAAATATCACCTAAGAGGTACAATATGCATCATGTAAAATCGTTGAAAATGTTTACATTTGATGTTTATGTGTATATGTAATGTAAACGTAATCTTAATACACAATTTGAGGGTAAAAACTTTAACTACCTACGTAATAAAACTGATCCAAACCAATATTTGCAACTTAACTGCACTTCGTATAAATGGTTTGCTTGTGATTTTTAAACGCAATCGTGCTATAGTATTTACCATAGATTAAATATTCATTGGTCGCATGCATGCATGAAGGAAGAAGGATGGCGGTTCGTTTTAATGTTAAAAAAAAACTTTAATATAACTTCCAACGGGGCATTTGAGTGTGGTGAATAAAATTAATTTCTTTATTACCTATGGGAAAATAATAGAAACACTTGAATTACATTACAATATTGTAAAATATAAATTTTATGTATACACATCGACCCACGTCCTTCCACCGTTTGTGAACAGCCAACAACTATTTCTATATTGCACATTTAATATACTCGTTGAAAATTTATTCATGTACGTACCTACATTGTACATCAGTGATTCCCAAAATTAGGGTGATGTCGTATCCCAATTTTCAAGAGAAACCTTACAGGTTTTATATATTTTTTAATAAAACATTTGTATGTATATGTTTTCCTACCGGCTACCATTTGTACCTGAAATCACGTATATAATTTATTTTTATCCCGATAAAGCTGGGAATTGGGTATTCGCTGTACTTACCTAAAACCATAAATTATTTTCACAATTTTTTAATTGTTTAAAAACAATACTATAGTTTAATACAATATTCTAATATTATTTATTACGAAATATTTTTAATAAAACAAAACGGTACACAAGTCAGATGATTCTTATAACGAATACCTATATTGATGCGCAACGACGAACACCGCGGCCAAGTAGTTCTATGCATAGAAACATGTTGACCTCAGCAGTGACTAAAAGTGAAGACAATTTGTTCAAAACAGAATAATATTCTTATTTACATTTCATAACATATATTAAGAAACTAGGTATTGGAAATTGAACACATTGTCTTTAATGATAGTAATAACGTGTTCTTTTTTAGTAGGTATATATTATATTGATGGTGCCTGAAACTTACTGATACGCGAATATAGCCACGTAGCATCGTAGCGTTAGTATCGACCAAAAACAAACGCATAAAAAGCATTAAAGAATCTTTGGGTACTTGCGGGTATAGTATACCTATACTGGCTACTCTACTCGGATTTTAATTAATACTTATATTAATAATATATTATAATTTATAATATATAGGTACTATATTAACTCGTAAGCATTGGTGTACTTACCTATATATAAAATAATGTAAACTAACGAATATAAGGGTGCCTGCCAGCGTCGACTTAGTACTTAAAGGGTCCCGGATGCATTTATTCAGGAGGGCCCCCAAAAATGTTAATTCATAAAATTATAAAAAAAAGTGCTTACAAGTAGTGCAAAATATTATATTTTTTTTAAAGTACCTTATTTAAAATACACAGTCAAGTTAACTACATAGTTATAGTAATTATTTATAATTCCAAAAGATTATATAAATAATACCTTGTAATATTATACAACTTAATATTTCGTTGTAATTGATTTTCTTTATATCAGTAATTTAAAAAAAAAAATATAATAGTATTATAAATTATAATGGTATATTATATAATAATATTCAATATTCAATATTCAAAGTACTATCGGGGCCCCTCGGCATAAATACGGCCGGGGGTCCACGACGCATTCGCGGCCTAGCGTCCATGGCCAGGACACTAATGCCTGCATTTTATTGAGGACTGGAGCGGACAGTGTTTTTAAAATAGTAAAAGGTTGGTAACAATTGCAGGTGTAGTACAGCCGTATAGGGTACTGCGGTACATAAAACATAAACAGCACATGTGATGACGTCTTAGCCTGAGTTTAATAATTTTGTTTCCAGAAGCCAAAAGTACTTAATGTACTTATAGCCTATAGGTATACATAATTATTATGAATGAATTCAGTACACAGTAAATCGTATTTGTTTACACAATTTATTCTGAGCTTATTGATTTTGTTATTTTTTCAATATTTATTATCTTTAAAAAATAATAATGACTTTTTTTTTTTGCTGATATTATAACACAATATATAATGTCTGAGGATTTTTATTATATTCCATTCAAAAGATGTCGTTTCAAAAGCTTTTAGGTGTTTTTTCTTTCCTTCTGTATTTTCTTTTGTATTTGAAGTTAAACGTGTCAAGTGGTTACAAAAGTAGACACGGCAAATTGTACTTACGTAACTGTTCAGTTATCTATCTTAAAATAGTAATTAAATAAATCTATACATTTGTTATTGTACTCATTACGCATTTATTGGTTTAAAATTTGAATTTAATTTAATTTAATTTAGTTTAGAAAGTTATGTGTACGTGTGCAGCCCAATATCGAATACCCAAGAACTGATATGTATATGTGGTGTATAATTGATGCTATAGAGTGTATAGAGTATAGAGTGTATAGTTGTATATTTTTATTTTTTAGAACTGGTTTGAAGTTTGGATTTATATAAAACCTTAACATTTTGTTTGACACTTTTTTGCAATAAAAATAGTCCGGTCACGAAAGCCCTTAAGTCATCAGCTTTAATTGATGAATTTTATAAATCTTCTTAGTTTGGCGGTTTTGAATTCACTCTAAGCCCGATCTTTTAAACCAGTCACGATTTCATCAACAAGTTGATCTTAAAATAATCTTGCGAATGCCTATAATATATTATACTTATACTAGATTAATTTATATATCATCGATATTTTGAAATAATTTTATAATATTACCTTTACTTAAATATTCAGTTATACTAAGTTCTTGACAATAGATAATCATATCGTACATAATATAATATACCTATACATCAGTCAAACATTTTATTATTGTGTACCTATATAAGTAGAATGTTCAAACGTATTATTTTAATTTCATAAATTCATTATTTATAATTGCATCAATTATTTTAAGAATATTTAAAATAATTACTAACTATAACAAATTAGTAAGAAATACGAATTATATAACATGCTAGGATTGTAAATAATGAGTACCTATCGTGTTATGATTTTTTGTTGTCTTTATGAGAAACATATTTTTATGGTGTTTATAAAATAAAATAATATGTTGGTATATTGAAATGGATATAGTCTTATGTAAATACATTTTTCGTTTTTTAAGGAAGATTTTAAGAAATAGTTTGATTTAATTTAATTTAATTTAATTTAATTTTTTTTTATTTAATTTTTTAAATGTTTTATTTCGTAACATTCATTAATTCATTTTGTATTTCTTACTATAATTGTATTAGGTACTATAATATAATACCATAAATGGCCAATGAAGTCATGAATGAAAATAAATATTACATCATACGTATAATACAATTATAACGCTAAAGGTAAATTAATTTGGTTAATGTGGCCGATACATTATGCTTATTCTCTAAAATAGAATCAATAACTTATTTACACAGTAACTTACGAATAAACTACAAATTATTGAACGCTTGTGCAACAATACTACTTACTGCGTATATTAACCATATTGTCCTGATAGACCTTTATTAAATGTTTGTGTACAACCTACAATCGTTCCTACTGTCGTTTATATTTTATATTAAAATATCGCAGACCTTATTATCTGATATTTGTAGTATTTAATTATGCCCCTATATTATAGGAGTATTGTTGCTCGGGATGTCAACAATTTATGTATTTATAGAACCAAAACTGTATATTGGTAGTATAATATATTGTTCAGATACTTCTGACGTGCGTATTTGTATGGATCAATTCATTGCGTAAACACTATAAAACCGTACATCTACATACAGGCGATATAGGTTGATCTATCTATAAAGAAACGTAGGTACGCTAAACGTAGCAAAACACAAAACCAATATTGGCGTTCGGTTCGCTAGTCTTTAATATTGTCTTCTTTTTTTTCGGAACACTATATTACTCGTAATATAATTAACAATATATGTATACGTCGTCGCAAGAAACATGCGGGGCCGATGCTCCTCGTATTTTCGTCGTCGATCCAGAATCGAGCGTGCGAACCTAATTCGACTCGGTCGGGGTGTGTCTTGCGGAGATGACGAGAAAGAGAAAAATGGAAAAAAAAAACCTCAAAAGATTTAAACGGTTTCGGGTGGGGGGCGACTACTTCAGTCCGTCGGCGATGACTTACAAATTTTATAGATTATAACGTGTTATTATTATTTAGACGCACGTGCTGGTCGCACAAAATAAAAATTATCGCATTATTTTTATGAGTGCCCCATATTGTATAATAATGTTATATGAAAAAAAAACCTAAATTTTGTTTCGCAGACCGTAGCACCATCGTCGGCGGTTCAAACGGCAACGGCATAACAGCAGCGGCCACCGGGTTCGAGATGTATTCGTTTTTCGCCAGCACGGCGACTGCCGCCTCGGGCACCGGAACCATTTCGGTGGCGCCCTCGTGCGGCGGCGCCCCGTTGCCGCCGCATTCTGTCGGCGCGCAGGCGCACTTCACCGGCATCCAGTCGGCCGCCGCCGTCACGCACCAGCAGCAGCACCAACAACAACAACACCACCTCCACCACCATCACCTCCTCCCACTACACCATCTCAATCAGCAGCAACAGCAACAGCAGCAGCAACAACAACAACACCAGCAGCAGCAGCAGCAGCAGTCGGTCTCCACGGCCATCAATTGTTCCGTGGTGCGCGCTATTGCCGCCGCTTCGTCGACGCAGCCGTCGATCGTAGCCGTTTCGTCCGCACAACAATCATCGACCGTTGTCGCCGGGACGTCCGCCGCTGGCAAAAGTAATTTCATTTCTATTTTGTTCAGTTTTTTTTTTCGCATACTCCGCCACGCCTCACATTTTTATTCAATTTTCTTCGAATAACGGATATATCGTGGTTTAAAAAAAAATTTTTTAAAAAATACCAACGACGACGCAAGTAAGCCGAAGTTGGGTTTTTGTTTTTTTTTAATAAAAATAATTTTCGCATATAAGTAATAATATATCGTTGCGCTTGGGTGCTTGCTGTTTTAAAAAATAAAATATAGGCTGTTACGTGTGCGCAATACGTACATGAATAATACGGACGGACAAAATGGCTGACACAGACTTTTATGCCGTCGCCGCCCCACCAGCGTGTGTCACGTTTACCCCTCGTGGTGTGGGCCCTTCTTCGGGCTCGCTACTCTTAAACGGACCGTTAACATAATAATAATAATACGTCGTCGTCTCGTTTTACAACCATTATCATTATAATACATAATAATTTAACATACCTTTTTATGCATTTATTTAATTATAATTTTTTAACGCGGTATTCAAAACGTCGCATCGTTCTTGAGAGCGGACAACGAAATCATTTCTAATACTAAGTATATTGAAGCTCGTTCTACGACAAGAGAAAAAGATTCTAAACCCGCTGTTTCTCTACGGCTTACGCCATTTGTCGTCATATGATTGGGGGGGGGGGGGTATATATTATCCAAAAATCACCTGGCTATAGGCGTGCTTAAGATACGAATTAACAACCACCATATAGTATGGTGACCAGATGTAATTTTTTTGTTGCATTGTCCTAATGTCCTTAACGGTATACAAAGTGCATGAAATTATATCTTTTTTTTTCTTTGGAAAATATAAGATATTTAATAGTAGGTACCTATATTATTTTTCATACTATAATTATTCGTTTACATTTTTTGGTTCTACCTAATATAGAATTTACCATTAAGTTCCACATAATGTTTTTCTACCATATAGTATGAATGAACTGTTATACGTTACAAAATATGTATAGGTATCTATTACCTATACAGTATAGGTACATATTATTATTTATAATCATTGTACGAACCTTATTAGCACAATATAAACAAACCAATAATTATTGGTTGCATCGTATATCAAATTTTAACGTATAATTAGGTGGCAGATATAGTACTAGTAGTAATATACTATGTAGGTACCTACTACTAAGTTCAAATATTTATATTTTTCAATAACCACGTATTCTAATTATTGCTAATATTTTGAGTGTATTAAGTTTCAAAGTGGTTGCGTCGGATAGATAAACGCCTATAATAAGTTTAACTTGTAATTTAAGATTATATTATAATACAAAATATTTAGTTTTTCTAGTGGATATAAATAGAAACAATGTAAAGGGTTCGTGGGTAAAAAAATACTTGCACTAATGGAGATGACCTATATGAAACATGGTATGTACAAGCAAAATAGGTAGCGTAGTTTACACGTTGGCCAAACCTATCAAACGAGGCTTTTATTTTGATAGATGAACCAAATTATAAAACTTATTTTTCTTAGATTTTTATATCTGGTCACCACCTACTTCAAATATTTACTTATATACAATATTATTATTTATTATATTGTCGGGTTGCACCGAAATCCGTCGTCGTGGGAGTCTTTCGTTGGAGTTCCCTCGATGGAAAATCGTATAGCGCTCCAGTCGTGCCCTACGGCGTGCCGCCACGGTGGTTTAATATAACGCCACAGCCAGATTCTGTTCTATTTTAGGGTCGGTCCCCAACGTCGCAATGTACGACGGCAATGCTCCGTGAGAAAAATCAATAGCCGTCCTTGAATTTGAAAAGTGCACGTATATAGGTGCTCGACGAAAATCAAGGTTATATGCCATTTGATCCGTACGATATATTTTTTGTTTAATATGTCTATAGGTAGGTCCTCGTTTCGGCCATAACTTATTATGTATAGACATATTACATAGGTATACAATTGATATGCGTATCAACTATCAAGTGGTAGTTTTGTATGGAATTTGCGCCGAATACGTATAATAATAATAATAATTATTATTATTATTATAAGTCGAGGGTTGAATTTTCGATTACTTTTCATTCGCCCACGATTTCAAAAAGGTAATTGGTGTACGCCTGGTAGTATAAAACCCGCCGCTCTACTACATACACTCGCATATATATGAATATATATATATGTACTATATAGTATGTATATGACTTTTCCATTAGTTTCGTTTGATTTGAATATGATACTATTATGTATAGTTCCTCCAAAACTTTCAGTTTATATATATACTTCTGTATTTCCAATGCCCTGCAATGTGTCTGTGTATTATCATCATTTTGTGGTGGTATTGAACAATTGAAAGCAGATTATTATTTTTATTTAAAATAACGAATCGCGATGGATCAACAACATAATATTATTTTGATTATAAATTATAAATATGTAGAGTATTTTAAAAATTATTTATTTATTTTAGAATAATAAAATGGGAAGTTTTGGATCTACTTTTATACAACTTTTGGATCAACAACAAAATACGTTGTGAAAATTCACAATCATGGTCTTCATTGAATTTTTATAATCGTCGGCGGTCGTTTTATGTTTTATACATGCAAATATTATTATAATGGTCATCACAATATTATCAACATTTTTGTGCAATTATTATAAACGTATAGTAGAAATATAAATGATTACTTTTCTAGTTGTGTACTTGTATGTTTATACCGTTGATTAGTGTTATCATATAAAAATGTCTCTGGGATCATTTTGCCATTAGATAATTTCATTAAAATATATTAATGACGATACAAGCGTAGGTTTACGTATATTATAGTACAAATATATATATATATATATATATACGTATAATCTCCTTTGTGACTTACGCTGCATCCTATACGCGTTTCTGAATGAAAATATTGTATAATCGTTATGTATAGGATTTCACACTTAAAGTTTCATTATGATTGTTGACCTTTGATTCGAACATTTTTATATCCATGGGACCGTGTGGTTAACAACGTGCACAAAACCATGTAGAAACGCCCAGTGCGACTCTAGCGTAAGAGCAAGGTAGTACCTAGCTCCCGCCCTCCTGCTTCCGACTACTAATGTTTTGGTGCTCACATGTTAAAAAGTTCACCCTCATATAGAAGTGTCATTTCAATAAGTAAAGTTAAGGTTTATAAGTCGATCGAAATAATGAAAATATATTTCACTAGTTTTATTTACAATTATACACATCGTTAAAATAATTTCGTTTTTCACACTTATCTGCAGTTACCATTTTTTTTTGTAATACCAACTTAAATTATCAAAGTATAGTTAATACTATACAATATTGTAAAATATATCATATAGGTTGGTATTCAACATAAAGAACATATTATTTTATTTGAAGAATAAATAAAATAAGTATATATTTTTTAATATTAAAATATGTTGTATTGTAAGGAAAAAAAAATGGGAAATAAGGATTTTAAGTTATGCTTATAGCTTGCTTAAATATGTTATATTTATGCTCGTACGAAATTTGAGTTCTATAATATAATATTATGTATAACTATAGTAGAACCTTAGATCATATACTATGGATGTAGCCACGGCGTGTTATTTTGATGCCGATATTAGCGACGAGTGTCCGAATTAATTGGTTGATGTGCGCATGCGCGATGCAACTCCTCGCATAATTATCCATTGGTTGGTTCGTGCTTAATTTAATATTAGAAATATTATACTGTTTTTCAATATAACATTATATTTAAAGCATTATAATGGTGATTTGATACTAAATTATTTGTGGATATATATGTAAGAAGTTGCGTCTCTTATGTATGCGCATAACGAACACCTAATTCGGTGACTCGTCACTGTCGTCAGTCGTCGCTGATATCGGCAACAATTTTTTGTATTGATTTAATACGCTGTGGTATAATATATTAATTAATATGATGTAAGAGTAGAACCTCCAATTGGCCTAGAAACGACATAACTCCGGGTTCACAGTTCGTCCTGTACCTATTCGCGTATGACGTTGACGTATGTGCCTTTTATCGTATTCAATATTGTCCGTTGTAATCATGATATCATATTATTCACTAACCATGATCTGTTGGAAAATATCTGTAGTTGAGAAGAGCTTTTGAGCCCCATATGACAGACGACGCAGCTGCAGTC
Organism: Nasonovia ribisnigri; assembly: GCA_027563435.1. Lineage (NCBI taxonomy): Eukaryota > Metazoa > Arthropoda > Insecta > Hemiptera > Aphididae > Nasonovia > Nasonovia ribisnigri. Next base: position 450,388 of record JANEHU010000288.1, on the reverse strand, counting down.
AACTCGGTTTCAATGCATGTAATATGTTACCAGCTTGGCTAGAGGTTTTTTTTATTTCTGAGTCTTTTTTCGCAAATAATTCAAATCATTGTGTAGGACGGGCACGTTGAAAAAACCGCCGTGTATTATTTTCTGTATAATCGTTCGTCAATCGAATAATCGATATAACAATAATATTTTGTACACATGAATTTGATATCGTTCCGTTTTTAATGATACTTAATATATTCCTCAGTAACAGTGATAATATATTTTTAATATACCGCGAGCGCGCGTACTGTTTTTCGACTTGTTTATCGCCAAGTCCGCACATACCTTTAGGCATACATACATACATAATAATATTATAATTTATAATACCATAGGACATAGGTACCTACCGCGCAACCGTATAGTTTACGCGATTATTAGCCGGAGCATTCGATCGCATAATATAATAAAATATAATAATTATTATAATATATACAACACGCCCACACGATTATATGTTTACCTTAGGACGCGCGAAATCTTTTTTCCGGTACGGCCACGGTGACTGTTCTCGGGAGATAATAAAATGTGTGATATAATAATAATATTATTACTGTCGCTCGCGTTAATATCGTTTACATTACGACTGCAAACTACGTATATTTAGTTTCTTGGAATATTATACTGTTGTTGATATTTTTTTTATTTTTTTATCATAGTTGTACAATTTTTACGATAACAAATATCCAATATTATGCTGAACAATGATGATTTTTGTGTTTTTTACCGGTAGCTTAAACAATAATAAACGAAATCGGATCTTCGTGTACAAACTACACTCTGCAAGTGTGCTATTATATATTATTATTATTACTATTTATTACTATGAGTTTTACTCAGATAAATGCACACACGCCGTACGCATAAAGTGTACTTAGTCACGGGTTTAAGCCTTAAACTTTTAACTTTGAAACCTATATATTGGTTTATCCGACGCAGTCGTTTATGTGGCTCTTAAATGCTTTTATTTTTTTTATCAAACAATATTTAAAAAAGCCATGCACATAGGTACTGGCTCCCATAGTGATAATACTACTACATAATTACCATTCTAATCTATAAACAGTATACTTCATTCATTCCGTTTCTGTCCGAGAATATACATTTAAAAATATCCAAAATCGATTTATTTTCCGAGGTTATAATTCTCTGCAAAAGCCTAAATTAATAATTATTAATTATAATACATTTTTTTGATTGTCAAATTGTAGAAGTAATACCTATATTTAGATTATGGTTCAGTTCCTAACGACTAACGTCTAACGTTATCTATGATACACATCAAATTAGTTCATAATACCTACTATAAATTTTTTTTTCATTTGGTATTCGTCATTCGTTCTCTAAGACTACTCGTTCTTTTATAACTGTTCATATTTGATACAATGATACCTATACTCAATGATTTATAACAATTGTTTAAGCCCCAGTATGACTGAAGCGTTACTAAAAACTTAATTATGGTACATAGTACCCACATCTTTACCTTACATTATTTATGCTTATATAAGTATTATTACAAAATAATATAGTTTATTAATCATATATGCAGTTAATGTGCATAAAATGTATAATCAGAAAAATGAAAATTACTATTTGGTAGTCAACAGTATTACTTAATTACGTTTACTGAAAAAAATTATCGAGAAATATGAGCGTATAATTTTATATCGTTACCTACAGTTAATAGGTTTAAATGTTTAATTCATTTTTATCTAACGAAACGCATACAATATATGCAATAATATTGTATAGGTACTAGTATATTCAGTGGGGCAACTTACAGCGGTCGATACTTAATTCTAATATAATATCTAATGTTTAAGTGCGTGTAAACATTGTTGATATCGAATCCATTTCGAACCGCCAAGACGGATCGGATATCTCTACGTGTTAATGTAACATTAACACGGACCAAGTAACATTAAACACGAATGACGTACAAATTCCAGTGGTGGTTAGAATTTTCAATTTCAAAATTAAATTACCCGTATCGGAATCGTACAGTAAACAATAATACGAGTAATTACTGTGCCCGCATTAATATAATGACGACCATTGTAGCTGTAATCGTCTCAATAATACCTATCCGGGGGACGAGGTGGCCGAGCGGTCTAAGGCGTCGGTTGCGGCGCTGCCGTCGCCGCTTCGATTCTCGGTCACTGGGCGGCATTTTTCTTCGGGCAAGTCACGGTGTCCGGAGAACAAGTGCCGCTATCCCCCACTCCGGGGCATGGCAGAAACCTACGGGTGCCCCACTAGAAATTCTGCCACAACACACACACGTGTACCAAAACCCAACCAAAACCAAAAACCAAACCAACTGTTCCACCCCCACTGTTCCACCCAAAAAAACAGGCTAATGACCTTAGTTGTCGAAGCCTTCAACCCCCCCAATAAAAAAAAAAAAATACCTATCCACAGTTGACGAAGACAAAATACACTTATGTATAGGTTCTTGAAACGGCCTTTTTCTTTTTGTCTAATAATTGTATGAAAATGTATCACGTGAAGTATCTTAGCTGATGTTTGTGGTGTATAAAAATAAATAAGTAAACAATTGTGTGCACTATGAGTGCGGTGTGTTCTATTTATAACAATAATCGTAACAATATTCGCGGTCGTGGAAATCGCAGCTCCAGTTGGGAAAATCGGGTCCGAGAACTAGTTGTGCGCGTAATCTAATAGTAGAGGTACCTATATGGCTGTAGTTGTCACTTGTCTGTTCCAGCGACGTGTGACAACAATAGCAGTTAAAAATTAAGGTATATATTACGTATCATAATAATAATATGTACTACCGTCTACCACTATTGTTTTTGCATATTTTTGTATATTAATTTACCAGTAAAATGATATAAAGCCGTGTATCGCTTATAACTGATATTTGCTTTATTTATGATTATTGTATTACCTATGTAATATTTTAATTTTTCCGAATAATAGTGTTGTGTAATATGCAGAGTTAAATAACGTAATTTATAAATGTAATACATTACAATTATATTTTTAACCTTGATATTTTATATTATTTTATTAGTAAATTAACGTTTTAAAATATGAAAAAATACTAGTAATTTACATGAGTATACATGTGTATCGATATGATTGTCCGGTAAATTTCCGATCGAGTTTGGTACTAGAATTAAAGATTAAAAGTATCATAAATAGCATTTATAATCAATGTTAGTTTTACGTAAATTGCACCCCCCCCCCCCACTAGTTGCGCCTATGCCTATATGGAAAAAAAATATTGTATTAATCTCATCCCCCAACTTATTTATCTTTAACCGTTTAAACAGAAATGTAAATTGACCATAAAGCAATTAGCAATCGCCCCTGTCACTGAAGCCAAGAAGTTCAATACAAATTATAATAATAGTAATAGTAATAAAGCGAATGCACGATTGCGGTAGACGGTAAAAAAATTTGTCGTATTGTTTGTATACCGTGGCAAAACTACCGAAACCTTCCAATGCTTTTTCAATATTCGATTGTCTGGCTGTGTGCTTTAAAAAAACATTGTTGATTTAAATTGAACATAATAATACAATTATTCCCAAGCCACTTGACACGGGAACATATTATAATTGAAATTCCTTATAACAGGGTGCATAAAATAATCTCACTTTTTGTTATCAATAATTGTTATTACCGTGTATTAAATAAAAATATATATTATAAAATTGCGAATAGACAAAAAATAAAATATAATAGTAAAAATTGAAGACAAAAAGTAATATTTGTATAACTAGTATAATAAATTGCAGGTACCTATATCTATATTATAATATTATTTTATTATTAGGTGTGATAAAAATTATAGACTAAACAGACGAGAGACATTATTTTCCAACACAATAATATGTCCGTTTGCCGGAGTTGAGCTGCAACAAGTCCGCTATCGGGGGGTTTCGCCGTTTATGATTTGTAAAGTGCATATTATGAGTGTATCATTTGTCGTTTATAAAAAACTACGTACCGTACTCAATACAGTATACCTACACATTAACTATATAAGCATATACAGAGCATAATATGATATATTATAATATTTTAGCTGACGATAATAATTGTACGCCCGTGTGCCTCGCGTCGAGGTCATTCCGTTGATAAGCCTGTGCCAAAACGTAATTTAATACTGTTTTCATTCGCCCCCTTTTCATGATTTTATTCCCGCTTCTCCACCCCGCGGAGATCCGACCGCGACCACGTAGCCGCCACCGCTTTCTCGTCAAACTCCACCGCCGCCGTCCGTTATTTCGTATTACTTATGTCTCACTCGTCGATTGTGCAGCGTGTTATCTGCGAGGCTGTACGTGTACCTGCATGTCTGCGCGTGCGATTGTGTCTCGCGATCCGCTTCGTGACAATAATCACGACTGAATAACGTACCTATACGCATATTATTGCGGTATTTACGACTTAACTATAAAAATCAGAATTGGGTATCTATATTAATATATTTTTCGATAAAATAAACCGACATAATATTATTATTATCTTACATTCTTACGCATTACTATTTTGTACGTGTCGCGTCAAGCGATCGTAAGGCGATGTGGCGATTGTAAGTTCCCCGGTTGAAGATAATAGTGTAAATATTGATCTACTGCAACCAAAGATTATATAGGTACTCTGTGCTGCAACCACGATGTTGAAAAATAAAATATTAACGATAACTAATCGTTATTATAGCTTTTTACGATTTTTGATTGTCTTATGCTCCATTTCAATAAAATATTCTCTCTATCCCGATGACTTAAAAATGTATAATATTGCAGTAGACTCCGTAAAACATAAGAAGTAGCAATATTAGGTTTTTTGAATTATGTATAGATAACCGTTTAAAAATGAATGTTGACAGTTAATATGCTCAAATATTCTTTACAAAACGTAAAAAACCATTAACGTAATTAGAACCTACAATATTATTCTATTGATAAACAAGAGCTTAAGTTAGTCTCTTCCATAAAAGATTTGGGTATCATTTTGTCTGCAGATCTTGCGATGATCATGTTAGGGTTTATCAGGCGTAAATTCTGGGATATTAAAAATATTTAAATTTTTTGGTACGTTCAAATCTGTAGGATGCCAGTATGGATCCATAGTATGGAATCCATCTCAACTTGGGTCGTCTAAATACTGTACAATTTTACTTTTTAGATATTTATCTTATAAGTTTGCAATGAATTGTTCTACAAAGGAACTTTCTTTGAAGTTAGGTTTACAGTCCCTTTCATCCAGACGAATAGGTTTAATGTTTTGTCTATTATTTTTAAAACATTTTATATTATAATTTTAATATTATTGTCCCGAAATATTAGAAGAAAAATGCCAAAAATGAGTCATTCCACACACAATCTCATAGTTATAAATTATAATGAATCTAAAAGTCTTATGATCCGGGTTTGCAATTCATAATAATTAACATTGATAATTTTAACTTCAATTACGGTTGTGAATCTATAAAAGTCGGCGTTTATATTTGAATGTTGAATAATAATTAATTGTTCAACATATTTTATATATATATTTAGTAATTATATTCATATTTAAAAATATTGTTATACAACCGCATGGATATTAATAGTTGCATATTATTTTATTAGTTATATATTATATTGCAACGTGTAATGTAAAGTTCACTAAATTTATATCATAAGTAACACCGTGTATTATGTGCACTATTATGCAACAAGGCTTCAATAGAATAATAAAAAAATAAAAAAAAATACATAATTAGTTTAAATAAAAGTAAACGGAAATCGCGCGTTTACGAGAATATTTTGTCCAAATGATTGTTTTTTCCTCATATAAACCTTATATAAGTGTAACCGTTGAAAGCTAAATTTATTATTATTATTAGTATGCGATTTAAATATTTTTGTTTTTGAGGCGTGGGACAACTTCCCTTCCATATTCCCTCCCTGAAAACATAAAATTGGCTCCTTAAGCATAGGTTCACATGAGCACAGATTTCACTTGGTTTTGTTATACTTTCAATGACAGAAAATCAAATAATTTAAATTAAAAATATTTTGTTACCTATGCTGCAGATGGTTGCTATCTTCTACTGCAAAATATTATAGTGTGTATTTATGTGACGCAAATATAGTTTCAAAAGTTATACCGTATACCCACCTTTAGCTACGAGTTTCGGGAAGACTTCAGTCATACGTGTTGCGGCAAATATATATCTATTTATTTTATAATTTATATACACCGAATACTCTCTAAAAATAAGAAATTGGTTTGACAATTTTTCTCTTCAAAATAAATCATCGTATGGACATTGGACATACATTATTACATTTCTGTGAAATTTACTGTTTATTTATGAAATGACGATCCGTCAAGTGTAATCATCTCTATGGTTGAACAGTTGTTAAATATTAAAAAAATGATCCGATAGGTCCAGTTTTTTAGACGTTTTGAAATTTAATATTTTTTATAAATTGAGAAAAAAATCCAAATTGCAAATGTGTTTAATAAAATTATACTCGGAGGTCTGAAAAAGTTGATATTAGTATTTTTTGGAATACTTATAGTAAGTAAAAGTAAAGTAATTTATTATCCCCGAAGCCATTTTTGGTGGCGTTTCGATCAATCGTACAAAATGTGAAAGATGTTTGTATTTTAAATTATTCACGTTCGGGAATTCCAATATAAAATAAGAAATCCATCAGATTTGTAAGAGAAATAATTGAGAAAATATTATATAGGTACTTACGAGTTACGACAATTGCGAAACCCGTTGTAAATTGTATTTAAAATATAACCATCTAAAAATATTTTCAAATATATCTAATTAAAGATGAATGATTTTTATATTTATTCTTTAAAATATTTTTGGATAATGAAATTTCAAACATTCGATAGTATTCACATTTAAAAAAACAAAATGTATAAACATTATTTGGATCTACTCCACATATATATAGTATGTGTGTCATCGAGGTGGTTAAAAAATAAATATATTTATATTAGGTTTTTATTGATTGTATAATTATACTAAGTGATGATTATATTATAGTTAGGTAATTATTTATAAGTTATTTTTAATATTAAATTTTTTCTAGATTGTGAATGTTTATATTAAAAATATATGCAAGTATCTAGGTACCTATATAGCTTTGTGGTTGTTCAGTTAAATGTTGGTTCATCAAATCAAATTATGTTTTTAACAATTGTATCCCTTTAAAATAAATTGATCTTATTTTTTTCTTATGTAAAAAAAAATAAATATTTTAAAAGTTTAATTTAAATAATTGCAATTTAATATCAATACTCTCTCTCTCTCTATATATATATATCAAAACATTGTGTATAAAAACCAAATATTATTCACAAATTGTGTAAACAACTTTGACGAATTTATATCTATGCGTAGGTAACATAGTGCACAGCAGCTATTAATTAAATTTAAAAGCGATAATTATGGCATTCATGATTGATGAATCATGATTTATTAGTTCATCTTCAGATTACATTCACAGATCTCCAGTTTTATTTATATTTTTTATTATTAATTTGAACGGATATTAAATTCATCGTGTAAAATTTAATTCAGTACTCGAGTAAACAGTAATTTATTATTTTGGTTACAGTGAAAGAAATGCCGAAATTGGTGAAACTTGCGCCGAATGGATCGGCGGACCGGTCACCACTACAAGAGTCCAAAAAGCGAAAAAGGCCGATTGGGAAAAGCCACGCTTTGATCACCAGTAAACCATTAACAATAGGTAAGATATCTCTTGAAATTGTAACGATAGTATTATATTATACATTTATACCAGTAAAGGCTGTAGGTATTATTATCAATACGTTTAATGTTTAAAATAATAAGACCACAATACATTGTTCAATACTGAAATAGGGTCTATTATGTAACATGGTTAAAAATATGTTTTTGATGACATCTGCAACTATTTAATATTTTAAAGAAAAAAACATTTTGTAAACGTCACGGTAAAAAACTTTTACTGTTTTGCTTATTTAAAGTTTATATACTGTATAATAATGCTAGTGTTAGTGTGTCGCTAGTTTCAATGATTTTTTAAAAATATTTTTTTTATAATATGCTTATTGGACTAGACATTTAGTGTGTACAAAATCTTTCTAGTATAAACGTATATTATTTATGTTTTGCTTTTTGTAATGTAAATTATGTAAATGTAGTCACTTTGACTTTTTTATGATTTCGTGATTTGAGTATTATAACGTCACCCAAGACGATTATTATATCTTTCACGCTTATTATAATGCAGTCGCCCTCGTCGAGAGAGATGACATTTCCGGACAACATTGTACATTGAATAATCGACAGCAATGCAATGAGTCTTAACATTATTATTTATTATCTTACTTTTCCATTGTATACAAATTATTATAAGAATAAAATGATACATTGTTTTATTGTTGTTCAAAAATATAGATAATAATTAATAATATATTGAGTTTTAAAATTTAAAACTCATAAATTAGTTATTGTAAGCATTAATGTTCTTGTCTATCTAATAAAAACTTACATTTTCATTCAATATGTATATAATATGTATAATTACACAATTTAAATACAGAAATGATTTTAAGAAAAACACATTCTCGAAAGCGGATTACGTTCCAATTGATTTGGCACATCAAAGAATTAAAAAGAAATAACCACATAGATAATTCTTGCACTCTACAGTGAACAACATTAAAACTTAACGAACGTTAATATTATTATGCTAAATATAATATATATATATATATAAAATACAAATACATACAAGCTAAAACTACCTTTGTACTTACCTTTTTTTTGTTGATATATTGCATTGTACGGAAGTCGTCAGTATACCTACTCACTTTTTTTTTATATTTTGTTTGTCAGGATAATATATAATTTATAGAATAATAGCTATTATGGCTGTATGTAAATAATTCACGAATTATAATTATGTTATCTTTTAAAGCTATTCTCAATGTCTCTTTGAAATATTTGAGTCTTTCCAAAAAATAATAAGTCGACAATAATGAATATAGAAATATGTGTTAAGCATATAAATTGATACAGGTACCAGGTACTTATATAACTAATATAAGAAATATTTTGATAACTGCAACCATAACTATGAAAATGGTTATAATAACTTTATGTATAATAATGTGTTCACTGTTTTCCTTTTTTTTGTGATGCATTTTTGTTGGACTTGACGCCCACGTTGTTTTTCCTAAATATTTTGTAGACAGTAATCAATAGAGAGCAGTGCGTTTGTGTGTTATAAACTGTATGTTACGGGTCGGGTGCGTGGTGAGAATTAATGCGGATAACGGATTTGAATCTTGTTTTTAGCATCATCAATTTAACCGCGGAAGTTCATAGTACAATGGAAACCTGATAGATTTATTCCCCAATCATTTATTAGCTTATACATAGGTAATTATTTTTGTAAACACTGAAAGAGAACAGTAATAATATGCAAATAATGGTGTTATTCCAACATTTTCGTTTTGTTATACGCGTTATTTCTAATATTTACTTATATTATATAGGCGCACATAAATGTATATTTGTTTTAGTTTTGGCAATATTTGTAATTCAGTATTTGATTTGTTCTTCCAATGTGTAGTTGCTCCCACTCCGATTGCAACAACCCGAAACGAAGACTCTGTTAATTCGACCAAATATACAACGTATGCGTCGCAGAACAATCCGGCGCTGGTTTTGAAGAAAAAAGATTCCACTGTCCAATGCAGTCAAACGACAACCATCAAAAGTACGCAACCAAGTTATTATTTTACTATAAACCCATCATATTATATATAAGTTCCCTATCCGACCTTCCCACTCCGTATACGGTTTCTTATGAACGTAATTCGATTTAGCTGGCGTCAGTGGAAATATACCGGTTGGCATAGCCGTTGCCAGACAAAGGTATACTCAGAGTTCTTCCAACACGGAGGTCCAAAGGCAACGAGAAACCACTACTACTACAGTATCGGTGCCCGAAGTCGTTCATCAGTCACCGATGCAGACAATGGGTAAACAGACGCATTTCACATTATTATAAAAAAACTGTATCATCATTTACCAGTGGCGTGTTTAGTCAGGAATTTTTATGTCTAGACGTTAATGGTCTCTGGGCCCTACGACAAATTAATATTCGATTACAAAAAAAAATAAATACGTAATATTAGGTAACATAGTGTTTAATGTTTACAGTAGGTATTTCGACCGTTTCAACTTTCAATCAAGATGCTCATATAAAACTAATTAGTAATTATTAATAAATATATACCACTGGGATTCAATGATATAGGTACACGATTTGTGTTAAATGTATGTTAACTCGGTGTATGTCCATTAGTGTTGTCCTATAACGATTGTTCCATGACGACTGGGTCAACAGCAGGTATTAACCGATGGCCATCGTCTGGGAGCTGCAGCATTCCTCAAAACACTATCGGAAGTCAATGGAGTTTTCAAAACACTACGTTAAGAGGTAGACAATTGATATGCTAAACAATTTTGTTTGATTTTGCTTATACTCTATCATACTAGAAAAGTTTTTTCATTCATATTAAATATTGCTGTCTAAACGATTTTTCTCTCTTTCAATAGTTTATTATTTGTAATAACTAATAGATTATTTAAAAGTGTCTCATATTTATTTATTTATTTTTTTTTTGTGAAGCTCCTGCTTTGGAACAACAGACTGTGCAGCCGGTTGGATATCAACTAGTCCAAGACCAATCTGGCCAATATTTTCTTTTGCCTCAAAACTCTATTGCCGGTTAGTAAAAACAAAATAAATAATCAGAAACGTAGATATTTTCACTTTATGTTATTTATTAATTGTTATACAGAACTATTATATTTCATTAATTTAATTATTAATATGTAGGTTTAATGACTATGCCGTTTGATTATTGCAAGTCAGAAACACAGAATCACCATCAACCAAATCAAGGTTATACTCTGATCCAACAACCACAGCAACAGATGACTACTATATCACCTATCATAAACCACCATCCACAGTACACGTCTATTGCAAGTTCGGGTAAATATTATTTTTACTTACTAACTGTTTCTCCAATTTTTAATTCATTTGTTATGGTTTTATTTAGGTTCATACCTGATTCAACAAGTCAGCTCTTCCACTCCACCGGCCCTCATAAACACTCACCATCAACTAACCGACAACAGTACACATCAACAGCCTTTAATACAGTTGACGTCACCGGAAAATCAGATGATAATTTTCAACCAACAACAGTCGGCTATTGTGGCTCAACCACTGATAAGTCATCTTCAACCGCCACACTCAGGACTGACTATTGCTACTCAAATGCAATCTGGATGTCAAAACCAAATCAATGACATACAAACAGTATCTGAGTCTGTAACTGTCCAAACCAAATTAGTACAGCAGTCTATTACTGAGAAGAGTACAATTTCAAGACATACGGAAGAAAATGTGTCGATTTCGTTGGATTATTGTAACACTACCATCAGTGAACCTGAAAAAGACTTAAAACAAGATTTTTCAGCACCAGAACAACTTTTGGAATCTGAAGCGATTGTATCACATGACGCTAGCAACCAAACAGATCTTCAAACTGAAGATGAAACTTATCATCCATTGACTGAAGAGAGTAAAGAACCCAATTTTACTGAGAGTGCACAAGACTCTACAGACTGTTCAGATAATGGTCAGCCTTTGACTGATGGAGCTACTCAGACTACTGTATTATCTATAGCTGAGAATTCCAATACACCAGATATTACTGGATTGGAGCTATTGTTGAATAGTATTGAACAGTTTGAAAAACGTAACTCTAGTGAACAATTGGATAGTTATCATAATCAAGAAGTTGTGATGAATACTGTAGAGGAGGAAAATGTACAAACAATAGATACCAATGTAAATACTATAGAGGAAACAGAAGAAAAAGGTGTGAACAAGATTGATTTGCTATTGTTGGCTGAACAGTTTTTAGAGACTGAAAAATCCAGCGAGACTTCTGAACAAGACACTGTCAATAAGAGTTACTCAAACAATAATAATTTAACTGGTAAGTGTGTTAATCAAGTTTTATATTTATATATATATAGCATTAGGGCTTGAATTTTAATGGTCTAAACATGTAAAACATATGCATGAAGTTATACAATTAATAAGGTAAATGTAAGTGCTTTTAAAAAAAAGAATATGATCATCAATTTACAATAGATATACTAAATACATAATATTATAAAATAAATATGCTTTTCAAAGTATAAATATTGTTGGTCATAAATTTAAAATTTAAGTAGGTTATAATCCTATAGTTGAAAATCATTAAAATTGTAATTGTCATCAAACATGCACTAAAAATTGTAAAAGCTGGAATATGCATTTAAAATGTATAAAAAATTTAATTCAAAATGATGCTCTAAAATATTTTACATTAGTAAAGTAATGAAATTAATTAATAGCTTAGTCAGCAATAAATCTAAAAAGCAAGAAAATAATATATTAAAAAAACATAATACAGTAAAACTTCCTTATAACGGATCCTCCATAGGACGGAATTCTCCTTATAACGAAAATTAACTATAGTTTCAAATAACCTATATCCCGTATATTTTAGTCTCTCTACAACGGAAACTCCTTTATAATAGAAAAATCAGTTGGTATCGAGCGAGGTTTTACTGTATTAGAAAATCTACATGCTGTTGGAATCATGCTAAATGTAACAAAGTTCAAGCCAGCCTATTATATTATGATATTTGTATGTATTTTTATGAATACTTGTGAAAACTTATATATGTTTTTGTTTAATTGTAGAGGAAAATGTATGCAGTTATGAGTTTGAAGAAAATACTTCTAAACCACTTGAGGTCACAATGAATAAAAATGGCACTAAAAAAGTATACACCAAAAAATCATTTTCTCAGACTAGCGATATTTTCCAGTCTGTTGACAAACTAAAAGTTAACTCAAAATTAGAAACAATAAAAAAGTCACCTAAATGTTCTAAAGACAAAGTTCTGAATCGAAAAATATCTGAATCAAGTTTGTCATCATCCGGACAAGTAAAACGTGGACCCGGTCGTCCGAAAAAGATATTGAAATGTGACGATGGAAATAATAACAATGGTAATAATGAAGATATTAAAGAAAAACGATTGAAGTTGGATTGTAGTTCTAAAACCAAACATAAGACTTCTAGTTCCTCATCTTCAGATCTCTCTCCTCCTGTGTTGGAACCATGGAGTCCTTTTTCACCTAGAAAGGATTCTACACATACCCCACCTACATTATCACCAGTCTCATCAATAGCTAAATTTTCTGATGTTCAAAAATTATCAGATGATGATAAGGTCTATCAGAAAAAAATTGTCAAAAAACGCTGTACATCATCAATAGTATGCAACATATTATGATTGAATTATTTATATTTTCATTTTAAAAATTTTAACTAATTGTTTTATTTTTCAGATTAGTGAAGATGAATTTAGACCACCTTTAAAAAAACGAAAAGTCGGAAGACCAAGAAAAATCCAAAATCCTTTTGATGAAGTCATTAAAAAACATCTGTCTCTATCTCCAAAAAAAGAAAAACCAGTTTCTTTATCATCAGGCTTGTTAAGCAGGGTTTCAACAGTAAAAATTAACAATATAGAGACACCGTCTTCTGGCCAATACAAAATAAAACCAAAGTTAAAAGCTGAAGTGAAAGTAAGTTATTATAGTTAGTTTATAATAAATACATAAGTTAATAATATTATTATTACTGAACATATTGGAATAATTTAAAATTTTGTAAGGTTTTGTCAGAATTATTTATGTCAATTATTAAATTTATTTTCTTTAAAATAAACTATGGAATCATAAGTTAAAAAATATTTACATATTCACGTTAAAAATAATTGTATTCTCATACAATAAATGTTAAAGAATTAAATATTTATACTACAAATGATTTGTTTACATTTAATATTAATTAAGTAAATTCATTGATGAATTTACAGATTAAACATTGGGATGTGGAGGATGAAGATGATGAGATCCAAGATCAAGATGACATATTAGCTTTGCCAGAATATGTATGTAAAAAACGCCGAATAGCTGATGCATTGCACAGAATGGTATTTACTAAATATTAAATTACATCTTATACAAATATAATACTTACTGATTTAAATTTTAAATTGGACCCGGTTTTCTTTTATATAAACTTTTTCAAAAATGATTATAAATTATGTAGTATACTGCACATTTTATTTATACTTTAACTAAATTTAACTGATTTTAAACAGGTTACATGTTTAAGTATTAATAAAATATTTTGAAAATAACAACTGTTAACAAAAATATTATTCAGTTATAAATAATAATACTTTATCATACTATTTTGTAAATTTCTAGCAATATAATGATTTTTAATAAGAAAAATGCTACATGTTCCAAAAATAAAGTGGATTTAATAAAGTACCAATGTAAATGAAAAAAATTAAAAACACTTTGTGCAAACAAAATTATTAAACAGATATATTATGCACTTTTTGAGTTGTAAAATATAAATATTTGTTTTACTATGTCTCTTTAAAGTATACTATTTTATTGTTTTCATAGATTAATAAGAATAATTCAAAGCAAAACAGTCAGTTAATTTATAGAATATTTAAAAAACTAATATTTTCTTAGAACCAGACCTTTTTTTATACTCGAAATACTTATTTTCTTTAATGTTTAAAGTGTACACATTTATATTATATTATATTCATTTTTCCCATTTGCATTTCTGTATAAAATGTACACATACATACAAACACATTCATACACACACATACATATACCTAACATATCTTATATATAATCTAAAGTATTTTATAATTATTAAATTGTTCCTTATAGTCTCCAAGTACTGTCAATAAACCAGCTGTGATTCCTAAAAAGAGAAAATTTTCAAATGTATCGTTAGACAGTGTAGAAAGTTTAGACAATGCTGTTTCATTTCCACAAAGAGACACATCATATAGCTCTGTTCCAGTGAGAAGTCAGACTTCAGAATCGTCTGACATTTCTCTTGAACAAACTAATGAAGGTTAGTATTTAGTATTTATAATTTTGATTGGTGATGGGTAATTTTGGATTTTGGATTCTATGTTGTGTTCATTGGTGGTTTCAGAACGGGATAGTTCTACTACGGTCGAACTCGCTGAACGAAAATGCATACCCGTCAGTCCGAGTCGACCGGATGTAGAAATAACTACCGTCGATGTGAGTGTCTTGTTATTGTTATAAAGTTGTGTGAATTGTATTTTCATTTACTTTTCTATATTTGTAGGATGATCATGAAAGAAGAAGACTGAAAAAGAAACGTAAACATAGGAAACATAAGCACAGTCACGATGAATCAAGAACGAAACATAAACACAAACACCACAAAAAACATCACAAAAAGCATAAGCGACATCGAGATTCTGAGCTAGAGCTTTCTGTTTCCGAACCACCCACTCTATCACCTCAAAGACTTATTGAAGACGCCATTGAAGAGGATGATGACGATGATGACAATGATGATGACAAATCCCAAGAAGTGAGTAAAACCAGTATTATTTACAAACTAAAATATTTCCAATTTGAATATATTATAATAATTTATAAATTTAATTTAATAATGCTGAATTATTCAATCATCTGAATTACATTATTTTGACTTATTGAATGGTTTATCAACTGACATAATTTATAGTTTTTATGGTAAAAATATATATTTACTGGAAAACTAGAAATTAAAAATAATAACATGATTGAAATATTTTAGAATGACTCCAGTGAAGTGGAAAGCAGTGATGTACCATCATTTTTATCTGACCAACAAATATGGAAATGGTCGGGTGACAGTTATAAGCGTCCAGGTCGCGGTGGAAATAAGAAGACCTTTTACAAGTCTATCAGTAGAGGAGACGAAATCATAAGTGTATGTTACAAACTACAATGCTAATATATTTTTGTTTTGTTTGTTGCTTTGTAGTTTTATAATTTATAATTATATAATGTTTTGTATGTTACCAGATTGGTGACTGTGCTGTGTTTTTATCTTCTGGTCAACTGGATCGACCTTTTATCGGTAAAGTTAACTGTATGTGGGAGACTAACCAGGAAAAAATGCAAGTAAAAGTATTTTGGTTCTATCATCCCGAAGAGACGGCTAGTAACTTTACTGGAAACCTACCGTACCCGGTTAGTACAATATAGGTTAGGTATACGTAATATTGGATACGGTGGCAGCCTAAGGTTCCTGGATTGCCCCTGCAATTTTTGAAATGGCCAGTCAACCAAATTTTAAGTTAGAAGGGTTACAACTTTTATTTTAATAAAAAACATTCTTTTATGTGGGTATCGTTATTATTTCTATTTACTTATAAAGATAATATGTTCAACCAAATTAGGTAGTATCTTTATTTTGTAAATAACATGTACTCTCAAATTGATTTAATGTTTTTAGAAAAACCTACTATAAATACTTAAAATAGTATGGTACGCTCAGTGGCGACCCCAGGAAATTTAAATGGGGAGGGATATCATAAGTTATAATATATTTAAATGCATTGTGGGGGTAGTACTAAAGACACACATAAAGGGATTGGATATTATTGTTCTATTATTTTTGATTTGTAGCTAGGTTGTGTAATTCAGATTTGTAGACAAATAATATTTCTGAAGTTAAATTTCTGCAATTACTGTAGATAATTAATTGTAAATAGATGATTCAGACTTTTTTTTAAATTATACAAATAGTTGGGGAGGGGGGCTTAAAAAATTCGGCCTTGGGTGTTAACTCTTAGGACTTTATTAAGGCAACGACAGTTATCAGCTAGGCTGCCTCTGCGGATGAAGTCTAGTCACGCCTATGACAATATACACAAGTTGTTATTATGATCACAGTGTATTTTTATTATGTTCTATGACATTATAGGGAGCATTGTTCAAATCACCTCATAATGACATTAACGATGTACAAAGCATTATGAATGGGTGTCAAGTGGTATCAATAGAAGAGTTCAGTTCAATCGTTGAAAAGGATTCTAAACGGCTGAAGAATATATATGTTAATAATGATCTGTTCTATTTAGCCGGAGACTATGAGCCAGTCATGAAAATGATTAACTTCAGTGATGGTGTAGTGTTGAAACCGAGTGATACTTAATTTACTAACGCTAACAACTGTTTTAAAAATAATTATTTATACTATAATTAATATTGTTTATTTATCGTGTAACTATGTATACCCATATTTATATATATATTTTTATTATTAATTTTATATGTAACTATTTATTATTTTGGTTTTATTTTTAATCTTATTAGTTATTTGTTACCTGTTAAAACTGCATTTAAAGGAGTAATATTTGGCTCCAAATCATAAAAGTTAAATATTTTTATTAGTTTTTCAACCCTATTTATAAAACAAGTTGTACATATTTTACTATTGGACTTTATTAATGTGGTGTTATATGCATTATAATTGTACATTTTGTGTAGATCTCCCTTTTATTCAGGTTAGCCATTGTGAAATTATAATATATCCGGTTCCTAGTAAATTATAATTGTAGAATCAAAAATTATTTTTATTTTCCCACGACAAAGAATATGCAAATTCCTGGATTTTGGTTTCTTTTTCATTTCTGTCTGCAATTTAATTTTCTTTCAATTATTATTTGTCATTATATACTATAAATGATTACATCTAAAATGATATCATTGTGTGGTAAAAAATCTACTAAACTAGTTGTATAATTGAAATATTACCCTGTTTGTTTACATGCTTCAATGTTATTGAGAATGTTAGATTCTCTACAATTTTAGTTATGTCTTATATATGTCATATTTTGAATTGCTTTGACTTTTCTTACACATTTGAAATGTGTTTGACAATAGCATTTAGTTGTTTGTTTTTTTTTTTATTTAGTTTTACTTTAACTTATTATACCATATAATTTTTATGTATTAACTAATAACACGTCATAATGTTATACTTTAAAACCATTTTGTATTAATTTTGTTTATAGTTATTATTTATTGAAAAGTAACTAATGTGTTGCATTTCCTCTGTTTTACTAAATAACAACCACAAAATAAAGGTTCATATTTTAAGTTTATATTTTGAAATTTACAAATCTTTTTGTAGTAGATACTCATAATACATTCTTATTATATTTTATTCTATGTGTGTTATACAATATACAATATATACAATGTACTTCATTATCATTTATCCTATATAATAATAATATGTATGTTTTGGAATACATAAATTGTCGACTTTAATATAATATGTAATACAAATTGACGCTATTTGTATTTTATTAACTATCATATTATGCCATACTACCTAATATCTATATATTATTATTGTAATGAGTTGCTATTACTTGTAAGTTGTAACTAATAATAAAACAGAATTAGCATATTTTGTTCATCCTAATTATATTTTATTGGAGATCACCTAATCATTTGTGATCTGCCAAAGCCACCAAACCATAACATTCTACCATTTATAATCAATGATACTACATACTTAATTGCATCTGATGTGGTAGCTCACATTTAATTTTTAAATTATGAGAATTATATTATTAAAATAATTACAATAAAGTGCTAACTACAAGTACATTTGGCAATATTTTTTAATCATGTCTGGAAACAAATTCCAATATTTTAATTTTTAACTATTTAAAAACAACAATAAAGTTTCTTGGCCTAAAAATGTTCAGACTAAGTATGAAAGAATTGAAATCTGGACACTAAATTCTGAAAGTTCCTATACCTATACAATATAATTTTAATTTCTTTAATTAATGTTTTTGTGTTATTTATAGGAAATATAAATATGGGATTATTAAACTACTATCAAATTTTAATAACCAACAATTGTTTTATTTTCATTGGGAATTGGGTGTTTTACTCACATTATACCTTATTCTATAATCTATACCTATAAATTATAATACCTCTCTAACCTATTTTCTATGGGTTGTTAACAATGACATATATTAGAGAACCTTGATATAAAAATATCAAGAATTTTCTCTATTTTGTTTTCAACAATAACATTATAAATTATATGTCAATTATCAGGCCGTTCAGCCAATTGTGTACCGGCGAGATGTGTTACTTGGATATCTGAAATTATGAGATCAATTTTCAACGATGATAACTGATGAGCTAGAGCTATATGTAAGTATGTACTCAGTCGAAATAAATAAATATAAAACGCAGCGTGACGGGTAATATATAAACCACTAACCAGTACCAGGGTTGTACATTTGTACGAAAGAACAGTGTGAGTACCTATAGCTTTAGCATACCTAGTATTACGTTCACTTACGACTACTTATAGTGGACGAGTATCCGACACTTCCCTGACACGGTTCCGCACCAAGTCATTTATTTTCGCAGACTGCGACTGGTTTTTTTTTTTTTTTAATTATAAAGATCGGCAACAAGGCCTTTGGGAAAAATATATATTGCAACATGTTGTGTGTTAAGAAGTAGTTATGATATAATTATAGATTTAGTATATAATACAATCATAGGCGTGCGCAGACCTGCATTTCGGGGGGTTCCTACAATATTTTTAGGCACTTTTCTTAATCTGGGCCCTCATCTAACAAGACATGTACAAAATACATATTTTATTTAATTATATTGTACAAATAAATATTACTTACATGTTTTATTTAACATTCTAGTACAACAGATATAGATTTATAACAACATGCCTCTATTATTAAACTCATTAATAACTAAATCTATATCAACATTGGGGGACATTTCTTGTTCTATAAAAAGTAAAATGAACGATTCCAAACGGTCTTGGGCCATTATGGTACTTCTTAATTTACTTTTCACAATATTTCTATTCAAATTTAAAATATTTTACGTTTTGTTATTTTTCTATCCCGAAACATAATTTATTTTTATCACATTATTTATAAAAAATATGTTTTTGTAACATCAGTTAAAATACGGGCCATATAATATATGCTATAGAATTTAAATATTTTACGGCCCCAATTAAATGTCAGAGGGGGAGGGGGTGCCCAAGCACACCCGGAACCCCCCGTGCGCACGCCTATGAATACAATGAAAAGAAACTTAAATTATTTTGAACAGTCCAGTTTGTTGAAGGCAGGCGATTATGTTGGCGACAGGCAGGTTGGGTCCAAGGCATTCAAATAGGTCTTCCGATAGTTGGTTGCGGTCCCTTGCGTCGCGGCATGTGTTACACTTGGTCATGATGTGTTTAATTGTGAGGATGACGCCACAGGACGGGCACATGGGGGTTCCTCTCGTGCCATCAGGAACCCGCGGGTAAGTCTGGTGTGCCCTGTTCGGAGTCTATTGATACAGGTTTCTATTTTTCGGTTTTTGTGATTATTCGGCCAATGTTGGGTTGATTGCTTTATTTCATTAAGCTTAGTTTTTTGTACGGACCAAAGGTTTCGCCAGGATTGTGCTGACATAAGTTTAATTATGCGTTTAGCGTCTTGGGCAGAGATGTGTTTGATATTGCTTTTGGGAGCATTTGATGCTGTTTTTATAGCGAGCGTGTCAGCTTTTTCATTGCCGTTTATTGATGAGTGGCCTGGAATCCACATTAATTTAACTACATTACCTTTGGTGAGGTGTGCAGAGATGGCGAGCGGATTTTTTTTTGATATGTCATTAGGTTTGTGAGTGTTGGCAATACTTTTTATAGAGCTTAGGGTATCACTAAGGATGACGAAATTATTATTTTGTTTTTCTAGTCAATATTCCAGAGCTTTTAGGATAGCAATTGCTCCGGCAGTGTATATGGAACATTCTACTGGCAGTTTACCTATATGTTATTTCTACTTCGTCATTATATATGATAGCGATTCCAACGTTACTTTTGGTTTTGGGTGCGACGGTGTAAATCTTAATAAAGTTGGAGTACTGAGCTAAAGTGTTTTTGAACTCTTGAATATATATATGTGAACAAGTTGTGTTTTTTGCCAGATCGGTTTGACTTGTGTCAATCAGATTAGGGAGCGAAGTCCATGGAAGAAAGCAGGGCGTTTGGGAGGTAATAATGTCTTGGGTTTGTCTCCGACCAGAACGATGAATCTACGTCGGTTATTAATTTAAATTTATAATGAAACTGTATTGAAAATCTGTTTCCTTAGTATTATTTTAGATTCTGAGTGGAGCGATGAATGTATTGATTTTACAATGATGTGTGTTTTTTTTAAAAATTTTTTTTTTAATTTTTGTGTCTGTCATCACCTTTTAGGACAGTAAAAATATTTCGATTTTCTTCAATAGTACTTTTTCTGATAGGAAAGTGAATCTAGTTGGTACTTTGGGGGGTCAAAAGTTAAAATTTCCCAGTAGTTTTCAAAAGCGCCGTGAAAAACAAATGAAAAATTAAAGAAAAAACGGGAATTTTTACGGAAAACCAATTTTCGACAAAATCGATTTTGGTTTTTGGTATAACTCTAAAAGAAATGACCGTAGAGACATGAAATTTTGACCGAATGTTTATATAAACATTTTCTACACACCATAGCTTTATCAAAATATTCTGACTTATTTTGAGCAGTTAACGGACATTTTCAGTTTCCAATTTTTTTAGATTTTTTTTCTATAAATGTTAATAAAATTTTATTTGTTGGGTAAAAAATCTTGAAAATTTAATAGTAGGCTTCTAATATATTGTTACAATAATATTTGAAAAATATTAAAAATCCGTTGTCACAAATTTTTTTTATAAGCATTTAAAGTTCAAATTTTGACAAAAATGACGAAAATGTGCAATTTATTTTGAGTTAGAAACTCAAAAGTTTTCTGTTTAAATCTAAGGTTTGAAAATTTAATACAAGATTCCTCATAAGTTTGCCTAATTTTATCAATAGAAAAATGTTTATAAGCAAGTCAAAATAAATTTTCATGAGCATTTTAAGTTCAAATTTTTACAAGATTAAATATTTACTCGATTTCTCATGTAGCGATTTTCTTAGTTTGTTGCAATTCAAAAACGAATAACTGTAGATGCATGAAAATTTCACTGAATGTTTATATTAGCATTTTCTATACACCATCTAATTTTGAATATATTTTGACTGTTTTTGAGCTTTTTACGGACCATTTCAATCTTCAATTTGTTTAGTTTATTTTTATATGAATACCAATAAATTTTTATTTGTTGGGCCAAAAATAATGAAAATTTAATATGAGGCTCTTGATATATTGTTACAATAGCAATTGAAAAATATTAAAAATACATAGGCACACATTTTTTTTATAAGCATTTAAAGTTCGAATTTTGACAAAATTCATCAAAATCTCGAAAATTATCAATCATTGTAATTAAACAATTATAAAATGGTCAGTTTTTATAACTAAGGATTGAAAATTTAAATCAAAGATTCTAATAAATAGTACATACTGTAATCAAAAAATCTAAAAAATATATAAACACAGTTATTTTTTACAGACATTTTAAGTTCAAATTTGGACGAAATTACATATTAAAATCAATTTTAACGAGTAGAAGTATATATTATAATATTTTTCCAGCATCACTGATAATTTTAGGTTAATAATTAACTAATATGAATAATATTAATTCAACTTATCAGCTACCGTATAATAACAATATCAATATAATTTCAAATATCCTGGATTGACATACCGTCTCCGCTCAGAATTGTTTTTCGTATACAATAATATTATATAATTGAATTCAAATTTAATAATATCCATTATACAGTGATCTACTTGTAACTTACTGTACAGCGGAGTGACATACACTTGACACCCTTTTTTAATTTGTCTTTAATGTTATTTATAATTCTGTATGTTAGTTGCCTATAAGTCAATACTTGACAATCACAGTGACTTACCCCGAACCGACCAGTAGTTACCTATTTCACGCACTTTAAACGACAATAATTATTATTCCTAGGATAATATTATTAACGCAAAATCCCATCGCGATGAACTTTGTAGGTGTCGAGTGACCAGCGCGGTTGTTTTTCAATCAAAATTAGGTATTACATACTTCAGTAGTTATAATATTAATAATTAATACAGAACCTACTGCTAAAGACTTATGTCCTTCTCAGAAGCTCACCAAACCTTCCTTCTACGTATCCAAGTATATACCTACCCTACATTAATAACGCAATATTCCTCTTGTCTCCGACGGTCCGACATAGCATCAGAACATCACAGACGCCTGCACTTCAAACTTACCACTTATCCAAATACACTATCAAGGTAAGAGCTAACCAGTGGTGCAACGAACCCAAACATTAGCCCATCCAATCTCTATAAAGTTTTTCTAAAAAGTAACTCGATGGGGCTTTGCCTCCACCCCCTACTCTTTGCATAATTTTAGTATAAAATACATAAAAATTATGAATAAAGTAAAAAATAAAATTTTTTATGCCGTGCTATTATGTAGGTATCGTGATTTATGAATCACGTGGCATGAATTTCGTCGATAAACTAGCAGAATTATTTTCAACTTCCGCGCCGGTCATAGGATGCCGTTTATTGTTTTTCGAACGCGCTTTAAAGTTAAAAAAACAAATTTTAATACCCATCAGCAAAAACCACGTTGCTCTAACACACGCACACTCGATTTAAAACTCTTTCCAGTTTACAGAATTGGATATTAGGAAAGTGAAGAAATACGCGAATTTAAGTTTAAAACGCAATAAGACGATCCGAAATATCGAAAAACTTTTTCCCCTTCCGACCCCGCATCGGCATTGTGGCGTTCGGACGGTTATTGTTTTTAAGTTTTAATAATAGTTTTAGCGTGCCATGTCTGAAGAAACCTGCATATAATATAGGCAGTGACAGCTTCTTGGCCGGTCGCAATGCACCTATAAACTATACAATATAAACACGGCAAAAAGAGTCCTTTAATGCCCTTCCACGGGACGCATAATAAATAATAATAGGTAATCCTGTACCTAATTTAACCGCAATCACCGCCTTTGATGTATGGTGATTTTAACCAAAAAGTCTCTCTAGAACCACGGACTAAGTATATACTTGGTATAATATGTTAGTCCACGGTCCTCTAGACACTCGAGTGGTCAATCTCTTTAATTGTTGTTTTTGTTTGTGCATATATATATTATTGATGAGTATATAATGACTAATGTCTACCTACATAGTATTCATGTATAATATTAGACTTGAATTAATATTGCGGGGGTAATATCGTCTTATAAGTTAAACGCGTATCGTATTGCGATTTAAAAAAAAAAAATACCTCTGACGAAAGACATTGTGTTATTTTCGTGTGGGGGGTTTCTTATATCATCATTGTTGTTATGAACTGCGTCATCTTTCTATTTTTGTCATCTAAAATACACTGGTTTTATCTGGTGCATATTATGGTATAAAAATTGTTCAAAATATTAAATTTCACGTCGTGCGTTATTTTTTTTTTTGATAAATTACAAATATTTAAAATAAATTCATATTTAACATATTTTGTTCCCACGTTTGCTACGACGTAGGCGGTTTCCATCTGCAAAAGCATACCTTCCCTTATATAGGTACTGATATAATATGTACCTATGCTAGTAAAAACAAATAGTGACTAGTGACTACCTATATATATATATATATATATATTATATTTATTTACTGTGGTAAGAACATGTTGCAACTATTACGAGGAACTTTGTATTCAAATATTAATCTTTTTTAATCTTACACGAACATTTTAACACACAAAAGTTTAAAAAAAATCGAAAATTTGTCTACCTTCTTAATTTAGTAATTTATCTATATTTTTTTAACTATTGTTAATTTAATAAATTAACTGTCTAATTAATAATTTGTTCAATAATAGCAACACAACATTCAATATTATTCAAATAGTATACCTACTAGAAGTTTTTCATATAGCAGAAAGGGGAGTCCACCAAATTATGATTTGGCGGAAAAGTGAATCGGCAGAAAAGGGAAAGGTATACTTTTGGCGGAAACGGGTAATTCCCGTTTGTTGTGTACCCGTATATGTGTCCTTACGCACCCATAGGGTATTATTTTAACTGTCATGAGCAGAGTAGGTACTATTGTCAGTGTATGGTTACAGTTGACCGAAACTCGAGGGGAAAATCTAATCATTTTAATTTTATAATAAACTATATGTTATACGATCGTTTAATTCGCGGACGTAAATAAATACAATGTAAACTATATCGGAGAGGTAAAAAATAAAATAATAGATATAACGCATTCATTCGCGCACTCTTCCCGCTACATATTAGTATATGGTACCCCGCCGCCGCAGCTGCAACACAGTCAATAATACTCCAGTCGCGGTCACACCTACCTAAACAAATATTATATATATTGTAATTGTATACCCCACTCGTCACGACGCCCGTGCGAAAATATATTCGAAAAAACGATAAAATATACAATTCGAATG
This sequence comes from Nasonovia ribisnigri, assembly GCA_027563435.1. Taxonomy (NCBI): domain Eukaryota; kingdom Metazoa; phylum Arthropoda; class Insecta; order Hemiptera; family Aphididae; genus Nasonovia; species Nasonovia ribisnigri. Next base: position 424,885 of record JANEHU010000288.1, on the reverse strand, counting down.
CCGATAGGGTTTTATTTTTCAAATTGTTATGTTTCGTTGAGGAATAATGTGTATGACAAATTGTATGCGGTAGGTACGGCCCGTTTGCGTTTGTGCCAATATCTATGTACACGGAGGCGGTGTACCTACTTATCACCGAGACCGTAAAGTATTATGAAATAGAAATTGTCGAACATGCGCTCACTCGAGTGTTAAAAACAGCAGCCATAAAGTCTATAACTGCTGCACTCGGACCTGCCGAACTCATTTTTACGTTTATAATATAGTCATACTGATAATAGTCGATTGAACGACTCAGTTGTTCATAAGACTTCTGTTCAGACTTTATGGCATACCTATTATGTAATATTTTATGACGTGCATAGTCATGTAGGTATATTATAGTACACGTAGGTATATACAGACAGGACGTATAGAATTGCATTGTATGTTTTCACGACGTTTTACCATCAAGTGAGTAGACCCATTTTGTCCCCGGGGCGGATAACAGTTTTTGTTGTTGAAGGAAAATAATACCTATGTTAAAAGGCTACCAAAACGAATTATAAAAGTAGCTCACGCAATCAAATATTTTTGATGCAACAACTAAGTTAAATATTGTGAAACCATAACTAGGAGGTAAACCCACGAGCATTCATACAGTAAAACCTCCTTATAACGGAATCGCTCTGTACCAGCTGATTTTTCCGGTATAAATAGGAGTCTCCGTTGTAGAGAGACAAAAATATACGGGATATAGGTTATGTGGGACTATGGTTATTTTCCGTTATAAGGAGGTTTTACCGTAATATGTTCGTATAAAAAATAAACTATAATACCTAGACACGAATTGGATGCACTCCGTTCTAGACGAAATAGAGGCTTTGATTATACAATATAATAGTAGGTATATAGTAATAAATAATAATACATTTGTAAGTGTTAGAACACCGGAACACAGATTGTCTTTATAGTTGATAATATTATTTTTTATTTAATAAATTAAAACCACGGTTTAATGAAAACCATATTTTTAAAAGAAACTTAACCTATGATAAACTCAAAATTATAGATCATAATATCAAACCTGCAACTACGTACTATAAAAATGATAAGTCATTCGAGATTCACGAGATGCACACGTGTATCCGTATATAGATACCCATACCTATTATATTATATTTTGTTATCAAACTACAATAAAAAAAAATGTTGTACTATAGTTATGATGCATTTGTTTCACTGGTTAAAGGCTTACGAGGTTAGGTTGAATATTTTTTTTTGTATTTAACTATATATTTAATTTTTTTTTAGTTAACTTAATTGGAGCGGTTCGTTGTAGTAAATACTCATAAAATTGTAAGACTATTAGCCATTGGGTATGCTACTTTTTCAAGCCTGCTTAACGATATGATAGAGGTAAATTTAACGAACCATAAATCATTGTTTTCCTCCCTTATCAGGTTACAATCATATATTTAAGTTTGTTTAGTAAAATAGAAACTATATAACACACAAAACAGGACAAAAAATAATAATATTTATACTTAACACAAAATTTATTTATTTTAAATTAAGATATTGCTGTTTGGTATATAATATTATTTATTATGATATACTATTACTATATATTTAATTAATAATAATGTATGCATTAATATTCTATAGGATCTTAATATTTTCTGACAAAACTGAAAGTTTGAAAATAGGTTTGGTACCTACTTAGGTTAGGGTATGTTAATCTTTTCCTCAGTGAGAGACGTAATTATATGTTTAATTATATAGTTTACATATTATTATTTATTTTCAAATAATACAAATTAATTTAAACACCATTGAACTAGTTATAAAAATTTTAATGTTTGAATATACAAGCAGTAGCATAAAAATTGTGTTAAATCTCTGTAAATATATTTAACTGCACCACGTAACGTTTGTTAACAAATAAATAATAAACACAAATATATTATTTCAATTTGTATTACGTAGACACAATTAACATTATTCGTCTCTGTCGTTGGAGGTTTAATTTTAATTACTTAAAACATATCGAACTAGGCTTAGCAAAATGAAAAATACGTAGGTAGGTATAAATGTCTCCGGGGGTTTTCATTACTTTTTTTTGTAGTTAATCGCAATTAATGTTGCAGAAATGAATCTCGGAAAAAAGTTGTAAGCTTGACACCCACGAAACATTTTTTACTTTTTAATGTTCTACATAGTTTTGGTCTAATGTAAGCAACGAGAACCAGGACGTGATGAGTTTTTAGACTCAGTGGTTTTTGTTTCGTTTACTAAGACAAATTGTCCACACTAATTTAAAATATGTTTTTTCCTGTTTCTTCGGGAAAAAATACTGCTAACAGTTATGTCAAGTCCTACAAATTCTGAAAGGAAAGAAAGTTCGAATAATATTATTTAAGGTTCTACACGACCTCAACTATTGTAACTAAAAACATTTGCATATATTTTCAAATTCTCATTACCATTAAATAATATTTACCAATATTCAATAAATTGTATTTCCTATTTTAGATTCTGAGCGGAGCGATGAATGTATTGGTTTTACAATGATGTGTGTTTTTTTTTATATTTTTTTTTTATTTTTTTTATTTTTTTTATTTTTTATTTTTTATTTTTTGTGTCTGTCATCACGTTTTGGGACAGTAAAAGTGCTTAGATTTTCTTCATTAGTACCTTTTCTGATAGGAAAGTGAATCTAGTTGGTACTTTGGGGGGTCAAAAGTAAACATTTTCCAGTAGTTTTCAAAAGTACCGTGAAAAACAAATGGAAAATTAAGGAAAAAACGGGAATTTTTACGCAACATTAATTTTCGATAAAATCGATTTTGTTTTTGGTATAACTCTAAAAGAAATGACCGTAGAGACATGAAATTTTGACCGAATGTTTATATAAGCAGTTTCTATATACTATACCGTTTTCAAAATATTTTGACTTATTTTGAGCTGTTTACAGACATTTTAAATTTCCAATCTTTTTGGTTTTTTTTTTCTTAAAAATCAATAACATTTTATTTATTGGTTAAATATTCTTGAAAATGTAATAGAATGCTCCTAATATATTTTTTCAAAGGCACATGAAAAATATTAAAAATCTGTAGTCACAATTTTTTTTTTTAAGCATTTAAAGTTGAAATTTTGACAAAATACGTAAAAATGATGAAAATTTGCAAATTATTTAGAGTTAGAAATTCATAAAAATTTTTCTTTTTAAATCTAAGGTTTTAAATTTTAACACAAGATTTAACGTAAGTTTTTCTACTTTTATCAAAAATAAAATATCTAAAAGCAATTAAAATAATTTTTTATGAGTGTTTTAAGTTCATAATTTTACAACATAGGATATTCACTCGATTTCTCATGTAGCGTTTTTCTTATTTGGTTGTAATTCAAAAACGAATAATTGTAGATGCATGAAAATTTCACTAAATGTTTATACTCTCATTTTCTATACACCATTCAATTTTGAAAATATTTTGATTTGTTTTGAGCTGTTTACAGACATTTTTAGTTTTCAATTTTTTTAGTTTTTTTTTTTATAATTGTCAATAAAATTTATTTGGTGGGCCAAAAAGTCTGAAAATTTAATACAAGCTTTCTTATATATTGTTACAACATCAGTTGAAAAATTTTAAAAATACATAGGCACGATTTTTTTTTATAAGCATTTAAAGATCGAATTTTGACAAAATTTGTCAAAATCTCGAAAATTATAAATCATTGTAATTAAAAATTATAAAATGTTCAGTTTTTATAACTAAGTGTTGAAAATTTAAAACAAAAATTCTCATAAATAAATCATACTGTAACCAAAAAATCTAAAAAATATATCAATACATTTATTTTTTACAGACATTTTAATTTCAAATTTAGACAAAATTTCATATTTAAACCAAGAATAATGATTTTAGTTATTTTGATATAATTTAAAAATATTATTTGTTGGTATATGAAACTTTTAGAATATATTGTTATATTTTATATACACGCAATGGCATTTTAAAATATAATTTTTTTGAGAAAAATGAATTTAACCAACTATAGTAAATACTAATGCCTATAATACTAAAATTAATTACTTTATTCACAATAATATCATCAAATACATTTTAGACTTAGTAAGATATTATAGACTGACTGACCGTCTTCGCTCAGAATCGTTTTTCTTATTCAATGATATTATATCATTGGATAAAAATCTAGCACAATCCATTACAGTGACTCACTTGTAACCTACTGTACAGCAGAGCGACATACACTTACCCGCCCTTTTTTTTTATTTTTGTGTCTGTCATCACGTTTTAGGACAGAAAAAATGCTTCGATTTTCTTCAATAGTACCTTTTCTGATAGGAAAGTGAATCTAGTTGGTACTTTGGGGGGTCAAAAGTTAAGATTTCCCAGTAGTTTTCATGAGCGCCTGGAAAAACAAATGAAAAATTAAGGGAAAAACGGGAATTTTTACGGAAAACCTATTTTCGACAAAATCGATTTTGGTTTTTCGTATAACTCTAAAAGAAGTGACCGTAGAGACATGAAATTTTGACCGAATGTTTATATAAGCATTTTCTACACACCATCTAATTTTGAATATATTTTGAATCTTTTTGAGCTGTTTACGGACATTTTCAGTTTCCAATTTTTTTAGTTTTTTTTTCTATAAATGTCAATAAAATTTTATTTTTGGGTAAAAATCTTGAAAATTGAATAGTAGACTTCTAATATATTATAGTTTCAAAGGCAGATGAAAAATATTGAAAATCCGTAGTCACAATTTTTTTTTATAGGTAATCAAAGTTCAAATTTTGACAAAATACGTAAAAATGACGAAAATGTGCAATTTATTTTGAGTTAGAAATTCATAAAAATGTTTCTTTTTATAACTAAGGTTTGAAAATGTGATACAAGAATCCTTATAAGTTTGCCTAATTTTATCAATAAAAAAAAGTTTATAAGCAAGTCATAATGAATTTTTATGAGCATTTTAAGTTTAATTTTTTACAAGATTAGATATTCACTCGATTTCTCATGTAGCGATTTTCTTATTTTGTTGCAATTCAAAAACGAATAACTGTAGATGCATGAAAATTTCACTGAATGTTTATATAAGCATTTTCTATACACCATCTAATTTTGAATATATTTTGAATCTTTTTGAGCTGTTTACGGACATTTTCAGTTTTCAATTTTTTAGTTTTTTTTTCAATAAATATCAATAAAGTTTTATCTGTTGGGCCAAAAAGTGTAAAAATTTAATACAAGGCTCCTGATATATTAATACAATATCAGTTGAAAAATATTAAAAATACATAGGCACAATTTTTTTTATAAAGCATTTAAAGTTCGAATTTTGACCAAATACATCAAAATCTCAAAAATTATAAATTATTGTAATTAAACAATTATAAAATGGTCAGTTTTTATAACTAAGGATTGAAAATTTAAAATAAAGATTCTAATAAATAGTACATACTGTAATCAAAAAATCTAAAAAATATATAAACACAGTTATTTTTTATAGACATTTTAAATTCCAATTTAGACGAAATTACATATTAAAATCAATTTTAACGAGTAAAAGTATATATTATAATATTTTTTTAGCATCACTGATAATTTTATGTTAATAATTAAATAATATGAATAATATTAATTCAACTTAGCAGCTACCGTAAAATAACAATATCAATATAATTTCAAATATCCTAGACTGATATACCGTCCCCGCTCAGAATCGTTTTTCGTATACAATGATATATCATTGAATTCAAATTTAATACCATCCATTATACAGTGATCTACTTGTAACCTACTGTACAGCAGAGCGACATCCACTTGACCCCCTTTTCTTTTATTGAGTTTAGGTTTCAACATCTGAGGGCATTAGCCTGAAGGTTATTTTTAGTCAGTGTTTTTTACGTGGGGTAGGGTGTGGCGAGGATGTGTCACTAAAAACCCGGGTGGTCACCCACATTTTTAAGAAATCAAATACGATTTAACAAATAATAATTAACGGGCAAAAGAGGTATTCTCATTTGAAAAAATAAATTAGTATCACTATAGGACACTCTTTAAGGGTTAAATAAGTATACAAATCTAATTATTTGGAACTATGGTCCTTAAGTACCTTACTTAGAATAATCCAAAGATTATAATTTTAACAAATTCATTCTGTGAATGAATCACTCCGTAAAATATATTCGAAATATATATAATTATATCGAATATGGTTAGTCAGAAGTCCAATTTTCACATGTAAAGTAAATTATGATAGGTACTTGGGCACTCGGCCACTATATTACCCTAGAATATTATTACCGCCCACCCCTCTCTAGTGGATATATTATACAGGGAACAGGTATAAATATTATTATATTTTGTGTATATGTTTCGGTGCCACTTATAAACAATATTGAATTTAGGTAAATTATGAGGATGGCAACGAGCGTTATATACCTTGGTTATAGAGTCTGGTAGATACTAGATCGAATGGTGCCATCACTATTGACATTAGTACTCCACCCAGCATGCTGCATATGAGGGTGCTCAGGAATTTCTGATCCTTGGTCAATACCCCATGATCGATAAGTGCTTCGTTGAGTAAGCTTATTGTACTTAATTGCATAGACGACGCGACACCAATACGTACCATGGCCCCAGTGGCCCCACGCCACAGCCCGTGCACTACGCCGTACTTACGGTACAACGTCAGCAGACCGTTTATTGTGCTGGTGGTGTTGTGCTGATGGCCGACCGCGATTGATTGAGCGGAAAATGATTGCAGGTGAATTTTTAACTAAACATATATTTTTAATTTTTTTAATACATATTTGTTCAATAATAATAAGTCGAAAATCTAAAAATCTGTAGACTTTTCATCATAAACTAATACACATTATCGCGAATAATATAAATGAGCTAAGGGGGTGACTAAGGCTATAAAGCCCACTAATACAAATGTTGAAATGAAATAGTCTTATTGGGCGGAGCGAAGCGTGGCCTTTCTGTCCCCAAGTTCAACGCAGATTGTTATTGCTATCTCATTCAAAAATACTGAACCAATCTTCATGAAACTTGAAATGAATATTCATTAATACCTGAAAGGTACATAGATTAAGTTTGGCGTTTCTAGATGACGTTGTAAAGTAATTATGATTAATTTGATTGACTATAGGCTATAGTTACCTATCGTTCCGTCTGACTTTCGTCTACGGATACAGCAAGTTGCAGTGAAGGTGAATAATTAATCATAATTACTTAATGCCAGCATCTATAAACTTCAAACTTAATTTATGCAGCCTTCAGGCATAAATATACAGTAATCGCCGCTTATTGGACTCAAATAGTCTGGTTCAAAGTTGTAGGTACGTATAATACATTAATACCTAACACACAGAAAAAAATTCGTCCATTATAGACTCACTAAATTTGCTAACAAGGTAATTAGACAATTAGTCAAAGTTACAGGACCACTATTGAGCCAATTAGTCGAGGACTTCGCGAAAAAAATGGACAGAAATTATTTTGTGGCAATAGAAAGTTGGTAAACATTTTGTTCTCTAAGCCAAATTGCGAATATAGACCACAGAGAGAAGCAGACAAAATTGTGGATTCATTCAGAGTGGGCCAACTCTTGTCACCAATTACCTAGTATCCTCCGTCTTGTGTGTTCAATGAGGAGGAAACTGGTCTTTTTTGCAGATATTACTGGTTATCACTCGGGAGCCAAATTGTGACATTAAAATATTGTTTTTATGATTTTTAATAAAATAAAAATAAGTATTTTTAAATGAATAATAATTATTAATCGCACTCACCATACCCAGTGGACTGCCTAAAAAACCACCCAACATGCCAGCTCCGGCTCCGACGAGCGCGGCCTTAATCAGCGAAACGGTTCCATCACTTTTAAGTATCCACTTTTTTTTCTGCGCTAGATCGAAAATGCCTAATCTTGTACCATTCAAGAACACTTGGTGTCCCATGGACGGTAACAAGCCCTTTTGCAGAGCCAACGGCCCTTCGTTTTTTGCCACAACATAAATAGCGTGAGCGAAGTTTCTATAATGGACTTTATAGTTGCCCACTTTTTTCAGCTCCCCTTGTAGCTGAAACCGGGTTTTTATTACTTCCAACGGATTGGTGAAGCACACAGCGCCACTGGCACCCAAAGCACCCAATACAAATTCCATTTTAGGCCATTCCTAAAAATATATAAAAGGTATAGTGACATAGACACATAGTGTATTATGAAAATAAGTATTTAATTTACAGATAATAATACGTACGAATCCGAATGCCTAAATTAATACTCTATAATAATATATGAGCTAGGTGTCTTATAATATAGTAATGTAACTGTGTACGGTATAATTGTATATAATTATAAAATTAAGTTATTATTTTCATATTAAACGCAATTATATTATTGTATATTGCAATCAACATAATAAATGATTTGATAAGAAAAAATAAAGGTTTGTATAGGGAATTAATATGAGGAACACTAGTCACTACGGTTACTGCGAATTAACATTCATTTAGGTTCACACATCACACCAGTTATGTAAATATCAGTATTGTGGATCATGCTTTCAATAGTCTTTTAGTTATCTTCTCGTCTATATAGTTAATAATTATCTTAATTGTGGTATCATATAAATGGATCAAAAGGTCGACCACACATAAGGTACCTATTTAATAACACGTGTTTAATATGATACCTAATAATGTTAATATGTAGTATGTAACCATCATTAAAATTAAACGATAAAGTATTATCTCTTATAGCCTAATAGTTCTCTTAAATATTATAAATATCAATTTGGCAAAAATATAGTAATGCTACTACATGAGAATTAAAAATTAATTCATGTATAAAATATAACTACAAATTCTAACTATCTATAGTAAATTGTGTTGCAAATTGATCTAAATGTCAAACTATCTTACCTCTCTATTAAGATATACTATATTACTATGTATATAGGTAGTGTAAAATAAGTAGATAAGTACCTATCTTGATTTAAGACTGTTGATGAATGATAAATACAATAAAAGACATTTTGTACAACAGTCAATTTTTAGAATTTGAATTCAAATTTTAAATTTTAAGCTTTGTGTTACGTTGAATAATCCAAGAATCACAACAGTATAATACAGTTACCCACTGCCTACTACATAGTAAAAATCTATAGCATTACAGCATTAGTAAGCTTAGGCAATTAGATCAGTCAATATAATTTGTTATCGATTTGATATAGTGATCAATCACTAAACATTTAATTCATCAATAGTAGGCTAATCGTCCCTTAAACATGATTTAGTGGTCCATAATTGGTCCATTAAATTTTAGTAAACCATTAAATTAATCAATTTTTTATGAAACTCTACATTATACAGTTAAACCTATACGACTCAAAATAAAACTTCTGATTAAAATAATTGTACATCAGTTACTATAACCACTGTCTTACACTCCTACTATATTGTCACAAGTTGTCAATAGTAATTTATATTATGAATTATGATTGTTATAAATTTGACAATTTTTTTTTCATATTTTTTACAATACCTACTTAACAATAATTTTGAATAGTAGATAGATAATATAAGCATACTTATACAAGTTAAATTTAAAATTAGATACCAGTTTATTCTTATAAAATGATATAATGTAATTACAAATTATTATTTGGTACGCTAATTACAAAGAGTTAAAATGCTTTAATTTATTATATATTATTATAATTGGATGTACAACTACAATTTAATGATCATTAATACCTATCAATATTGAATCATAGATATAACGATATATTGTTACGCCGTAAACCTGAAACTTTATACGAAATTGGTTGAAGAAAAAAATGAACGATTGGTTGGTTGATTTATCAAAAAAACATTAATTGGATATTTGGATTATTGTATGAAAATATATATTTTTATAATACCATTGTCAAAATGTTTTCAAGTGGAATATACCGTAATAAAAGTTTAAATACTTTTCAACAAGATATAGATTTCGATACCGTGTCCACGTGTACAGTTTAGCTTACGGTTAACTGTTAAGTATAGATTACTGTAGTTAACTGAAAGTGTTAGTCATGTGATAACATTTAATATCACAATTATCGTACGTAATAAAAAATTAATACGCGGGACAAGGAACTCGTTGTCTAATATTGCCTATATTACATTACTATTGAAAACTTCTGATAATGACTAAATTGTGAATTTGTGATTTGTAATTGTTCACTATTTTAATTGCATGTCTGTACATAGTACATACAATATTACAGTACAAAGCTATAAGTAAATTACCGTAAATTACCTAAGGTAATACACTCAACGCAGACACATTGGTACACATATCATCGCATCATCGTGCGCCAATCAAAATTGGCAAGACTTACACTTCTTCGTAGGTATTTAAAAAAATATAATACACCTACTCGTATAATTTATTATTATAATTTTATAAATATTTATTAGAAATAATCGCTATCCTTTATTCCTATTCTACGTACCTAATAGTTATTATTTCAGTTTTTTAACTATACAGAAAACAGCGATTAATTTACAGAGGGGTAAATGTATTTAAGTACAAAATTAATAATAGTAATAATAAAATAAATGAATTGGGGAATTCGCTCTGCTGTAGTAGGTGCCATCGTCTCGAGTGTACCTTGAATTGAGTTGGACACTGTAATGGATGTGTTGAATTTGAATTCAATGATAAATTATTGCATTAGAATTTTTAAAAAAAATGATGTTGAAAACTATTTTGGACTGTTTTTCACATTTATTTTTGTTGTTTTTTTCGTTTACTTTTGATCCTCCAAAATACCAATAAAATGTAATATTCTACCAGAAACTACCCTCAAAGTTATTTTTACTTCTTCAATAGGCATCAGTAATGATAGACAAAAACAACTCATTTCATTATAAAACCAATACATTTAACGCTCAGCTCAGAATCTGAAAGCATAATAACTAGGTACGTCAGGTACGAGGTACCTTACATAATAACATTCTGTATGTTTTGTTTTTTTGCGTGCGAAATTCACAAAATAATACTTAAATTATCAATATAAATTCTTATAGATTTTCATTTGGCCATTAAAATATTCGTACCAGTCTAAATTTTAATTGTAATTTATATTTTTGATACCTATACTGATGTGTAATTGAAGAAAAACGTAATATCATATTTTTTAAATGTCCATAATATGAGCTTAAACTATAAAGAAAAAAGAATAGTACCTAATTTTTGTAACAAAAATCTCTACTATTCGAAAATCTCTTGAGGAATACGTCTAGAAAATGTTTGTTCAGATTTCATCATATCGCTTCACACGTGTATAATCAATACAATAAAACAGTACGACGATTTTCGGCGACAAATATAAACTCTCGTGAATGAACAAACGAATGTCGTCAACTAAATTAAATTACTACTTTAGACCAAGCGGAGATTAAAATAAACCACAAAGGTAAAACATAAAATAATATTAATCTATAGAGTCATAATAATATAGTAAAATATTTAATATCAGTTCGTGCTTACGTATTATTATATCTTTATTCACAATGACATTTTTTACCTACCTTTGTTAGACTCGAAACAACAACGATCGATTGCCTGCCAACTTTTCCACACGTGGACTTTAAACTAGTCGCCACCACCGACCATCGACCGCAGCTAGTAGCTCCATACTAGACAGGACACGGGCAGATCGTGAATTACAATTTACAACTGACGAGTGCCGAGCGTGTGGCGCGTACACGAGGACGAGGTTACGGGCCGCAGCAAACGACCAGCTGATTGCTTTCATAATACATACCTAATATATTATATATATATATATAAACGTGTTTAATATTTACGACCTTGACAGTGATGCGTAGTATTTCGACTCTAGACTACCGTTTTACTGTTTTTGTTCGAGTACTCACGCATCTCGCCGCGATCAGACATTATGCGATTGTTAATGTTGATCGAAATTCCTGAAACAAATTATGGATCCTAAAAGATTTGTCGGACCGTAGGTAGTTATAGAAAATATCAATATTAGGTATGTCGAAATAGTTGGAAAGTATAGACAGTAGCATTGTTGTAGCGGGATTCGTGGTAGAGTCTCGAACGAAAATACAATAATTAATTAACCATAAATTAGGTGAATTCATATTAATCAATGCTTATAAAGTTATAATTTATAGACAAATAGACTAGGTAGGTACCTGTATAAGCATCCACTTTATATTATTAGGTAGGTACCTACCTAGGTATATGCCATATATGGCTATATAGAAATTATGTAATAATAACCAACTACTTAAATTACTAAATACTTAGGTATTATTGATTAATATTATTCTATACAATAATTATTAAACGCGTTTTAAAGCGGGTGTTCTATATTATTATAGATTGTGATCAATGTATTTTTCGTAACGGTAGATACTAGGTAGGTCATCGTAGGTATACTTGCCAAATTACGATCGCAAGAAAACAAAAATCAGCACAATATGATTGTAACATTACCAACATCCAATATATAATGATTTACGAGTAAGGTAACAAAGAATTAATATTAATCATATTATATATTTGACATATAGGTTGGTATTGATTGACATTGCCAATTTCCGCAGCAGTATGGTATTGGTATACCAAATACCTATATCCACCCAGACATCTCACAAGTCATAATTTATTATTATTATAATCAAATTATGTATAGGCGTAATATACAAGAATATAATTTTGATTTAATTCAACAGATTGAAAAATGTCTACATAGTATTTGGCAGCGTTAATTGAAATGTTCAATCTTTTAATAAATAATCCATAATTATACCGTTTAAACTGTGAAAAACAGATATACATTTTAAGTGGCAGCGATAAATCAATTTGTCGTCACCGTTTATTTTTAAAAAATGATTATATAAATGAATAAAGCGTTTAGCACATTAGTCACCTAACCGATGTTCGATAATAATATATATAGTAGTGGTGTGGGTTTCAATATACCTACCGTATCAGCGTCTGCACTTCACGTTAAAAATGTCCAACTTCAGACACTATATTATATTAAACTCCCACAAGCCACCGAATACATTTGATAGTTTGAAAATTGTTTCTTAGACAAAACGTAATATAATAGTATAATATTAGAATATTGTTTATGATTTTCATACCAATTCTGTGAAAAAAAAAACGACTCGTTGCATGCGGTGCACTGTAATAACTTGGCCGTCCGAATCGCACTGCCTTGTGCTCTCGTCCTAAAATATAGAAACGAAGTTTTCTTCGGATTCAAGTATGTTAGATTGAGTTATAAGAAATTATTTAAGTAGGTGGTTACCATGATTTAAGAAAGTTACACAGCAATACAGCATTTAAATTTCCATAAGATTTCGATAAATTTAAACTCGGTAACTTCCTTTCCTGTATACTGTATAGTATTGTAGATATTATAACTTATTCTGATGTTGAGTATTATATACGGGATATAATATTTCTTTTTTTCCAAATATTAAGAAAAGTACTAGCCACTAGGAACTTCCTAATATTAAGCCCATTCAGGTTCCTAGCCCAATTTGGCACCAGTAATCATCCTCGACTTTAAAGAATGAAGCAATTTTTCTGCTAAAAAAATCTTAGCTAGACAAAAAGTTAATAAAATAAAAACACATACACACATCATTGTAAAACCAAGACATCTTCAGTTCACTCAATATCTTAAGTTAAAAAATATTTTAACAAATAAAATTAACATTTCATTATAAACACATAATTTGTATTTTATAGAAGACATGTTACAGTTGTTAGTTCATAATAGTATGAAAAAATACCCAGTGGACTGAATGTAGACAAAAGTTAACAGAAAATATTTGCAAGTTATTAATTTCATTAAAGTGGATTAAAACTTGTATTATTTTATTTTTAAAAAATACAGAACTTTAATATAATTAATTAATAAAACAATATATGCATATTTTTAAATTAAAAATCAATAATTTAATCAATATTGGTTTGTTAATTTTTAGATTAATAGTTTCAAGTTTGCCACAAAATTATCATCAGATTATTTATTATTTAAAATAGTTTATTTAACTTTATATTATATTTTAATAACTTGCATAATATTATTATATACAAATATTTTGCAGTTATCACAATAATGAATGGTCCAAAATGTATTAAATATTAAGTAGACAAAAATGGAGAATAGCTGACAATAATTTGGAGAACATTAAAACATAATATTATACAAATTACAACATTGGAAAAAGTAAAATGAATAATTTTTTTGAAACCACAAAACTGTATTCTAAAAAACTTTGGTTACTATAATTTATACAAATATATGTACATAAATTATAAATACCAAATAAGATAATCTATATATACATCACAGTTTGGTGGCATAGACCTAACATTAAGTACTAAATGACAATGATTACATTAATTCTTGGATATACTTTTAAAATTATGTGTTTATACATAAATTACATGTGTGTTTATACATAAGTATTGTTTTAATAATTATTACATCAAGAAAAAATACATCAAAACTATTGTTGGGGACACACAGTAAGCACACAACTAAAAATAAATTAAAAAACTCTATTCACTAAATGGTAAATCCAATGCAAATAAATTTAAATTACACATACGTAATATGACTTTGAATATGACAGTTATATCAATATAAATTATTTTTTTATTGGCTTATTATATTATTATAATGTTAGATTATTTTTCACATCTCGGCGGTTAGTTTTTTTTCATTTTTAAAGCTTACAATTAAAATTATTTTTTTTTTTAAACTTTAGTTTTCAGAAAATGTTTAACTCATTTTTTATTGGCTAGGTGCCATGATTGGTGAGTTTGATAGATTTAACTATATATCATAGACCATAGTTATATATTGTTTTATCAATACCTGTGTATGGAAGTTAGTTGATAATATAGTGGATTTACAGTTAAAAAATTAAATTGAAATAAGAATAGTTAATCTAAATTATTTCTTTTTGTATAAAAACTAACAAAAATGACTTAAAATTTTCAAGTTACAACTTTATCTAAGTTATTGAATATCAACAATAAAAATATATGTTTTAAAAGTGTGCATTGACAAAATATATTTTCATTATAATACTAAAAGATATGCATCAGAATTCAAGAAATTAAAAAATGTAAAAACAATAATTTGCAAAAAATATTTTGTGGAAATTAGAATGTAATCTATAATTTTGATTAAAACAAAGTGAATACATATATTACACATTAATGATTATTTTATGAATTTTTTATATTAGTGAACAATTTAAATGAACTAACTATAGGTATCATACAACTTAGTACTTATAATGCTGTATACTTTTTTACTTATTATAATTAGTATTGTAAAGTACATATTACAGATAACAGCGACTAGAACCTTACAATAGATACTTTATTTTTATTCATCAAGTGGAAATAAATACACAATAATCATCAATATAAACTTGGCCAGTCTAGAGACTCGATGAAATATGTCTTATAAAATAACAAGTTTGTTTTAAATTATATAAATATTAATTCACAACACATGGACATAAAATAAATAAATGAACATTAATGTATTGCTGTTGAAATAGAAGGTATCACCTTTTTTTATTTATTAAGTTTTATACTAGTATAAATTAAATTTTTGCGCTTTAAGTCAGTTAAGTTAGTTAGTATATCCTCATTATATTGTTGAAATAGTCAAAAATATTATTTAATAAGAAATTCAACAGGTTTTATTGAACAGATCATTGCCATAAATTATGATTGTGTAAATTTCTACTTAATACACTGCGTACATCATCTGTAAACCGTAATGCATCCAACATTGGTAAGAGGTTTAACAGTGCTGTATCTGAAGTATCTGAAAACCATGATTTAATTGGTATTGCATTGTCTGAAAAATATAATACATTAATATTTTAATTTATAATAAACATTTTTAAAAACAAATTTAAAAGTTTTAATCACCAGGAAATGCTCTGTATGCTGCTGGTGAATTGTCGAGTATAAAGACCCTCGATAAATCACTTGAAACTGATGTCAAATCTTTTGTATAAGAACCCATTTCAGGTGTGCAATGTTGTCTATAGAATCGTCTTCTTAATATCCCCCTTCGATTGTCTAATTTATCAGCGACTGCAGCACCATAAATTTGCATACTAGCTGTAAAGACTACCAGCTCATACCATTTAGAGACCTATATTTGATAACATGCAGAAGTATGAAATTTAAAATTTAAAAATATTTAAAGAATATTTAAGTATTTAAGAACTTACAACGTCTAAGAAAAAATCAACATGCGGCCTCTTATGAACATAAAATCTTACTGGATGCCGCTCAATAGTAACTTTTAAAATAAAATCTGGTGGCATTTCTGGTTTGGACGGATGACGTAGGACACCTTCATGGTGTGAATGTATTAATGTCTCATCTAAATCTAGCACCAAAACTTTTCTCTTTACCATACCTATGTAAGATAAAATTATTTTACTTGCCTTAACTTTTAATTGTGTATAAATAACTTTTAACATACTTATTCTATGTCTGGATAGTGGTAATAAAGGAAATACTCCATATTTAACAGGTTGATATTGGCGAACCTATAATAAAAATGACCAGTATTACATTTTTAATAAAACTATGAGAATGTATTGTTAGTAACAGAAATATCACTTAAAAAAACCACCAGTTTACCTAGTTTTTAATGCAACTTTTTAATATATTAAAAGAATTAGTAAACATATACCATAATAAAACAACAGTTTCAACAATAAATGTTCAATAAGAATAGTGGGTTCTCACCACACAATATTTAATTTATAGAAAAAACTATAGGTAATTGTAATAATTAAAGAACAAACACATATTTAAATTTTAAAACTTACAGTTTTAATTTGTCGTTTTATTAGGAAGCATATGCAGGCCCACACCTTCGAGGCTAACACCATGAAAGCTTGAATGCCCATCTGTATGACTTTCAACATTTGAAATGTAAAACTTATAACAAATGACTCATAACTCTTAAACAGTTTGACCGGTATACATTGTATTTTGACACAAAATATGGAAATTTATGATGCCTGGAAATCGATATAAATAAAATTATTATTGTATACAATGATTATTTAAATTTGTATTTGGAAATAAATAAAAACAAATGTGAACTAATTTCCTAATTCACTATTGTCTTTTTAACATTTTGTCAAAATGTACGTACTGTTTTCAACATGATATTTCGAACTAAGACGGCAAATGAAAAATGATTCCGATCAAGTAAAAACAGAAATTGGTATACAATAATACAATGAAAAAATTAAATTACAAACAAAATTAATAACGAGATCAAATTGAAAACCGAAAAATAACTGTGAAACATTATTAATTTCCTACTTCTTTTTTCACCTGTAATCAATCTTTTACAAACAACAACAAAATGTGATAAGGTCTCGCGCCATGATGGCCAAAGAGGTTATAAGACGATTATTTCATATGGTAGCGAATATATATCTTATCTGTATTATATGTTGCCTATTGGTGTTTATTTTGTGGAGCTGCGTTAAACTCAATAATAATAATTAATTAGGTAATTAATAATATATTACAAAACTGTCATGGTGACATAACGACCAAATTCCCAACTCTATTGCTATTAACAAGGCTCAAAAATGTATACATTTGCGTATTCCTTTACAAGCTACATATTAAAAATCTGATTCGATAGAAAGTCGTTTCATAGTACATACAATCTAAATTCAAAAATGTATGTTTCTAAATTTGACAAAGTTTACATGATTTTGCGTAACTAAAAATATTAAGCATATTAATGAATATTATGTTATCTACTGAGTCGTAGATTTAGAAATTTAAAAATAAAGAACCACTACACATTTTCGTATTGTCTATATTTTAAATACTATATCGAGAATCGATTGCAATTTAATGACCCGATAAAAACGATTTATATTTAACTTATTAATAAAAAAACAATTAATAATTCAATGAGATTCATGGAAATTTATAATAACATGATTTAATATTTGGTATATTTGATACAATTAATTTGTTTTATGTTTAGGACTGTGAATAATCGAAAAGTATTTCAAGATCTAAAGTCAAAAAGGTGGGGAAGTGGATGTTGCTTTGCTGTACAGTAGGTTACAAGTGGGTCACTGTAATCGATGATATTACATTTGAATTCAAAGATATAATATCACGGAATACGAAAAACGATTCTGAACAAAGACGGTCATATGATATTATTGTGAATAAAGTAATTTATATAATATTATTATAATCTATTTACGTTATAACCTAACATTAAATGCTTATAACAAAAAATTGTTTCTATGTGATTATAATGTTTTTAAATGCTATAATAACAATATAATATAAAGAGCCTTGTATTACATTATCACGTTTTTTTACCCAAAAAATAATATTTTATTCATGATTATATAAAAAAAAAAACAAAAAAAAATTTAAAACTGAAAATGTCCGTAAAAAGCTCAAAACAAGTCAGAAAATTTTGGAAATTTCAAATATCTACAGTTATTCGTTATCAAATTACAACAAAATAAGAAAATCGCTACATGAGAAATCAAGTAAATATCCAATGTTGTAAAAATTTGAACTTCAAACGTTTATAAAAATTTAATTTCCGCTAAGAACTTGAAAATGTAGTACGAGGTTCCTAAAAAATGTTTAACGTAAATCAACAAACATTTTTTACGAAAGTCTAAAGTTCAAATTTTAACAAAATTCTTCAAAATCATGATCATTTCCAAATTATTTTGAGTTAGAATTTCATCAACATTTTATACGTATAAATAATATTTTAAAATGTAATGCAAGATTCCCCATAATATTTCCTACAGTTAACAAAAATAAAACAAAGTTTACCAGAAAATCAAATAAATTTTTTATAAACGTTTGAAGTTAGACACTGGATTTTGACGCTTAAATTAACAAATTCTCATAGAACGATTTTCTTATTTTGTAACTTAATAACGTAGGTACTTACAATTTTCACCAAATATTTATTTTATCATTTTCTAGGTATGATAAAATTTCAAAATATTTTAGCTCATTCTGAGATATTTATAGAATTTTTAATTTTCAATTTTTTTAATTTATAAAATATTTTTGGTTGGGTCGTAATGTTTGAAAATGTAATACAAAGTACTTCATAAGTTCTTATAACAGCAGTTAAGAAAGATGAAATATTTTTACGCACATTTTTTTTAAAGTATTTAAGTTCAAATTTTGACAATATTTATTAAAATCTTGAAAATTTAAAAATTATTTTTAGTTAATAATGTATAAAATATTCAATTGTTGTAGTGAATAGTTTATCGAATTTGCTAACTATACGATGTGGTATGGATTTTAAATAAAACAATAGAATACAATTTGTATACACATAAAAATAACTAATAGGCTGTTGCCGTTGATGGTGTATTCATATTACCAGATACATTTTTTGTAGAAAAAGGTTTTCCCATAAACATTGCTCTAACTGTTTTTATTTTCAATTTATTGTTTTCTTAAGTCCATAAGTTGTTCATAGTGAAAAAAAATGTTTTAATATTTGCATATTTGAACCTAATTTATGCACATTACAGACATTAAAATTTAGAAAATCACAAGATATATCATGTTCTCCACAGATTTTAAAATAAACGCAAATATTATTTCTGAAAACGTTATAAAGCATCACATTTTTTAATTGTGGAAACATAACCGTTGTAAATTGTATTGTCTATATGCTTTAAGTGGGTTATATACTTATATACCAGTAGTTATAATAGTTATATATTAAGTGTTATTACTTATTATATCACAAAACAAAAAACAGGATATAATATAAATGGGACATTTTTTAAAAAAAGTTCCATTCCATAAAATATGGGAAGTCTGGCATCCCTAAATATTTTATCTATACTATGTATATTTAACAGTTTTATGATGTCTTAATCTTTAAGATTGTAATTTGTAGTGTAGGTACCTAACTGTATAGTTATCATAATCAAATAGTTTTAACTATGACTTGTTTATTAAAGCTCTTTTATGTTAAATTATAATTTTTTCGTTTATGAATATTTTTACTTAATACGATTATATATATTTTTATTGAGTGGGAATGCATTTAATAGACTATCCCATAGTATTAGAACTAACAGGTAAGTAAATACTTACACTCACACAATGCGTACTACACAATTTAATATAAAGTTATATAGGTAGCTAGTAAGTAATTTAACAGCAGACAAATAAATAATTTTTGGTTTTATATTGGTTGCTCTGCACTTGCGAGTTGGTACTCTTGACAGGCATGACGATTGTAACTGAAAAGGTCACACAATACCCAGGTGAAGAATAATAGTAATAAATCATACAATGACCATAATCGACGGTCATTAGGTTAGGGAAAAAGAAGTAGGAAAGCCACATCACCGTCAAACATACAAATAAAAAAAATAAACAAAGATGAAAATATCTTCAAAGGGAGATACATAATGTACCTTTACCATTCAACAAATACGAGTATAATTTATTATTGTTGTGAATCTCTGGGTGAATAGAAGTGGTGCCCAGCACTATTCATTCATATTTTTTTACTTAGAAGATATTGCGGAGTTTTTTCTTTAGTACATTTAGTAGGTATTAGTATGTACAATTGGTGACGATTTCATTTAGAACGATAAATCAGAACTTTGGATTTGTTATGGTAATCGTTTTAAAACACCTGAGACTATGCCATACATTCAGTGTCAGTTGTCTGTAGTATTCATACAATTGTAAAATATTCTAATAGTATTTTATATTTATTTTTTATATTCAACGTCTTTAATTTTGATGTACCTTATACTTATATGCAGTTTAAAATAAAATACTTTTATAATTTATATTCTATCATGAAATTCATAATAATTTAAATACCAGTGATTTATAGTGTTGCAAACATATTATAATATAATTATTATACGAAGTTATAGTTATTAGTAATATTATTTTAATTCTTGTTAAAAATATTTTATAATATTTTATAATATTTTATAATATTTTTACACATACAATTTTAAATTCTTTGTCTGATTATTGAAGACATTGTAGACAATGTTTTGTTATTATTTTTGTTTAAGTATACAATAAATTATTTTGTATATTTAATTTGGTTACAATATTATAATATAAGATAAGCCGCACTGATTCCTAAATTCCTAAGGTTATCGCTTTGCCAGTAAAGAACTATTCTTTTCAAATGCATTTAGTGCTGAAAACGGTTGCTTTTATTATTATTGTGAATACATATACATGAGTAATACAAGTAGCCAATACACAATCGGATAGCATTGAAAACAAAAGACCCCCAGGCCCCAGAGCTGACCTGCGGCTTATTAACGGGCCGGCAAAGAAGCATAGAACGCACAAGAGTCTGTATGCTGTTTGCCAGGTTTCCATAAATGGTTGCGTTTTATTATTATGCTCTTGGCTGAGGTTAAAATGTCACCAGTTATATGTAAATCGCGGGGGCACGTTCATGCGAGGACGAATGTGTCGGGCTCACGTGCTCATTACAGGGAACCCCCTCCCACCACACATATGACTATTGGTCATCGTCAAGGGCGTGGACTTGCATCTTCACACACATGCATTCTTTAAGAAATCATTTTAACATAATACCCACCTTTATCTTTGTAATCCTTCATCTATACTGTAAATATATACTAACTATAGATACCTATTTCAATATACTGTGGCTATACGATTTATTTATTATAATATATATAATGTATAAAGTGTGTTTATATAAATATACCTATATCAGATACCTATTATGTATTTTGAAATGTAAAGTAAATCTTGTGCATAACAATCTATGCATAAGTTATATTATATTTTATAAATAATGTTTTCTTGATTAATATAATACTAAAAATAAGGGTAATTAAATAAATTACATTGAAAACTATTGGTCAGTAGTTTCGTAAAATATTAATTAATTAAAAAATTGTCACAACGATATTACATATTCTTATTTTGTATTAAATTCTTAATCATAATATAATACTAATTATTAGGATAAAATATTTTGAATATTTAAAACCATTTTATAAAAATAGTTATAGAACAGACATTTTCTTTTTCTCCTGGGAAATAGTCATCAGTGCATGTTATCTGTTTTCCACGCACGGGTTTGTGTGTTCGTTGTTTAATTTCGGTTAGTCAGCAGTTATTTTTTCCTTGACAAAGTAGCATTCTTTCACGGTGGATGAAAAAATATCTTGCTCCTGTATATAGATGGTTTTCGGACCACATAACTGATTTTATTCCATGTTGGTATCTTTTTTTGTTTTGTTTGTACCCAAACAGAGAACCCCATAAGGAATATAATGAATGTGAGGACGTGTAGTAGGTAAGGATAATTTAAACTATGGTATTTAAGCACATTTTTTATGAATTTCCAGTAGACTTCAAAAGCACCGGTAAAAACAAAAAAAAAATAAGGAAAAACGTGAATTTTTACGGAAAACCGGGTTTCTACAAAAACGATTTCGGTTATTGGTGTAACTCCAAAAAAAAATGATCGTATATTCATGAAATTAGATACATGAAATGTTTACTGAATATATATAATAGCATTTTCTACACAGTATATGTTATTATACAATAAAATACATAATAATGATATTTTATGTACATTTTAAAATGCAATTTTTCCGGAAAAAATAAATTTAACTTATCGCATTGTACTAATGCCTAATAGTAAAATACATTTCTTTAATCACAATAATATCATCAAAATATATACTATCGCAATATTATAGGTTGATAGACCGCGTTTGCTCAGAATCGTTTTTCTTATACACTGATTTTATATATCATTGAATTTAAATTTAACACATCTATTACAGTGACTTCTCTATAGACACCTAATCGTAAACCACTTACCCTCTTTTTTAGTTTGAACTAAATATGTAGTTAGGTTGTAAATTTATAACTATTTATACTTCTTAAAATAATGTAAAAAACTACGATCTAGGTACATTTTTTTTAGTACCATTAATAATTATTAATAGAATAACTTCTAAATTCTGTATGTAGTTATTAATTAAACATAAAAATCTACCTATGTGTTACCATTTAAAAATCGTTTGTGAAATGACACCAATGTGATTTTTGTCGTTTTGATGTTTTTTGTCTCTCCTGTACAATTAGGTTTTAGCACATAGGAGGTTTGTTCGTGTCAACGATGATAATTGATTTTCGATATTACGTGGAAACATCCATAAATCAATTATTGGTAATTATAATGTACCAATATTATTAGTTTACATTTTAAGTGTTTTATTTTTCAATCATATTTGTACTTTTAAGTTATGAATATAAACATCAAATATTGCGAAAATATTCGTGTGTGTAATATTTAACTGTATAAGTACACATAAAAAATGTTTGGTATATATATATTGAAGTATATAAGCTGAACGTTGGTGACTGGTATCAAGTATTTTGACACAATTTTTAATACATCGATAAACGTAAATACTAAAATAATATTGTACACATTTAAAATGTATACAATATAACCGCTTCTGTTTGTTTAAAATAAAAATAATTCCTTTGTTGTGTATTGTCGGTCAATTTGATTATTGTATATTTTGAAGTACCTATGTGCGTACAGTCGGTACATATTGTAAAATATGTTAGGTTATATTTAAAAAAAAAAAGGTACTCTAAGTAGGTAGGTATATATACTAATTTAAAAACCTAAATTTAACGCAATAGTTATAATTCATAACTTATTACTTATTAGTATTAATACTAATAGATTATTTGGTTTTATATACTTTATATACTATCAAAACTATTTTATTTATGGTACCGCATATTATGATATGTACCTACCTAGATATTATGAATATAATTGTAGATGTTTCTTTTTAAAACAATGTCGTGAATCGTGACTTAAAAAGTACATTGTTGTTGTCGCGATAATAATTGTAGGATATAAATTAGTATTAACTAGTGTTATAGAAAAAAAAAACAATATTATTTGTTATTATTGCTCGTACATAAACATGGTTCGGGTGAAAGTATATAATATTTAGGCGTGTTAAAAGGCGTGACCGATCCGGATTAAGTGTTCGATTTTTTTTGATTTCTTTTAAGTTATAAGCGTGCTGCAAAAATGAATGATAGAATTGAGATAGATTAAGTAGGTACCTATGTCTTTGCAGTTTTTTTTTTGTTGTTTAGATATCTTTTAAATGGAAATTTATGTGGATGCCACAATGAAAAATTATACCTAGCTGGTGGCTGGTAACTTCTGTGTTTAATTTTAGGGGAATATTTTAACGTAATATGATGTAAACATGATATTATTTATTATTTGAATTTAATTGCTGAACCTTTATTTAAAAACCCTCATAATATATGTGATTAGTAAATGATTTAAATACTTCAGTAATAAATTATATTACTATTTCTTAGGTAGTTTAGGATTTATCTTTTGGAGAATGGTAAATAGTTTTACTCTCCTCCTCCCAAAAAACATCACAAATGTTCGGTTAAATATTTTATTTTTTAAATTATTATAATTTATGCTCTTAAAATCATCCTATTAAATCAATATAATATTTCTTTGTTTTTGAGGTTTTATACGTATTATAAATGTATTGTTTTGGTCGTTGTCAATTTTACATGGCAATTTGAAAAGATGTGCTATTGTTGTTTTCAACAAGTTAATAAGCTAGGATAGGTAATATTTCGAAAAATTTAAATGTATTTATGTGTATAATCTATGTTAGCAAAAACAATATTATAATATTAATAGTACCTATTAGTATTAGTACAATATTCATTATTTACGATAGTTACATAATAATATAATATCAGATTTAATTTTATAATTCTACTGAACGGAGCGAACCATTTAAGTATATTTCTTTAATTCTTTAACTTAATTTAATTGTAATTTCCTTTAAAGTAATAAAATAATAAAAAAAAGTTATTGCAAAAAAATACTGCGAATCAAAAGTGAAAATTAACTCAACCTGTTAATGTTATAAATTATAATAAACCTGTTCATTAATATAACGTGTGAAAACAATTTATTAGCAGCCACATTGAAGTATCTAAAGTATAGTTGACGTTTATGTAGCATAAGAATTATACGTGTCTTGTACTACTGTAGATTATTTTAAAAATAACTTTAAACACAAAGAAAAAGTATGAAATAAAGTGTATCTACAGTTTAATTTGGTTCAAAAATATTATTTAAAATATTATTTTTTTATACTTCTTACACTGTACGATCTGTGTAATTTACTAATTTAAAATTTGGAAACCATGAGTTTGTAGAAATTAAAATAAAAACAAATGTGTATAGCTTGTTAAAATATTAGGTAGGTAGGTACTGATTAAGTTAGTTATTCGGAATAATCTAACATAATACCTATATATCATCAACAAATTGTATCTTTAAACTTGAAAAAATAACAATTTTTACGCGGAGAACACTTAATGGCTCGAATAGTCAAATAGATAATTTTTGTATCATATTTTTTAACCAAAATATTATGATGAATTGTAACTTTTTAAAGTGTGTTAAAAAACCAGTAGGAAAATTTCTGTTAATGTATTTATAAAAATAAAAAAAGTATTTTCATTTAACACTGTTTTTATATGGTTAATCTATTTTGAAACTACTTATGGTTAAACATTCCAATAAGTAATTACATTTACTGATATCAAAATATGTACCTAATAGAAAAATTTAAAATGACTTATTTCTACATTACCTAAAAAAATTGGATTCATTAACATATTATAACTTTATTTTTATGTAAATTACTATAGTTATATACTTTTCTCTCTAAATATATATATAATGTTAAATACATTATAATTTGGTGGTTTAATTTTATGTTTATAATTACTATTTTATGTGATGATAATAAAAATTAAATATAATTTGAATACCTATTTTAATTGATAGGAGGTAACTGCATGGTAAGGTACTTAATTAATTACATGTACGTAACGCGTGCAATATTGATAGATTTTAGTCATTTTAAAGTTATGATATTATATAAATAATTTTCTTGTCCTATTATTCGGTAAATATTGTCTTTTAAACGGTTACGGTCGAAATAGTCGCCAATACATTTTTTGTTTTCGTCTACATTGATTTCACATAGGTAGGTATACACACATTCACATACAGTATCTCTGTATAATATACTGTGAATCCATTGTTACGCATGTTATACTGCTACCACCGTCACTCAAAAACCTCAAAAGAAGTGTATAAATATAATAAACATATATCTATATACCTATATATAACCACATAGCTGGCGGTCACGTATTGGGGCCAAAATATGGACCAAGGGCGGGGGTGGGGGATATCTGTGGTGTAGATAGGTGAAAAATAATCGACCATGATGTGTTGTGTTGGGAGACAAAAATATTATATTATCCGTGGCCGTCGCAGGTCATTGGTTTTCTTCTGCCAGCTAAAGAGTTTGAGAAAGAAAAGAGAAATAATAAACTCGAGGCCATTGTAACTGTTGGACTAAAAAAAAAATAAAAATAAAAATCATAATAATAAAATATAATATTCCATGCTCTTAATAATAAACATAGCTATAATAGGCAATAGGTTGACGACGGAACGCCCACAATAGAACTCGTCATGGGAAGCGAATTACACAAGATGACACCCTGCAGGATACGTCGAGTGTTTGCCACAACAATGTAATACGATGATTGACGTTAAAATTGATACTGAACGGAAAAATATGCGATACGTATTTATTTGGAACTATTAGGTAGGTATTTGTGATCGAAATAAAAGGGCAACATTTTTAAGTAGGTAGGTAGTAAGTTATTTTCTTTATGTATTTTTCATGCGTAGAACAAATTGAACATTGAACAACCTGGTGAAATAAGTCAAATCACTGTGTTATGGTTAGTTTAAAATCTTGTTTTCCGCAATAGTTTGTAAAGAATACCTATATTTCAGTACTATTTATTCAGTAAAATAATGTGTTGTATGTACATATTTCTTATTATGTTTAATTCTAGAGTTAAGCTGTGAATTAAAATTGATAATAACAGGTATATTACTCTAACAAATGATGAAAAAGTATAATAAATTATATTTATTACCTATTTAATTTGATTTTTAAGAATATTACATTTTAAGTAGATACTCGTACATCATAATTATTAATAACTGCTACTTTATAATTAGGTGAAATTACCACAGTACAGGCATTTGTTTGCTGACTATCAAAGATTAGAACGATGTTTTAATATAAATGTAACTTATAAAATATATTTTCAAAACTTGTCTGTTTAACGGATAATATGGAAAATCTACATACCGGATTCGTACTCGCAGTTTATATACAGTTAATATTGGAGCAAAATTACTTCTTATCGAATTTGTTAAGGAGAATATAAACTGTGTTCGATCGAACAGTTTTTTTCTTCATATTTTTATTATAAAACAAGTTATATGAATTTAAAAAGTTCAATTTGGATTTATGTAAATTCATTATTAATGGAAAAATAGGACGAATGGATAAACAATCCAAAAATAGCACTAAACTCATACATGTACAATTTAATTTAATTCTTATCGATGTGGCATTTTATTTATATTTTATAAGAATTATGGCTAAAACATAATTGCCATATTAAAACAAAAAAATCTAGCTCAGACCCCCTCAAATCAACCCCTGCGCGTGGCCTAAAAGAGTAACTAAATATGATGTGGGTCAATTTTTGTTTCAAATAAATGAAAATTTAGTAATGTTAACGGTAGCTATTAATTATTAGTTTATGACCTTATAAAGTTATAACCACTTTAAATAACAAAATTCTTGTTCTAAACTTTGTATGTTATTTTGGATTACCTATACTCAGTGTAATAATGATAACTGATGAGACCTGCAATAATTCTGTGTTAAACAATATTATTGAGAATTTGAGAATGCTTTTAATGAATCATTGATAAAAGTGGTATAAAAAACAAACCATGAACATCATAATTATTTACTCATGAATATATTTAAAATCCATGTAGGTTATTATAATCGTTCATATTTCGTATCGTCTAATAATTACCTACTATCAGGAATACTAATTAGTAATCTAGTACACTGTTGATCAATTTTAAAACAATATTAATTTATTACCAAGTTTTTAATTTATATCTAATTTTGTAATTATACTTTATAGAGTTGGTGAGTGGTGACACCAGAACAGTATTGTGCAATTCATTATTATTTATGTTATAATAATACATTGGTGTCTGCCGTCTGGAAATTATAAAGTTCAAATGTCATCCTTGAACAAAATGTCAAAGTCCAGAATAAAGGTCAGTACGGTCTTAATGAAGTGCGATTTCCTGTAAGTATTCAGTTTGGAAACTAAAATTGTTATAAAATAATATTGTTGTTATAGTTTATCAATTTTTAAATATTTAAAATTGCAATATATTTAAGGACTATGATACACAAAAAATATGTATAAATGTATATTTAAAACTGTTTATAATATTCTCTATGGCTAATATATTGTATTTTGCGTTTTATAAACCGATACAAAAAAACTCTAATTTTCGTCGTTAGTGAGTTCTATGTAAAAGAACATTTTATATTAAATGTCAACAAAAAAAATAATAATAAATTAATCGAAGTCTCGGTAAATTATTATAACTATAAATGTTTATTATAACATCTCACATTACTGATAAGTTATATTATTAAATAAAATAATTATAAACTAGATGATATTATAGCGTTCATTGTATTTACACATCATTTATTATCTATAGTGATACTACTTTTTTCTATAAGCAATATATAAAATAAATAATTTTTTTGAAAATGCATTAAAATAAAAAAAGATTTTGTTTTAGATTCAAGTTCCTCATGGACTATATTTTTTTAAATTAAATTAATATTTTGCAATCTAATAGTTTTTAATTTCTGTACCTACTCATACTATAATCGTTATTATAAATTATAATAGAGTAATAAACATATTATAATAGGTATATAATAATATTTATAGGGATAGGTATACATATAGTTTTGTACTTTACTAATAATATAGGTACATTTGATTAAAACTTTATAATATTATGTTATTTTTAATGTGTTTTAGTATAATACAAATCCTTGAACTCAATGTATTAGTTTTTAGGAGTTAACATCGGAATAGGTAACTTACCTAATTATAATTGTATATTTCATAAGTATTATATTGCGTACTTATTGCTAAAATGTTCTTAAATGTTGGTTTAAAATATAACGATGTGACTTGGTGTGGCGTGGTGGTTGAATTCAGTCATGAATTTTTGAGTGCAAGCATCGCCCGGCGTCACTAGTTCCCGGATGGGTAACCACCCGGGTTTTTAGTGACAAATCCTTGTCACACATACACACGCGTGTTCCAACCAAATCGTACCCCTAGGCTATAAGCTTAAGATCAATAAAAGTATATAAAATAAAAATATAACGATGTTTAAATGTTTATGAATTAGTTATGTTTAAATTAAATATTGAATATTTAGTATAATTTATTAATATTGTAGGTATTTAGGTACGTGAAAGCATTATTTAAATAATATCTATATACATTTTTTTAGCTGGCGTTTGGATTCAAGAATACCGTAGACAGACGAGTCGTGATACAATCATTTATTTAATTACATCCATATATTAATTATTATTAAATATATCGGCATTTTTCAGTGTATAGAGCCGTATAAATGGCATGTGTGCTAAGAATTATGTTTTTAAATTAACATACATAAAATGCATAAAACAATATGGAAAATTGATTATTTATTGATAGACAGTTTTGCTATTCTTAAAAAAGAATGAATAAATAAAATAATATAATCCTTTAAAATTAATAACCTAGAGATTTCGTTCCGTTTAAAATCGATTAAACACTTGATGTAAGCGTAACTACATATTTTTTTTAATATCGATCAGTCACGATGTTGTTATAAATAACGATTCAGTGTGTGCAAAGTAGTTATATCTATACCTATGTACTATATACATTATATATATTCTGCATTATACCTAATGTTATATTGTATATATGATTATTGTATGTTTTTAAAAAAAAAAAATTTAAAGTGTGAGTATGCTTATGAATATATGATATTAGTTTTTGGTTAAAATAAACGGTTTATCGTATTTACTCAAGTTTAAAGTCGAAATTTGTAGGACTGCCAATATTATACAAATCATTCGTAAATATAATTTTATTAGTTAAATGACACCGATTATGATAATTATACATCCGAAATAAAACCCATACATTTATTATGAGTGATTACTGTATGGTTATGAATTTATGATAGTTTATTACTATTTATTTAGATAGTTTGTAATAATATCCTGATTTTGTATTAATTGTTTTATTCTAGAATAATTTACTTATCTATTATTATTAATGAATATATTTTCAAAGTTTATGAATTTGTTTAAGCGACTAATAGCTTAAAGTCATACCTATCCATTGCTAATCACTACTCCAGTAGTCCAATGATTGTTGCTGTTGTCTTATATTCATTTCATAGGTACGTTATATTATTAAGAATACAATATTTTTTTTTACATTGTCTAATAAAATACATTATGTAGGTACCTATTTAATTTAAGTAAATTACGCGCAACTATAAAACGTATATAGTTTTTATAATATATTGTCATTATGATGCTTAATTAATTAATAATGTTCTATAATAATAATTCTATAATTAAAATTGAATTAAATTTACTAAATAATATTTCAATTCTTGTATAACATGCGATATATCGTATACAAAAGTTGCTCGTGAATCGTGATCCATCCAAAATTATTAATTGTATTATGTACTTCATATTATACCTATCTATATGGAGTCTAAATTAAAGTTAATTTTTTAATGAGATGGTGTAGGTTATGAGAATTTTACAGCTAATCATTTTAAAATTAGTACATGTCAGTGCCCATAGAACGTGTGCATGAACTCTTTTGCATAACTTTGTAAAAACCGGTTGTGATAGTTGATCTAGTCACTAATTGAATATAACGTGTGAACTTTGATTATTATTACTATATATTTATTATTTACCTATTGGTTTTAAACATGAAATTTAAAATTTTTTAAAAACCATAACAATTCTATTAATATTACTTGTAAATAATTGTAAGGTATCTATATACGACTTAAATGTTTATATCTACAACAATGATAACTACTACTTGTAGTTTTTCAATACATAATTAAGGATATATCTTGTAGAGACTTTAATTTACTGAAAATTGATACCAAAATTCGTTACAGATTCATGATTAGCTATAGACAATAAGAAATAGTAACCGTGGAATGGGAAAATCATTTAGGACGCAGTTACAACAGTACAAGGTATGACTAATGACTTATATACTTTACTAATAAAGTATAGAATATAGATAATCTAGTGTTGGTATGAATCAGTATTAATTACCTTTATCAGTTTATTCGTGATTGAAAATAAATAGGATTTGTGTTCAATTTTATAAGTTTAGAAGTAAAGAAACTGTAAAAATGTTCTAATATAATACATTACATTACAAATCTGTCACTAATTTATAATTTATATATGATTTTAGTTTTATCAATACACTATATTATGTTACGCTTGATGACAGAATATGATATTGTTATTTGAAAATTTGCTTCAACAAAATAAAAAACTTTAGATTGTATTTATTTTAGCCCATCTGTAACAATCTTATAGCAGGTAGGTAACACAAAAAATGTTTTGAATAGGTATGTATTTGTTTTTATTTACGCTTTTTACCGTTTATTTATTAATAAACAGCTTAATCTAGTCGAATAGCTAAAACAAATAAGTTTATATCCAAGTATCTATGTTTATTGCCTATCTTAATGTAAAATGCACGAAAACGTGTTAATCCCAACTACAACGGTAAGGAATGTAATGGTATTAAGCAGTTACAC
The DNA here is from genome assembly GCA_027563435.1 of Nasonovia ribisnigri. NCBI lineage: Eukaryota > Metazoa > Arthropoda > Insecta > Hemiptera > Aphididae > Nasonovia > Nasonovia ribisnigri. Next base: position 392,799 of record JANEHU010000288.1, on the reverse strand, counting down.
AATTCATAGCAAGCACGTGCGTTAGCACGTACACTTTGGGTTGCAAGACCTTTTGTGCGATTTATGAATTTCAGTTTCTCTTTCGGAGCAGCGATTGGTTGCATGTACGACAGCAGACGCGTTACACTTGTATAGAACCGAGAAACATAGAAGTATATAATATAAATGTACATAAAAAATATATGTTCATATTTCATGTCTTAGAGAAAGTTTTTTTTTCTTTTTTACAACTTGGTATCTATTCTGCGTATAGATCATTTGCGTTGACAGGAAATCGTCTAACAATAAAAGAAAAAAAACAAATAACAATAATTGAATATTATTAACATTATTATCGTGTCCTTTATAACTGAGAATCTCAACACGATATTATTATAATATAAAATTTCAGTAGTATTGTGTATATTTTGTAAATTATTTAGGTACTCCACGCGGGCTATTATCATTTAATTGTCTATTATCTAATAGGTTCTATGGTATATTATAGAAACGGGTGCGTATCGCATCCACGCACGCGCATAACACAATAGTGCCAATGGTGAATTTAATATTATTGCCTCCATCGCGATGGTTCATAATTTGCGGATGATATTGTTTTGTAATAATTATAATAATAAAACGTAATTTTATCGGCGTCGACGACGTCGTCAGTTTGACTGTTTAATTATTGGTCGTCGTGTACTCGGAAAATAATGTTCGAAAGATACTGAACGTCCGATAACTCGACCTGATATTATTATTATAGCGTGGTAAACGGTTTGATGTTTTAATTATTTACAGACGTATGGTGCATATTATAAAGGAAAGGTGCACAGCTTCAGTATAATAATTATTTTATACGTAATAATAATTATTTACTCGCATTGTCAGCGAATGGTCGAGTTGTGTCAGATAGCACTTAACGTAACTGTTTTTAATGTTTTTATTTGTTTATTTAATACATGCTTATAGTTTTACAGTTTTTTTTTCTAACACAGTCACAGCGCCTATATAAATATATAATCACTATGATAAGTCACTTGCCTACCTACCGAAAAGTAAAACTCAAATGTTATTAGTTTTAATATAGCGTCATTCTCGATATTTCATCAAAATAATAATATTATGTTGACATAATTATACGTCCATGTTATCGAAGATTCTCATTTATGTTAATTATAAATTAAAATTCAATTAAAAAGTAACCCAGTAATACATTAATTGTGTGCAGGTACAGAGTGATATGTTTTATTGTTTAATACTAATAGTAGGTAGATACTTTATTCATACTAACGCCTATTATAGTACCTACTACTGTATAAGTACCTACTACACAGAGTGATAGTGTTTCAAAATACTTTTTAAAAACAATATACATTTAAAAATGCACATAAATACCACTATCTTCTTAAAGCAATAAATGAAAATAATATTTATTTTTTTTTTACTCACGAGTAAACAACTTATAGGTAACTACTATAATTATCTTTATAATTCTTTACCGTAAGTAATATTTCGTTGTTCACGCATTAATAAGCCATTATACATGGTTTATGGATAATCTATATAGAATAAAAAAGAGACAAAGATACGATTCGACAAATGATTTACTTTTTTATTATTTCACATACGTATTTTATCACCATATTAGCCTAAAGATAAAAATAATCAATTCAGTATTCAATAAAATATTGTTTGCATTCGTATAATCGTATACAATATATTATACAAGCCTGGTTATAATATTATACTATAGGTAATACTATTTGGTATAGTCGTTCATATTATTATTTTTTTTTTTTTAGGATAACCCGCGGCAACATAGGCCATTGGGTGTGGGGAGGGAACTGTAGGTTTTTAGATTGGGTAGGTTGGTACACGTGTGTGTTTGTGGTTTGTGTTTGTGTTTGTGGTGGCAGAATTTTTATTGGGGCACCCGTAGGTTTCTGCCATGCCCCGGGGTGGGGGATGGCGGCACTTGTTCTCCGGACACCGTGACTTGCCCGGAGAAAAATGCCGCCCAGTGGTCGGGAGTCGAACCCGCGACTGCCAGCGCCGCAGTCGACGCGTTAGACCGCTCGGCCACCTCGTCCCCATATTATTATTCCAACGTGCCTTAAGTGAAATGTATAAAATTACGAATGTACACACTACGTACGTTGCGGTCGTGCTCTAGTTTACAACCAATAAAATTATTGTCATGTGAAATTTCGTAAAACCCGTACGGGTCAACCGCAGCGTTTTTGGACAAGATCGCATCAGGTGGAGTTCTTTAAATTCAACGAGTCATGCAAGTTTATCTCTGTTTCTTCCCGACATAAATTAAACGAGAACGTGTTAGGAAAATGAATTATGATTATTACGCAAAACTCGTCTGTACACTAAACACATAATCACAATACACCTGTATAGGTATATGTGTGTATAATAATATAATATATTATAACATTGTGCGGTCGGTATGTCATCATTTCGAATGCATTGTTGTTGATCATTATAGAGGATGGGCATTGTGTCCCTAAACAAATTCAAAAATAAAAAAACAATACGAGTGTGTATATTTTGATTGACTTGTAGTGTTGATAAAATACTGTGATATTTTTATAGACGCTATATTTATTGTAATCTGTAAGTGTATTTTTAAAATAGCGGATTGTGTTATTTATCTGCAGCAGTAATTGTTGCAGTGCGCATGTTTTACTCATTTCACCGGTTAAGTTCTCAAAATTGCTATACAGTTATATTATGTTGTACAATCAAATTCGTGATGCTAAACCAGTTAACAAGATGGATAATATATGAAGAGACCAAGTACCGCGTAACGCGGTCGACTCGGCCCGGATTTAAGCATGGTTTTTAAATGGATGGCTTATTCAGATTAAATACCAACTAGGAGAAAATGTAAAGATAATAGTAGCAGTTACAATTAAATACTCTTTAAAGCACGTATAAAAACTTAAGCTTAATTTATTTTTTAACATTGTTAAAATGTTCTTTCAAATTTATTGGTGCATGTTTTTCGTTAACTATTGCGCACTAAAAATCATCATAATATTAATTTAATAATAATAATAATAATAATAATACCTACCTATAGTACAGACGTACAGATGATATTTAATACTATATTTATTATGTTATTAAAATTGTGAAGCAATGCAAGTGACCGCATATAACTGTCTTAAGTAAAAACGTTATAAAATATGGTTAAGTTGTTCACTACTTATTAGTAGGAGGGGTCGCATGCCCCCCAACAGATATTAAATGTTGTATGTAGTGGTATGTTATGGTTAAATGAATATGCATTTTATTGCCCCTCTCCTAAAATTTGATTCACGCCCACGATATTACCTGAATGGTATTTATCCAGAATAGAATTATTTTAGATTCTGAGCGGTACAGCGATGAATGTATTAATTTTATAATGATGTTTTTATAGTGTCTTATTATATAAAAATAAGTAGAAAAAATGCTTTGATATTCTACAACTTTGAAAGTGGTTTCTGATAGAAAATTGAATCAAGTTGGTTGTTGGTACTTTTGATAGGTCAAGATTGAAATTTATTATTTCAAAACAATCGGGAAAAACAGAAATTTTCAAGCAAAGTAGATTTTAACAAAACAAATTTTTTGTCTTTTTAGTTTTTTTTAGGTTTTATTGATTATTAATTATAAGAATATTCTTTGCATTTTATTTATTTAATTTACTTCATTTTTTAATACGTTTTATCATCAAATAACTACCCAATTACCATAAAAAATATAGTAACCAAATATCAAATACAGGTTAAAATTATATCCAATTTTAATCATAATAACAATTTTATGTTATGTAACCAGTGGCAACCATTTACATTAAACAGATACTAATTTCTACTATTTTCCACTTTTACTGTTATAATCTGTAACCAATGCCAACAATACATTTATAAGCAAAATAAAAATGTATGACAATGACATGGATTTCTTGTAGACAGTGGCTCATTATGCTCATAGTACCTCGTATATACCTACGTTTTATGTAATATTCATTTTTTTTTATTTTGTAAAATTATTTATGTCTAATATTAAAAAATAGAAATAATTTATATAAATAAAAATATTTTTCAGGTTAAATACTATATAGGAATACATTTCGATTCAGGGAAAGGTTGGCACCTTAACATACATACACTTCAGTTGTAACTAATGATGGTTGTAAGTCACTTATATTGATGTATGTAGAGACTATCACTTCGATAATATTAAAAAGTTGGCTTAAATGATCAGTACTTTTATGCTAAATGTAGAGAGAATTGTAATACTCCTTTTTTTAGTTAGAAAAATAATATCTATATTAGAATGGAAAGTATTAAATGAACAGCAAAACGTTAAATTTTTCATATACTGCAGTGCAGATGTCATTTCAATATTTTTAGTAACTGTGTAAAATATTTTTTAATTTTGTATTATATGTCTGTCAGTGTAAGAAGAAGCTGAATGTTACTTTACCATCGTTGCAAACTATATCATCCTAATCCTCTTGTTGGAAATCTTACTATTCCCACATTTCCGGTAACCCTCCCAAACGGTTAAAACAAAAATGGTGTCGTGACCTGATTGATATCTTATGTAAATTAAATAAAAAAAAAAATTATCAAATTAAACTGTCACTAATGAATGGTTGCTTTTCTAAAACTATTGATATTGTGTTTAATTTGTTGTAAACTATTTTAACCTGTTTTAATAATTTGCATATTTTTTCCTGTATCAATTTTCTTATTATGCCGTAAAGGTACAGATTATAAATTTCACTTAAAAATATTTAAAAATTAAAAATTCAGTATGAATATTGTATATTTTATATTATGATAGAATAGAAATATTCTATTAGTTGGAAAGTGTATAGTCTAATACAAAGTAAGAAGTGACATTTTTCCTATATATTACTACAAAAAATTGTAAATGGCAAATGCTACTACCGAAACGAAGCAGTACCCACGCTACTTACATAGTTAAAAAAAAGTGTGCTATTACTTCTACTTCAGGAAATCCGAAATACACACACAGCGTCACTACAAATAGCGCATATTACTTCCAAGTTTAGTTCCAACCACTGGCCAGTGGCCACTGGGTGTTATTATTATAATGACATTACAAAATCATTAGGTTGGATTGACTAATAATTAATATAATATGTTTGAAATATAGTATAAATGTATAATGCTGTAGAAGTTGTATATTTTGCCTTATTATTCTAATTTATAATGCCTGCATAAACGAAGTATCAATGTATATTATTGTAAGTGCGCAGTCCTTTCTTCTGTATTCTTAAATTGTGTGACTCTATACCTTCATCTGCCGCCTACTGACTTCGTTCACACAAATAATTTATTGTAGTTCTCCGAGCTCTTATTTACCATCTAATTTCTATTATTTGTATATTGTATGCCGGTTTACGGAAATCGTCAGTACATAGTATTTCTTTATTTGGTCTTTCTCTGTATAAATGTAAACTACTTTTACTAATCATCGTTTATTGTTTTCCTTTCTCCGCATTTATTATTATCATTTATTAAATTTTCGTGGAGTTTGACGCACAAGTACGTATCAATTTATAGTAGTAAGTAATAATGTTTTGTGATTTAATATTGATCCAAGTTGTACTCGCTTGATTGTTTTATAAACGTTTACAGACTTTAATAAATTAATATAATCATAACAACACAATAATTGTAAAATAACTTCTCAGAATACAAAACTAATGAACAGTATAGCATATAAATTATAAAAAATATGTGTGACACTGTATAAAGTATATACGTTCAATAATCTATACTTGTTTATAATTTAGCATTTGTATTTTTACACTCTTAATATAATTATTAGGTATTTATCATAATAATCTGACCACGTTTAAATTATATTTTATCATTTAGTTTACGACTTTTTGATGATTATATGGAGTGAAACGATTCTACAAGTACAATTGTACCCATACCTTATACGGTACCTATACCTTATACGATCATCATAATCGAATAATCTATATATATATATATATTATATATTTATAATATAGGTACTTATAAAATATAGACTATAGTTTACCGATACGATAAACAACGTCTGTAAACTGTCGACTGCGCTGTAGCTTCGATCGTAAACGTTTCAAACGCGTATATTAAAATAAACCGAAAAAAAAAAATTATCCAACGTGACGTCGAGACACGTCACGTCGTGGTGCGGACACGAGTCAATTAAAATTCTTACAGTGCACCTCTACCTATATTATAATATCAATGCGCGCGCGTATAATATATAGTAGCGATAGTATATTATCGGACGTATATTACTGCAGTATTTACAGGACTTTTTACACCATATAATATTATATTTAATGATATTATATGTGTGTGTGTGTGTGTGTGTGTAAAAAATCGTGACCGAACGCTGCCGCAGCAGCAGCTCGCTGCCCGTCGCACAATCGTCAGTGTCGTCATTATATTATAACCGAATAAATGTTGTCGTCATACGGAATCATTAAAAAAAATATATATATTCAACTATATACACATAATAAAAATGACACGAGCTCTTTCCTTCCGCCCGGCTTACCCTCGGCCTTCGCGTTGCAGCATAATATCTGTAATAATATTGTGTTGGTCATAATATCTCGCGTGTGTGCGTATGCGAGTGTGTACACTAGACCATGACTGCACATGTTCTTCGACTTAGACGGAGGAGACTGACCCCCACCCCTCTTCTGCCAGTTAAGGGTCAACACCCATAACTATATAGCTGGATATGTGTGCTGCGTGTGTCCGCCGTCCTCCTTGTCGTCGCCGCCGCCGCCGCCGGTGCGTTCGAAAAACATAGTCTCTATTGTGCCCGTGATGAGTTTGCAACAATGTTTCCCCTCAGAAAAAAAGAGTTCATCACGAAATACTATGAGATACTCTTCGCATGTACTTACACGATATTTCTATGATATGCGCGTGCGTGTGCGCGCGACAGTGCGAGTGTGAGCGTGTACAATATACGTTCTGAGCTGATTCACACGATCGGTGGTAAAAGCTCTTTTTTTATTTCGTTTTCTTCTGTTTTATTTGCACAGATAACTCGAGTCTGTATACATATAACGCGGTTGTTCTTATCACACGCTTAGCAGCAACGGGTATTTGTGAAAGGAATTGTACCATCACGCGGATTGGATGTGATGAATTCGTGTCCTGAGTGTAGAAGTGGTGATCGTTGCCATCGCTATATACTTATATACGCATACGTAAAAAACCAATTGGTATAAAATCACTTCCTCGTTGCGTGTAACTATACATAATAATATGATAATATGTGTTTCTACATAGGTACATTTTAAATTGGCTTTGTAACTCAATTGTATTTAGTACCTATACTCAAAATGTTTAAAATTTGGATTTTGTCTACAGAGTTGACTATTTAATTATATGGTATTTTTCTGTATGCCATTTAATGATTATTTCAATTAGTCCTACATACAGTATCAAATAGTTTCGATTAACCATGGTTTACTGGTTAACGAATTGTAATTTGTGATGGTTGAAGACGGACATATACGCAGCAAATAGTAATAAGTACAAAGGATACAATAATGAATATGGAAACCAAAACCCAAGCATGTACTTGAAACGAACCTCTAGTATTTGCAAGACTCTCATCTTACTTGTTACAAATTTCGCAAGTACCTATACTGGTAACCAACATTAATGTTTGGAGCTTGTATCACGTGTGACCCTTGGCTACTAGGGTCTAAGCCGTTTATAGGGGTTTATTGTTAGCGTTTGTGGTTTGTTTGTTTATTTGTTTAATATTAGTATACGACATACGTAGTAGTTTGTATTTCAAATGCATGGTCGTGTAATAAATAATAACATTTAATTAATTATATTGTATGCACCGAGCGGACAAAGCTGTGGCAAGCCGAATATAGGCCTAAAATGTGCATTTTATAATTCATATTCTTATGTGTCGTACATTAAACTAATTACAATGACCGAGGTATTTATTTCAAGTCAGAAATTAATAATTATAGCTCGTTCGTAAGTACCTACTACATAATATAATATCATAATATCAGCGTTCAGGTGCTCTAGAAATTCGAATCTTATAATTTGTTGTGATTACGGTTTCTGTATTTATTTTACTTCGGAAACTTTAACTATGTGTAGTAGGTATGCAATATATTTGCTTCTCATTAACAATTAACTGTAATAGTATTGAATATAATATTAATATTGCTAATGAGTTTTCATAATTATTTCTCTACCTGTACAATATTTACAAGGATAATTTTTATTTTTTTAGTCATCCCACATTCGTGAAGGTACAACATGTTTCGAACGATAATATCTCGTCATGGGCCCTAGATTACCATGATAGTAATTAGTTTGCACATCCATATAGCAGCAGTATATACGTTAAAAGATTTAATGAGATTCGAGAAAACTGTATAATGTCACGAAAAACTACCATGGCTATATCTATTTTTCATTGTTAATTGTGCACAAGTTTACGGTTCGATGATTTTTATGAGTTTGCAAACTTACAATAGCGCTCCACTTGTTTATTTTTTAAGATGTGTTTGAGACTAGAATATAACAGTGTATACTACATTAATAACGTAACTACAGGTAAATATGATGTAGGTAACATGCATATACATATACACTATAAACATAATAATATTAAACCATGTTATAAATAGGTATATATATATAGGTACACCTACGTGCGTGTGTTTAATGTTTATGACGGAAGTCCGTAATCGCTCCTCTGACCGGTGTTGGCTCTTTTAATTGTTATTTTTGTACCAGATCGTTTTTTTTTTTTAAATATAATAATATATATAGGAGGTAGGATGGGTATGGGTATGATAACATATACCTATATGTGTATAGTAATCAGGCAGTATGAAAAATCGAGATCCTCGGTGCAAGAATAATTATTTATTCCGCAATTAGCCCGGGAACATCGGCACTGACGTCTTATTTACAAATTTCATTAGATAATTTTCTTTTTCATTTTTTCTTTTCATTATTTTAATTAATATACATAAGCGTGGGCGTGGTCGCTTGTAACTGTATCCATTAATTAATGGCTGTACATGTTTTATATTATAATATTGTGTACTTGTTATAATATAATAATATCGCTGACGAGTTCCTATTATAGACTACAGGCCTCGACTACACGATGTATGTCGCTGATATAATATAATACAGATGATAGGTGCATAATAAAATTAATATATCAATATATTAGTATAGACATATAGTGTACCCATACTTAAACCAAAGACTTCCAATGACCGACATTTTGATAATTATATAACAATATTTTATAAAATAAACGCTGCCTATTCTTTATTCTGTGTATGCGTATACCTGTATGTATAGAACACTTATAATTTTTGGCTCATTAGGCGTGTCGTGTTCGATAAATGGAGCAATCGCAATCCCTTCACCGTAGGTAACGAGATTTGCTCTCGCTATATTGAGAGTCACATTGAGAACGTCGTAATTAAGAATAATGTTAAAATGGTATAGATACCTATATATATATACAATATACTACTATACTCATGTTTATAAAATGCCATCTGGGATGACGATCGACGAGACACCGTACCTTATAACAATAATAATTATAGAAAAACTATTGACTGCAGTGTTGTGATATAATTATTGTATACTATACGAAAAATTACACGATAATGTACCATAATAATATAATGAATACAACGATGAGCACAGATGATGTTACGTCTGTAAAATAAAATTATAATTTGGAGTGATAAATATGATTTTGTAGGCACCTATATAATAGACCTAAATAGACGGTGTATGCATCAAAGTGGCTATTCAATTTCAACTATGCATACAAATAAATTATTATTAAAAATGAATCGTGTAGTTAGTGTATAACTTGTATTGTTTAACCATTGCTAAACAAGCATAACAGTAAGGCACTTAGAATAATGTATCGAGTTTTCGGAATAAAAGTAACGAGTTACTTATTAATATATAAAGTTTAATGTAGGTATTAATGCGTTTAAGAAAATTAATGTAAAGCTTTAGGTATACAGTTAAGGTACATTATCAATGAAATATATCGATAATGTAGTTTAATAGGCACATCCCTATATATTTTATACATTATAGGTACAATAAATATATGAATATTTAAAAATTGATTAAATTACCTACCTAGTAATAATAGTTTGAGCATAAATTATTTGTTTTTTTCATTAGGTAACAATTATTACCCTTTTCAATTCATTTTGGAACTGTACAATTTTGTATTACGTATCTATAATTTATATTAAGCTTTAGGTATGCCAGAATAAATAAGATATAACAGTTCGTTAGTAAATATTAATAAATATTTTTCAATTTGTGAAAGTAGAAAATATTTTAAGTCCTGCCAAGTTTCTTATATCTTATATTTTAAATCTATAAAATCTATTTAATTGTCATATTTAGCTTTGCAGTTTACTTTATACAATTGAACTATTATTTTATAGTTATTATTATGGAACTGATTAATGTATTATTGTACTTAATAAGTAAACCATAAAATATAGAAAGTTCATTAATGTTTTTAGTTTAGTTAGTATTTAGTTAGTTTGGTATTAATAGTGAATAAGTTCATTAGGTTGTATTATTAAGACATCTATTATTCTAAGTACTTTTTAAAATAATAATTTGAAAAAAACAACAAAAAAAGGGGGAAAGTAGGTAACCGCTCTATGAACTATAGGATTCAAGTACCCAAATATACCACGTCATTAAGTAGGCACTGTCATGGATGTGTTAAATTTGAATTCAATGATAAATCATTTTATACGATGAAAAACGATTCTGAGTGAAGATGTTCTAACTTTTTGGTGACCAAGGTTACCCAACAGTTATTTTAATAATAATATCAAAATTTTAGCGAATGTAATTTATTTATTTTTTTTTTTTACCAGAAATTTATACTATATCTATTAAGTATTATTTATTTATGAAATCTATCAAATATACTTAATAATCCTGATTATAAGCTAAAATATCTATTTGATTGAAATGCTTAATAGGTATAATATATAATATATATTCAATTATTGTATCATAAAATTTGTTATTAAATGTAGGTATGAGGTACCTATCTTGAATAATGTTAAATAATATTATTACTGGCGTTTGAAAAGTATCTTAAAAGTAATAATGATTTTTTCAAACAACAGACAAGCCTTTTTAGATTTAAAAATTTTAAACAGAAGTATCCTTAATTGGTTTTTTTTATAGCAAATTTGAATAAAAGTAATTATTGGACACTACAAAGTTTAATTTGATGACTATAGATAGTTTAAGAATAGGTATATTAATTTTGTATCAATCCAATATTCCATTGTACCCGTATTATAAAATATAAGAAATACAATAATACTTAAAGTTTAGTAACAGTTTTCGCTTTTAAGGAGAAGATTCGTACAATATATTATATTAAAGGTTTAAAATTAAACTATTATACATACACATGTTGCTCAATCAACCGTAACCTCCCTACAAAATACTAATGGCTATAGTTGCCGTCTTGTCGATGCTTAAGAGTTACGATCAATAAAAAAAAAAAAATTATATTATTGACTACTTGGTAAAATATACTTGATGGAGATAATAAAGGTGTAAAGAGAATATAAAACATGGGTAATGTCATTCCTGTATGTTGTACGTAGGACATAATACTATTTTAGTGCAATAGTATTTGGTGACAATAATATAGAGACCAAACTGATAATACATTTATCCTCGCATTTATCGGTTTTTATAACAAAACGTTCCTGTTATCAGTTTAGATGTCCTCAAACATTATAATTTATTATCTTTCACTGTTGTGCTGGAATTACTACCGGCTACTTATTAATTATTATAATCTACTGCCTATATTGTATTAAACAAAAACAATTTGTTTATACTGCGCAGTATCTCGTTAAACGTGCAATGAAATTTGTTCCACGTTCCCCCCCCCCTTGATAATTGTATTCCTAATACAAATGTACCTTTTTCACGGTGCCATTGTGCGCGACCAATAGGTAAACGGTTTTTTTTCCACAAACAATTCCTTCTCGCGCAATCATTATGCGATACTTGATAATTCTGCGTGTAATATAATGCGGCATCGGAAAAGTTATTTGTGTTCGGCATGACCTTCTTTTGCGTTCAAATAACTATAACATGAGCGTATGCTTACAAATATTTAGTTAGTGAGAGAGGGCGAGGAAGGGAGTTGAGTGAGAAGGAGGAAGAGCAAGAGAGAGGGAAAAAGCCAGTATAAAAAAGAAGCTATATAATGTAACGCAACTTTTAAATCATTTGACCTGTGAACCTTTTCCGGTTACACACACGAAGCACGTTTTGAAAACGTCAGTTATACTTGACAACCTGCTGTCGGTGCGAATGATGCGAAAACTTAATCAGTAGTGTGCCACTCTCTTGATAAATGTTAGGGTCGAAAAATAACTATTGTACCTACCTGTGGTATACCTAACGTGTATCGAATCAATTAAATTGAAAAAAGAACTAGATTATACAAGCAATGAAACGCGATCACACACGATTCCGTCTCAGTGTATAATATATGAATATTATATTTATATAATATTATGTTTGTCCAAATAATTATTGTATTTAAGTGGGTCAGAAATTTTTCTTCAATTAAGTTCTACTAACGTAATGCTTCCTAAAGCGAAAACGGTTATTATGTAGGAAATCTCAGTCATGATAATAATACACCCAATAAAAGTATAAAAATCATAAAAAAACTAAAAATTACAATATGCAATAGCTAAAACTTAAATAGATATAAACTTAAAGTTAAAAGTAATTCCGTGTAAATTTATTATCAACATTTTGACGGAAATATAATCCACAATATAAATCACGTATTTCCATATATAGCTATATAGTGATAATTATTTGTGACTTGTACCTATATTATTATGATTATATTTTAGCTATTAAACTATTTTTTTTAAATTTAATTTTTTTGACTTAAGAAGTTATCAATGTAGTTTGAAGTGTGACGTGTGGTGTATTATCCAAACATTTTAAATAGCTTTTGATCCATGCTCTGGTGCTCATATAGTCATATGTTTTATTACTAAGCAAACTATCCACGGAATCTGTGGCCAGTGTTACTTAATATTTTAGATGGCCAGTGAGTGTTACTTACTATTTTAGATATATTTATACATTACATAAATACTTAACTAATGATAAAAAAAATCAAATTTTTAGGAATTGTTTTAATTTTAACGTAAAATAAAATCTTCAAATATATGTATACTGTAAACCGTAAAGCAGATTATTTTTTTGAAAATATTGATGCATTTAAATCAAAATTCGAACTAGTAGATCCTAACTTATTCTTAGCTATTTCATTTTAAATTCTGACTCCTCAGGATAATTTATTCCATGGTAATGGGTTAGGAATATGAAGGGGAGAGGAAATATATTAATTTATTAACATTTTATAATTTGTATTAGATTATTTAAATTTAAAACTATAATTAAGGTCTATTATAGTACGTCACACAAATTAATAACTCAGAAACTATATTATACTCTTTCAAACTCGATGCATGATGCATTTTCAAAAAAATCATTTAATTAAAATTGTTTACTAATAGAGGGTGGTTCTCATTTGAAAAATAAATTAAGTTTGTATCACCTCATATGACCATTCTTATGGTGAACAAGTCTTTTTATTTGAAAAAACGGTTCCTTTGCCTTTAGGTATTCGTAACGATGACAAATTACTTCGGTAATAATATGATCTAAAGACTTAAGAGACTAATAGTTATACTTGAAGTTCGATTGGCTTAGATTAATATTAGATTGTTTAATAAACTAAAAGATAAATTGAGCAATTTATTTGGCTTACGGGCCTTGAATAGTTTTAATCCGGGTTAGCCTTGTTTACGTCTACACTTTATTACAGAACTAATTAAATAAAAATGAAATCTCAGGTTTACTTACCTATATATTTATTTACCTATTAGGTCTTAATGTCTTATCCTATACTTCTTATCGATACTTGTAGTTTTTGAGAAGCCTAATTATAATATATATATACTATTTTTTAAGCATTAAAATGATTTTTTAATTTTTGTATGTTTAAAGTAGGTAGGATCTAATTAACTGAATAAATATCTGAGCTATACAAACTCTGTTAAAAAAAAATATATAATCGTTTACATTTATCATACTACATATTATATTAAATAAGTTATATAATATAATATTGTATAGTCATAATTTAAATACATTCTTTTAACCATACAAAACTAATTAATACTTACTTTCATCTGTGATAATGTGACATTGATATGTTTATTTTAGATGCCTCTATATCATACATTAATACATTCATACTATTCATATTATTTAAGTTAATGAATGAATTATAGTAATAAGCGCATAGTACGGGTGTACCTACATAATACATTTAAATTTGAATATTCTAATCCAATTAAATTTATAAAATATACCTACTTCTTCGCATAAAAATATTAATGTTTTAATATTATAATAGAAAGTTAGAAAAACACACTTTTTACCATTATAGGTTATAGCCTATAAGTAATATGGTCATAGGTCACATATTTAATTAATAATTCCATCTCGATGTGATTTTTATTGAACAAATTTGAAATTAGTGACAAATGAAAGTGAATAAACGGATTCCTATTCTTCATTATCAAGATATTTTATCAATGTTATTCTACTGGAATTTTGACCTATATTACTATAGCTTATACCTATAAGGAATGTTTACGGAATTTTCTCAAAGAATTTTTAGTATATTGTTTGTATTGACTGTTGTACTTTGCAATATATTTAGTCTTGAACGAAATACTCAGGTTTTACTGATTGGAGATTGATGTTCACATCCACTTGCAGAACACACGTCGAGTTCATACTTGTAGTTGAAAATAGAATAACGTATATAGTAAATAAGTTGTTATTTCAAAATATTAAAAATGCTGTATGAAGTATGATAATTGTTAAAGTTTAAAGTGGATAATATTTTATATAATTGTGTTTATCGGGGATCATACTATCACAGGTATGAACGTATGATGAGAATCATATAATATTATGTAATACCTACTAATTTTGTAAATAATTGTAGGATTAGTGACTCTGGATCTAACTAAATAATATAAAATTGCGAGTGTTCTTTCGGTAAAAAATAGTAAGTTAGTTAACATTTTAGGCATTTTAATATGCACATTTTTACCATAGAACGAAGAGGGGTAATTATATAGATATTACATTCATGCGATATTATTATGGATTCAATATTTAAGGTTATGTATTTGAATAATTAGAGGTTCAGAATACCCAAGTCCTAAGTAATATTTTAGCATGTTGAAATTGTATTTATACACATTATTTTAATCAGTAAATATACTATAATCTATCGCAAGTTTACTTTAACACATATAATGATTATTATTAGGTAGCTATATTTTTATATGTTTTACTAACTTTATGACAATAAATTGTCAATTAGGACATTTTTACAACAAATATACGTTTGCTCGTACAGTTTACAATTAATTCACTTGCCATAATTGAATAAACAACGTGATAAATTAGAAGACATATACTTGTATAATAATGTATATTGTATATAGGTACTATATTTAAACGTGCAGTTAATAAATTGTATAATTCAGTAGACCGATTTAGACGAAACATATTCTACATTATTATATTAGTGTATTTATTAGTGATAAAATAATTGTTAAACTCATATCAAAATCACTATAGTTCATACTTCATAGTATACATAATATCATAGACTTTTAGTTGTACATTTATCACTGTACTTCGTTCAGAAAAGACTCAATCGTGAACACTCCGATGGTTCAAAAAATAATGAAAATTTAATATTATGCTCTATTTCTATATTTTATTTATCAATTATTCAATTATTATGAAATATATGGCATAGCAAAATGCACATATAAATGTGATAAGCCCTAAAACTAATAAATTATCTGATTTAAATTATACAAAATTCTTAATCGAGCGATTATGATGAGAAATTTAGAAAAAAAACTTTCATTGATATTAACTGTAGTCTGAGAAGTCTGATCTATAATAATTTCATGAACGTTTGTAAAAACCACTATAATTTTAGTTACTTGTAGACATTATAAAAAAGTATTAATATTTATATTAATGTAGAATTTTTTTTATAGAGAATATAATGTTCTATGTAAAAACGTATGCCGATTTTTGTGTTATCTAAAATTTAAGAGATTAAAGGTAAAAAACTAAAAACTAATCCAATTTCCAAAAACATTAAATTTTACCAGTTATTTAAATAAATTGAAATCTATCAATTTGACGACAAATTTATAAGGAACTTTTATTTTGTAGTAAATACTAAATATATTTTTTTAAAGCTCTGTAAGATATTTGTGTATTATTGATATTTAATTGAGAGCAAGCAAAAAATGAAAATTCATCACTGATTGATAAAAATTTAACCCATTTGAGCCACGGGAAAGGACGACTTATCACATTCAAACTTTGTCATAATTAATTTCTTCATACATATAAAAAGTATAAGGTACTTTTCATCAAGTTTTTTAATTAAAAAAATATAAAAACCATCCTAATAATTATATACCTAATACTATATATTTATAGATCTGAAGTGGAAATTTATACAACCGATTTAGTTAAATCACTATATATTAGAAGTTAATTTACTTATTTTTTCATTTTTGTTCAAATAAGTTGTGTACGTTTTAAAGTTTATTTTATTAGGTGGCATATAAGTATATAACTATAGAAGTGCACTGTAAAATGTAATATATAGTTGGCTAGGTGGGTATATTATGTATATTAGGACCTAATCTAACAAGATGCTATTTTATCTATTGTAAAATATTCTAGGTTGGTAATAAAAAATAAAACCATTTAATTATATAGTTAAATAAATGTAAAAAATGCAAATATATGACATAAAATTCAAAAAAGTACAGTATTTCTATATTGTTTCTATAACATGTAAACAATTTATGTTTGTATTGTGTCGCAATAATCACTGGTCACCACAACATTTAATATCTTAGAGACTGACCATAGAGAAATTGACGATTGTTATAATAATATTATGTGTACTTTGTTAAAACATGAAGCAATAATATATTACAAGTCTGGGTAATGTAAACGAGGTTGTAAAAACGATTACGAGTCATTAAGTTTTCTACTGGACAAAATAAGTACCTTACCTAGTATAGGTAATATTGTCATCAAGATAGTTATCAAGTCATCGCAAAATGTTTCAATGAATAAAATCACAGTATAGCTTTGATATAATTCAATAACGAAAAATACCTAAATGATCAACCATACAATATGTTTATATTAACTACTATAATAATAGGTAATAATGTGATAATGGGTTCTGATTATTAACGTTAACATGGACACAAAATACCATATGTTAATAAAGTTAATTTGGTCCATAGAGTACCTATTGTGATAACAAAATATGGTTATAAGATTTTGATTAAAAATTGTTTATACATTTAATAAGTTTAAGTATTGGAAATAGACTACGTTTAATTGATATTATTGTGAAGTCAAAAGTTTTAGTCATTATTCAATTTTACATTTCACTATTAACTATAGCTAGGTACAAATCAAACAAGTACAACTGGTGTAAATGTGTAATTATACAGTAAAATACGTGTTTATATATTATATATGTGTAATATAGGTATATGCTATATAGTAAACTATAGTAATGTATATAGGTTGTTACATAAAAGTAAAGTAACTGACACAAACATCATTTATTACGATGAATATAAAGTAGCTATCTAGCCAGCATTAATAATATATAAACTGGGCCAGTTACGCTGTACTTATTATCACAAATTATATACATTTTAATATATTCTAATGAAACATTATATTAATAACTATAGGAATAGGATATATCGCTCGGATATTTTATCATAACGATTCCGATCGCGATCGCGATCGATATTTATATTACGTATTTGTCTAATTTATATATTAACTAGACAGGAGCTATTTGTAAAATTATAATATTATTGTAACGGATGTATAATATATGCAGCATGCTTGTATAACTAAAACCGAGAAAGTCTATATATAGTATATGTAGTAGTGGACATTAGGTAGCGTTTTTCTGAAACCTACATATTGCTATGGGTCACAAGGATATTGGTAGCGTGACTATCAAAGAAAACACTCACTTATTATCATTGTGGTCCGCTTTATAATAATAATGAGCATTGACATTCCACACAATCGTATACCGTTACTAATATTCGATTTGAAAAGGATGAAAAAACAATGGATTTTAGGCGAGGTACCCTATAAGTATATTTTTTCTAAGCGATATCGCAATAGAAACTTTGTTTGTGGGGGACAACTGTTATATCGTATTTCTTTTATATAAATATAATTTGAAATCGAGTCTAACGTGTTGTCTTCTTTTACAAGAGTGAAAAAAAACATTAATAATACGTATTGCCTAAACATACCAGAAGCGATTTATTACCTTGTTCTATAATGTAAAAAGCCATTGTTTTTACTTTTTTAGTTAGTAATCAAATATGATAAATAGTCTTACTCGAAAATTAGTTGATTAACATTTAGCAGTGATTGGCTATGGTTATGTTTTTAAATGAAAAATACGAGTCTTAAAATACAATAGTAAAATCTTATAATATAATGCTGTATACTGTTTTAACAGAATAAACTGATTTTCCAGTAGTTTTCAAAAAAAATTAAGGAAAAACTTGAATCTTAAGGGTTTCGACAAAATCGATTTTGGTTTTTGGTGTAATTTTAAAACAAAATATGACAAACTTTAATACATGACATTTTCACGGAATGTTAACATTAGCATTTTCTACACACCAAAAAACTTTCAAAATATTTTGACTTGCTTTGAGGTGTTTACGGACATTTTCAGTTTCTAATTTTTTTAGTTATTTTTAGTTGTTTATATGATCTATATATAATATTGTATAGTGTATAGTCATTTATACTCTATAATATTATATATTAAAATAATTGTTTGCATTATACACGAGAATATAAGACTGCATGTGTCTCGTCTGTATGTGTTTATCTATAATATAACCGTAATAGATAATAAGCAGTTGGACGGAGATCTGGTAGTTGAGGCATTCATATGAATGTTCCAATGTTTGTTATACAAATATTTATTTATTCAATATGTTAACATTAGCATTTTCTACACACCAAAAAACTTTCAAAATATTTTGACTTGCTTTGAGGTGTTTACGGACATTTTCAGTTTCTAATTTTTTTAGTTATTTTTAGTTGTTTATATGATCTATATATAATATTGTATAGTGTATAGTCATTTATACTCTATAATATTATATATTAAAATAATTGTTTGCATTATACACGAGAATATAAGACTGCATGTGTCTCGTCTGTATGTGTTTATCTATAATATAACCGTAATAGATAATAAGCAGTTGGACGGAGATCTGGTAGTTGAGGCATTCATATGAATGTTCCAATGTTTGTTATACAAATATTTATTTATTCAATATGTTAACATTAGCATTTTCTACACACCAAAAAACTTTCAAAATATTTTGACTTGCTTTGAGGTGTTTACGGACATTTTCAGTTTCTAATTTTTTTAGTTATTTTTAGTTGTTTATATGATCTATATATAATATTGTATAGTGTATAGTCATTTATACTCTATAATATTATATATTAAAATAATTGTTTGCATTATACACGAGAATATAAGACTGCATGTGTCTCGTCTGTATGTGTTTATCTATAATATAACCGTAATAGATAATAAGCAGTTGGACGGAGATCTGGTAGTTGAGGCATTCATATGAATGTTCCAATGTTTGTTATACAAATATTTATTTATTCAATTTTTGAAATCCATAACTATGAACCGTTTGCACTGATCTTATTGTTAAATTATCATTTTGAGATGGTGTTATATAAGAAAGATATAATATTTAAAAAAAATGAATACATAAAAGTGTGTCATAGTTTTGAATTTATTTTATCTTTAAATATAATTTATTTATTAAAAATATCCAGGATCCAAGTAAAAATAAGAAACATAAGATAATGTCGTTATTTACAACAAGTCCCAATCGCGTAAACTCTTATAGATATAATATTATGTGGGTACTTTTTTTAATTTTTCTTTGTATATTAGTAGTTATCAATACTATCAACTACAAAATACATGAATATAAATTCTATTATTTTTACTTACATTTTTAAAATGTATTTAAATGTATCTATATGGTTATATAATTAAATAATTAGAATAAATAGTTTTTAAAAAAAAATGTGGAACTATATATGTGTGTGGTGTGATTACTGAGGGAGGGCCTTGGGCACCTGCCCCCTTCTTAGATCCGTCCTGGAAAATATTGAGTATCTATAATATATCATTGTACTTCGAACACATAATTAACAATAAAAAGATTATATAATATTTACCTATGTGTATATTATTATGTTTAAAAACCTTTTATATCGTGTAGCTGCAGTGTTTGAAATGAAAAATATTTTAACGATTTTACGTCATAATTTTTTTTTTAATTCCACTGAATTGTATATAATATAATATTATATTCGTGAAAAAAAATTACAGTTCTTTTTGCTTATATCATTAATTATGAAACTAAACTAATAATAATATCATAACTTAAAAAATGCACGTATATTAGGTATTAACAGATTGTATAAAGGAAAATTATCCATAATATAGAATCAATACTTTCGCTAACTTTTTAATTTAAATCTCCATATCTATTTAGTACCTAGGTGTCTCTGTAAAAGATACTTGGATTAAATAGAAAAAAGAAGGTCACTATAGGTTCTTATATACACTATACAGAGTGATTCACCAAGCATAGTCATCGCCACTTTTTAAAAATGAATAGAATGATTCTAAGACTTATGAAACAAATTCTGGTTTTTGAAATTTTTAAATATAGGTAGGTACGCATAAGGACCATATTTTTAAAATAATGTATGTTTAATACCATTTATAGTAGTGGCGTTCTGTGGCGATACCAACTTCTTTTTTTTCATATAAAAAACATAACTTTATTTTGTAAATTGTTATTTGTTAATCAGATGACTTTTGAAAATGTTGATGTATCTAAATCGAAATAATTTGAACGAATAGTTTTTGAGTTATTCAACTATGCGTTTAATGAGGATAATGGGTCGTGATAATGGATTTGGCAAAAATGAAGTAAAAAAAAAAGTAATTAATAATTTATCTTTCAACATTTTATAATTTTTAAAAACTGTTCTACTTAGTTTAATAAATACTAGATCTAATATCACAAATTTATTTGTATTTTTGTAAAACCATTTATAAATTATATCAGGACTATTAAGTTTCATAAATACATTTTAATAACTAGTTTTTAAAATAAGATTTATATAATAAATTCATTATTGAAAGAAAAAAATATGGGGGTGAGCTTTCTTGTTGAGTCATCCTGTGGCCATGTTGGACACAAAGTAAGAGTTTCCTTCTTAACATTTTTCAAAGGAACTCAAGAAATAGTACGCTCAAATTAATCAAAAAAAAAATTATGTGACATAGCACTGCCCGAATTATTATGCAAACAAAATTTGTTTTAGGTACCTGATAAACGTCTAAACAGTACAATATTATGTTATTTATAGGAGTAGTACGTGTTTATGTATGAGATACGTGTGCTCACGATAATTCGATTTATATATTATTTTATCTGGCACTCAAGAGAAAAAAAACACATGCTTGTACGATAACTCACGCCACAACATTAGGGCGTGTTTCCTGCTAACCATAATAATATTATAATACTTTAATATAGGTAGGTTTATCTATCGTTATTATATGTAACCACCTAAAATATAACGAAATCGTGTATTTTTATGAATGACGCGTCGTACAAATGATGATTTGCCTACAACACAGCAGGTATAAACATTGGTAATATATTATAGTACGTACTTTTGTTGTTACCGCGCGCGGTAACCGGTACCCGGCGGACTGTAGCGGTCGGGTTACCGGGCGGCGTGCCACCGCGGGAAGGGCCGCTCGCGCGGTACGGCGGCAGCGACCGCGACGGCGATGGTTATTACCACCTGATGACCGCTGCCGCCGCCGCCGATGCGCAAGCGCACTTGTCTGCTCTCGTACAGGTGCCGCCGCCGGCTGTACTTCTTGTGTGTGTGTGTGTGTGTGTGTGTGTGTGTGTGTGTCGCTACTGCCGCCGCCTCTGCTCTCGTGTCTGCCGGCGCGCGCGTCGTCAACGGTCAAACGTCCTTGCCGCGCTCCAGTTCGTCCGCGACAAGACGCGCGCGCAGTCTGTCGTTTTATACGCATGTCCGTCGCGCTCGTGTTTTTTCCGATTTTTTTTGATAATAATAGCAACGTCAGCTCCTTTAACGTTTTTAACATTTTTTTTTCCGTTATCGTTGGAAAACGGTGGTTTACATTGCTATCACGACGGTTCATACATTTTTATCACGGTTAATATTATCATCTATTAGCTCGTCGATATCGAAGCGGAAAAATCGGTTGGACGGACTCCTCATCGTAATAAGACAATAATATTATGATCGTCTCGAATTCGGTTTCTCGTGTTTCTCTCTCTATGCAGTGATTACTTAATGCGTACACACTTCTAAAGAAGATAACGCACGTTTTTGTTTTTAAAATAATATATAAACCGTTTTTTTTTTCTAAAAAAAAGTGTTCGTTTTTATCAAGTGTACCGAGGACTATCATGCCGGTGATAACATGATGCGGGATTTGGACGCATCCAGCCCAGTCGTTTGGCCTCCATGGTGTTATTCAGGTAATAATATAATTCAATACAATATTTGTATTACAATAATAATAATAATAATAATAATATAAGCATCACTTTGTTTTTCATAACTGTTCTTATTCGTTGAATCTGGGGTTTCGTCTTTATTCACGTGATATCGCGTGTTTGTCATATTATGGTCTAAGCGATTAATCAAAATAACTAAATGTCAACCAAACTCCAAACTCGAGCTTTATATTGTGCAATTTCGGTTTACGCGATATCAGTAGTGTAATAATTATATTGCACCTAATAAAGTACCTACCTGACAAGACCTGTGATCTAAGTAACAGAAAAATCTGCTAGGTAGTAGTAAATATTTTACAACTACGTGTTTTGAATTAAGATATTTATTGCTGCAGTTATTAAAGCTGACTTTATAACCATTTTAAATTTAATGCAAGCCGTAAAAGGGCATAATAAAAGGGTTCAAATAAATCGTTTATATACCTATGTAAGTTCAACATCAAAATAATTATAATTATTGTAGTCAGCAAAGTACCTATATTTGAATTGACAATCGTACACTGAAAGTCTGTAAAGTAGTAGACGATATAAATCTAAATTTTACAACAGGTTTTTTCATTTGGAATAATTAAACTTTGATAAAGCACTTGAGTGTTTCAAAAACCGACATTTGTTATCTAAAGTCCCGGTTGTTCTATTATGAATAGGATAGGGTCATAAGTTCAATGGCCTTTCAATCCCATTAGCTAGATATAATGTGTATGTTTTCTATTTGACCAGTGAATTCGGTTATCATTTTACTCGAGGAGAGTACACTATAATAGTAGCTAGACATTATATTATTTAACGTGAGTGTCCGTTAAACAATGGTTTGATATCGAAGGTAATTTTCCCAAAAGTGGAAAAATTACGATTAACTGCTTGCGAAATGAACCATGGCATTGTGAGGAGGGAGGGGTCTTAGACATAATTTATTTGATTCATAATTACTATTTCGTCAATATTAGACAAGTTCTATAGTTTTATAGAGATCAATATAATATATTAATACAACATATCATTATTATGTTGTAGATAGAGATAATATTGACATATTTAAAACATACCTATATTTTGTTTTTATACATTATGTACGTATTATATGTTAATATTTTTTTAATGAGATTATATATCTACAACTTAGCTTAGGTTTAAGAATTTCGTATTTGCGTTTCTGAAAAAATACTACAATGACTTATATCCGTATTGGGGTTTGTGAATTCTCAGAGGCAGTAGGTCGTGAACAGATAACTAAATTGTTTTAAATAGTTTCCTCGATAGAGAATTGCATAATTTAATTTTGACCTTTATGGTCTCCGGGAGTGTGTATGAAATAATAGGAAAAAAAATATTATATCGGATAGGCGAACGCACGAGCACTCTGCAATCCTTGACCCGAAGACTTTTTAGACCATCACCCGTGTGACACATGACCCAATCGACCCGGTTCTTATCGACATATCCCTTACATGTGACGCAAAACTCTGAATTAGAGTAATTATTGTATATTATAAACCACGATAAATGTTGAAGAAATTAAATTGGACTTTAAAAAGCTATATACCTACCTAAAAAATGTGGGGCTTACACGAGTGAATTGATAAGTTGATGTGCCATATAAAACTTAATTTTTTTTTCAATTTATTATTTTATTACTTTTAATAAATATTTAAAATTACCTGTTAAACATGAACTATACTATACATATATATATATATATGTGTGTGTGTGTGTGTGTGTGTGTGTGTGTAAATAAAGTAATAAATATGTAACTGTGTAATAATCTGAGTACCGTAGTATATTAGTTGTATAACCATTTTTAATACCTATTATTTTGATTAAAAGATGGAATAATATAATATAATAACTGATTAATAATAATAATTATAAACAATCACTTCTTTATGTGTTCTCAAAGTAAGCATGTTGTAATATTTTCTCAATAGCGTCTTAGTTACTAAAGTTACTAAGTTTATCTAAGTTATGACATTTTTGCGGTAAATACATTATAGATATTCAAATATTAATTTAATTTCTAACGATGTTATTGTCCCCAAACTTTCTCACTATACGCTTAGTCCATATCTTCATTATATTTTATAATATGTCGTTTTATATTTTCGTCCGTAATTCAATGACAATATTTTCAAATAGATAATTTGTTACACAATAAATGTCTTGAATGTGAAGTGTCGTATAGAATAATAATGAATCGTGATCGGTGACAAAATCTAATTCATGTCTGACCATTTTTGGAAACAATGATATACCTATCTAAGAATGGCATTGCTTGTCAACGAGTAACATATGGGCATTTTAATATTGGGATATAGAAGTTTAGATCTAGTGTCACCTAAAGGTTTAATAATAATATATTATTAAATCCGAGATTAATTGGGTGATTTTTATTTTTCGATCACTTTCTATAGAGATGTATTGAGGTATTCAAAATATATTTGAATAATAATAGTATGATATATTATTAGTTCTGGTTTTGCAATATTCCACAGTCACGTGAACCGTATAATAACGCATGTTCATCGCAGTCAAGGTAACCGCGAATCGGTACTTCTCTAATTATGATCGTGTACCACTATACCTGCAGATTTTGTGGACTTGTTTTAGTCGAAGTTCGTTTTTTTAATCCTATAAACAAAATATAAGTACTTTTTCGTTTATCTGTTTGTGTATACCAGAACAACCTTAATATTACTTATGATAAATGACGATTTGTGTACCACTCTGTATTTCTTAGGAATGTCTCTAATTAGTTGTGTTTAGTATGATGATTTGATCTCTACCTAACCCCGAGGGAATCTAATGAGATGTTCACGGTCAAAAATAAATACACACTTATGAGTGTACTAAAAAAATGATGTTTGCTAATAAATCAGCAGTTTAAAAAAAACCACCGTTGCTCTTTTTATAAACTCTGGATGGGTAAACGAGCGGAACGAGTAAAATAAATTTGAATACGGACGTTAATTTATTTCAGTGAAAGTAGTGTTGTATTTCAGAGAAGAGGGCAACGTCAAGATTTCGTATATTTATTATAAGAAACGCGGTTTTTGGGATGTTTTCTATTATAGGACATTTCTTTAAATGGATAAAAAAAAATTGAGAAATCGATTTAAATTTTATGCGTAGAGGTCAACTACGTTAAAATAAAAAAATTAAATCATATCGTTGGTCATCTGAGATAAGCTATTTATGAAACCCTATCATTATTATAGTACAACATTACAACTGGTCTACAAGAAAAAACCCGTCAGCAAATCAGAGCGCCGGTACACAGCGGGGATTTGTAATGGAAAAAAGAAGTACCCATACCTATGGTATAAAGAATAATAATGATGAAGGAGAAAAAAGAAGATGGAAAGAGTAGGGACTGTTTTAAGCACAGGTGAAACTGGATTACACTTATATTATGCATAGAATTACGAATGTACTCACACATAACCTGTCACACTACTGGCTGAACTGGTCCGCTGATAAACGGCAATAAATATTTCATCTGATGGCATTTTTTCTATCGACTATCGAGTAAGCTACTGCCATTTTTAATTACTTACTAGACGAAATATTATCAATTATCATCAATATAAATGCATATCTATGTCAAATACCGTCTAGCTAAGAGCTGAATATCGACAATCGAATATTATATTTTTTATTTTGGTAGCTTCATATTAAAAACTATAAAGTATTATAAAATATTATAAACTATGTTAGTTAAATTATTAATATAATATTATAATGAGATTTTTAATTTTTGAATGGAAAAATGTGTTGCTTACACACAAACTACTTACCTACATGATTTATATTTATATATTATTGATCCACAATAGAAAATATTACCATCATATACATCGTAAACTCAGTAAAATATCAAAATAATCAATGACATATAATTCTATGTTAGTATATTTATCTCCTTTGTTTTGGCAATACGTGGAAACCAAGTACAGTTGTAAGTGCCTTATCCATACATTTTAAGTATATATTAGTAAAAGCGTAACAAAATTAAAACTGCATATTTTGGTTTTAAATAATAATTACAGTAGGAAAATTAACATTACCTCGTTAACCATAAAGTGTAAATAAGATTCCACTTGGTCAAATAGCGTAAAAGAATAAAAAATATAATGTTATAATTTAATAATAAAACGGTCGGTCGAATGTTGTCTAAGATCTTAATGCTTTATATGAAACAAAGCCACTGGCTATTTGTAATACATTTGTTGCAGTTATGGTGTCTTTGCTGTATATAAATTGTTCACCCAGAATAGCCAACTTAGATATTTTCGAAGAACTTTTAAAAATATATTAGGTACGTTAGGGTTTGATACTTAAATGTGATTTACAATTTTACTAAAACGTCACCTACAGTATTGGATCATTCGAAATGTGTGAATTATTTATGTATAATTATTGGTCTTCAGGGTAAAATTTAACGAACATAAGATAATGTTTTAATATATTATAATATGAGTTTTTATTTTAAGATTTTATTTTTACATTTATTAAATTTTAATAAAATAATCATACCTAAGACCTTGTTACCTGACATTTTTAATGCCCAATTTTTATTTATTGTAATTTTTTTGCATTGATTTTTTTCTTGCGCTAAAAAGTTTTTTTCTTACAACAATATGCAATTAGGTACACCTTTA
This sequence comes from Nasonovia ribisnigri, assembly GCA_027563435.1. Classification (NCBI taxonomy): domain Eukaryota; kingdom Metazoa; phylum Arthropoda; class Insecta; order Hemiptera; family Aphididae; genus Nasonovia; species Nasonovia ribisnigri. The sequence continues at coordinate 365,178 of JANEHU010000288.1, read as the reverse complement.
GCATCGATATAACTGTTGAAATAATATAAAGAAATATCATACCACAGAATTGTTTTAATGAAATAAACTTATCATTTAATTAGTATGATTGAGTTTAGATTTATTTGAAGGCTTTGAATCCTTTTTAAAGATTTTAAATGACATTATTGATTAAAAATATAAATAAATTAGGACAAAACTATAATGACTCTTAAAATATTTTGCCTGTGGTCTAAAAATACGATTCTCAATAGCCCGTCAAAAGGTACTAATCTTAAGTTCTCTCCAAAACCCGAAAATTAATAAAATGTAACATTGGATATTTGGACTAATAAAATATTTTTATACATAAATATATAATAAACATAAATCGTCGCCAAATAAAGAAAAAAATTTAAAAAATAATTTTTAATTTATGATAACTAATAATAACACGCCATTACTATTTTGTGCATTTAATTATTATTTATTCATAATATTTAGTAGTATTTTAGCAAGTAAAAAAATATGTATACACGTTTTTATATTAATGTTGATACCATTTGGTAATCATATTATTTGTTATTCAAATTAGTTTGACAAATCAATTTAAGGTTTATTTTGATGTTCAATATAATATAAACACATTTAAAAAAAAATTTGACGTAGACATCGTGTGGTATTAAAACAAAGTAAACAGCTACCTATATTCTATAAATTAAAATAAAAACAGATTTAATCGAATGTTTATTTATATTCACTTTATGAACGTAATTGTATGTGTAATTTATTTAACATTTAAATTACGGGTTACAAGGTCATAAAATAATAATACAATATTCGTAGTTCTGTAATAATAGTTTGTGCAAATGTAGAACATATTATTAAGACATTTTAATCAAATACTTGGATGATATTATTAAAGTGAAAACTGATATGCAGGATATCTAACTGAAAATCGTATAACACTATAGGTACATAAACTTTTAAATACTGGAAACTAAATTACCACTTCCAAAAAAATATATCATATTTTTAACGACGTATTTTAATCGGTAGTTTTCAAAAACCATGATATACTTTATTATTTAATCGAAGTGTAATGGTAATTTTGTGAAAGTGTATTAGTAGCGGATCATTGACAATAGACGTGAAACTATTTGAACACAAGAGCTCGAAATCGGAGCGTTTTTTTCCCATTCTGCGCCTATAACCTCTTCAGTAAATAAATATACGGTGAATGACGAACTATCGCATTCCACTTAACATGGTAGCTATTTAGACGCAAACCACATTTGGTATACGGCCGAAGTACTTGTTTATTGTAGGTAATATGAATATATATATATATTATATATTATTGATTTATTGCCACGCTCTCCGATTACGCGACCATACATATGTAGGTGTGACTAATTCATATTGTGCGTACACGTATGGAGACCTACATACGCATTTGCTACATTTTTAATTAATTTTTTTTTACTAGCCTAACCTTTTCTCGCCTCCTCGTTATGACGATATTATATTCCGGACACGGGTGTTTGGGGCCGGGCCAAAACAATGGTATAATATAATATAATATATTATGGTTGGATGAAGTACGTACGTCGTACATATTAGTGCACACATTGTTGACCAGGGGTCAACGGATACGAGCTGACCATTGAGGTCGAATAGTCAATTTTAACAAAAATATTAACAAACGAATTTTGTTATGTAACCTAACACGATTCTATATTATGTTTCTTAGACTTTAGAGGCTGAACGAAGGTCGTGTGACATTTAACACTTTTTACTGACCCGGAACGTTTGTTATAACTTATAATTATTATATTAGCCATTAGGTAAACTATGTTATCGTGGAACTCATTTTATTTCCCATCGTGAATAAATTATGTTTAATGGTTGTATCATTTGTCGATTTGTTTTTGTAATTTCAAAGTTCGAGAAACTAGCATGTATATAAATTTCATGTGTAGAATTTAGTTAAGTATATGCAACGAAAACGTTTACTTTGTATGGTTAATGAATTCAAAATATCTTAAAAAGAGTTAGGGGAAAGGTTATATATGTGAAAATATTGAATAATATTTAGCTAATAAACTATTACAAGTGAAAACTATCAAACATTTTGCTCAGCTATTCAATTACACAAAACAATATAATTAATATCTCACCTGTTATAGACGTATAACACCTATAATAATTACACGTTTGCACGACATTTTGTATTTTAATATTATACTTAAAATCGTAATAGTCAACTATTATATATAGAAGGGTTATACCTATAGGGTAGCCTAAATAGGTGTCCTACATAATAAAAATGATAAGTGAAGTTATTGGTTTTTAATGTTTATTTTGTATGATTAATGTACCTACCTTTGTATTTTCTGGTTAGAGATAACATATTATTTTCTTATAATAGGTATAAAGTAATAACGTAAAAATGATAAACTAAAAGAATAAAAGTTACTTATAATATTTCTGAATAATTCTCTACGCTTATAAGTGATAGAGAATGTGATTAGAAAATAATATTATTTAATTACCTTCCTCTAAAATATGTTCGAAGGGTTCTTGAGGTCATGAATTTGAGAACTGAACAAATTATTTATTTAAATATTTAAATATTTTATCTGACCCACAGCTGTTTCTGAATTATATTGCGATTGGAGTATTAAGTTAACAAAATAAAATAAAAAAAATAAGAAAATAGCCAGACGTCGTAAGATTTGGTACTTGGATATGGTTGATATTAAAACGGGTGGTGTTAACCTGACCAAATGATGACACCGTCTATAGCTGACCAAGATTGCAGGCGGCGTAGTTGAAGGGATTTGCACTTTCAAGAACAATTCTATCTTTTCGGCTTCAATTCCCTTCTTCTGCCATCCACTGTCCTTTGGGGCAAGATAAGGAGCAATACATCAACACATTTGTCAGTATGTGATTGTACGTAACCACTAAGGGCCCCGTATTACAATAGTTAAACTAAGGTTAAACCGTGGAATTCAGCCGGTAAAATCAGTGTGTTAAGCGTAACCATGATTGTAAAACGGGCCCTAAGTGATTACTCGACAGTTTGTAAAAATACAGATAATCGGTGTGTCCGTACCTTTCATCAATGTGGAGGGTGTTGACAGGCCAGTCGCTAGGGCACAAGAAATTCATGCGTTGCTTTAGGAGGGCATACAAATTTAAAGAAAAGAGAGGCATTAAAATTTTCACTTAGCGTGAAAAAATATTGAACGACGGGCCTGGGTGCTGGGTGTTTATTTGAAGGATACTAGGTTTTTGCGGTCGGCAAACGTTGTTTGTTATTTTTTTTTATAAATTGTATAACATAATGCATATAATACAAATAAAATAATAAGGCAATATATAATAAATAATTTTCAAAAAAGAAAATAATAATGTGTTGGTATAATACGCGCATTTAACTGATTAAATAACTTTTTATGATCAATTTTTTTTTCTGTAGAACAGTTCAGAAAAATCACAAAAAGCTATAATAATAGAATAATAGTATAAGATTTATACTAATAAATATACTTTAGTTAACATGAACATATATTGAAATATGCAACATAACATTTTGGAAATAATTCATTATATTACAAAAATAGAATTTTTATTAGTTCCTGCTATTTATTTACTATAAAAAAAAAAAATGGGTATTCCAGATGTCTCTAAGTCAACTTATATAATATAAAATTTGCCACTAGTGAAATTAATTTATACATAGAAATGTATAATGTTTAACTATATGTATATAGTATTTCGATTTTCATTTAATTTTGTTTTTTAGACCTTAGCGTGTTTTTCATTGTTTTATAATTTTTTTTTTAAATCGTAAACAAATTTCACAAGTGCTTAACTATAATAATTATTGTTTATTCGTGTAATAATTTATAACCATTTTATTTTTTGTCTAAACCATTACAGTATTTAATTATATTATTAGTATAGAGTAGTAGTATTATAACCTGGAAGCCTGCTATTATTAGATGACTAATAATAACGTTTGATTTATAATTTGTTGTATAAATACATGTGTACAGAAGCCACTAATAATAATTAATATACATTCTTATTTTTTAAGAGAAAGAACTTTTATGCAATTTTAATTTTAAAAGTTAAAGTTCTGGAAATTCAATATTTAGAAAGTTAATAAGTAGTAATAATAAATAGTAATACAATACGTGAACACTGAACATTCAAAACTAACTATTTCATACAAACGTGTTTCGCGTAATGATGTATAGTTATAATATAGTAATAATCCGTACAAATGTTTGCAATTGTTTCGTACTGGTAAAACTAAAAACAAACACGTCTGAAGTGATATTCGTATAGTGCTAAATAATATATTTATAAGGTGATAAACTAATAAATTTAAAACCCGTATGTAACGTAAAACATCACTATATATTAATATATTATAATATTATTATGTTTTTTTGAAATTCGAACGCGTTATACAGTAAATATAAAATGTAATTTGTTAGTTTGTCTGATAACTATAGTCGTGATAACTAGACGCTAATGTATGCTATACATACGTGGTAATATTGATAGAAGCTAATCCCATTTTTTAGAAATAAAATAATAGAATAATAATTAATAATATTAATATTTTTAGATGTTTCGGCTGTTGGTGACCCGCAGGGCCTAACCTCTCTTCAAGTCTTTACCGTTAGTTATTTATAAAATACGTTTTATGGACGCTCTCGCCGTAAGTATATAATATATATAGAAGGCGGTATTCTTTTTCTTTCGAAACTCTAAATACTATAGAGTATAGAGTCCAGAACGTTCTCCTTGGAACAGTTGGAACACATTATAAATTATAATATTATGGTGCATATGTTCTTTGAGCTCTCGAGCCGCGACGATACATGCACGTTCGGACGTTCCCCGCTCCCCACATCGTTGACCGCGGCCCGTTCAATAATTGATTGCGCTTATTAGCGTGTCATAGTTCAAGCGCAGCGTAATCACGTAGGATATTTATGTGGCAGTCAACACGTCTTTTTCGTGACGCTAATTTCCCAGGCACAAAATTACACAGAAACTATCCGGCAGCTATTCGTTAAAATTAATGACAATTGCTATATAATGTTCTGTGTGCTGTAGTGTATCAAAAACGAAAACTTTTTTTTTTAAACGCCGTCCTACCTTACTTACCCGTTGCATAGGTACTGGTCGAATGCAAATCATAATACTAATATAAAATAGGAATATTATAGAGCAGGTATTAAACTATTGTTATTATTACTATAACGAATAAGAATTTTGATCGTGTACAATAATATTTAGTCATGTTTAGCATAAATGTATAATATGCCAGTAATGTATAGTGCCATCTTCATCGGGACGAACACGTCTACCTAAAAATAAGTTTATCAATATTCCATTACGCAAAATCAAAATTATAGCGCTAGGTTCATAATAATTAGAGTTTAGTAGTTTGCCTATTACATTTTAAGAGCAGAATTTTTTCATTGAAGAAGTTACATTAGCCTAATTTTGAATAGTTATAGACAATAATATTATAAGTAGGTACCTATAGTATTAAAAAATATAGTATACACAATAACTTTTTTGTTTGACAAAGATGGATACAGTAAGTACTCACGTCCTTGATATACTCGTATTACGTTGTTATGTCTGTAATACGGCTGTACATGATGTACGATATAACGTTTCCGTTTCGAAAAAAATTATATACCTATATTATAATATTATACATTATATGACTACGGTCGTGGATTTCAGTAGATCTGAGTGTGATATTATAATATTGTAGCATATATATAATACTATTATGCGTTGAATTGATTGTACATAATATACTCATAGATATCTTGTAGTCCGTATTGTAATATTATATTTCAATCTCTATTGCTGCAGGCATATAATATTATTATCTACCCACGTTGGAGTAATATGACAATCGGTAAAATCTTGTGCGATCGTTATAATAATAACATCATCGTAATACGCGGCTACTGTTTATTTTCCGACTTGGGTGGATAAATTACAAGTGCAAATATATCGGGACTAGCGTTGATTGTGTTATTTGTGGATAAAAAACATGTGTACTTACTACCTATATACACTATATTATACACGAACGAATACCTTCGATCATTGTTAATAATATCATTGAATTGTCATAATTAATACCATATTTCCACATGTATATAAATTATAATTATAAAATTGTTGTATACCGTACTACTAGTCGCGTCAAAGTAGTTTTAAAATAGTTACTAGTAGAAATAAATAATACGTAACTAAGGCAAAAAATCAGAAAAAAAATTATCTTCGTGATTCTCAAGAGGATGCTACATCCCCATGCGTTGTCTCCATGTTACAAATGTACAACACATTATTATAAAAACTGTTTTGAGTGAGACAACTTAACTTCCTCTGTAAACTAAGTTTTTGCAATGTTGTACATTTCGTGAGACGGACACAACGCATGAGGGTGTATAGAAATCTCTATTAAGTGTACATAATATTATTATAGCAACCGGCAATCTACCGACGTCCGCCGGTTCCAACTGTCTGTTTTTACTCGGTACGATAGCGTCAATAACTGATTAAGAGACTTATAAGTTATAATAATGTCTGGAATAATATAATCCTATATATTTATGTGTGTATAAGCTAAATACCACTCACTCACTCACTAATCGCTACATCTCAAAACCTACAAAACGTACGAACTTTATTTATAATAATGCTTACTCTAATGATCTGGATGTGCAATAAGAAAAGATTTTCCGATATTCGCGTTTTAAAGAAGTGGTCAAACAGGGATCTTGAGTTTCACGGTGGAAATTGAAACTTTTTTATGTTTACAAACGTGACGATTTGATGTGCGTCACGATTTGAAGTTTAGTTTGGTTGTCGTCTGTGAATACCGAGGTTTTTCTTGAAGTTTAAAAAGGTTGACATAATATTGCAGCGATGGAATAACGCGTCGGTTGTGATTGGAAATAGTACCTATATAACTTGCTACCTACTACAATATTATTTATATTATACTGCAGTTGGTACTTGTTGGAACGTACTACACTAATATTACGTTGTTCTTGTTACATATTATGTGTTACCTATTTGTAATTATTGTTTTTCAAAATGGGATATTGACATATTGTTGATCGGTCACACAACCTCACCCCAGAAACGAAGAAATATTATAATATTATCGACAGGCTCCTCGTATTATAATAATATTACATTTTTTATATTGTGTACAATGACGTTTACTTTGTACATATTATTATAACGTGAAACTTTCCAGTTTTTACATCTCGTGTCGAATTCGTCGGATCCGCACGCTTCTCCTCGTGTTTTAATAATAATATATAGGTATATATCTAGATGTCTACGATAATAATAATATTATATATCATTATTTGTGTAGGGCCTACAACGATGGGACTCTGCAGAGCGGTGAGGGCAAATAATACTAAAATATATAATAATGGCCGGTGTCCAATTGGCCGTGAGCTGCGAAATAAGCGTGGAAAAATACGGCGGCGTGGGCGGATTATTTTGCGGCGTTATTTTTTTCACGCACGCACGCGCCCGTATTACTTATATATTTAATAGCTATATATATATATACGTGTGTACGGTCAACGGGTGCCAAAAAACACAAAAAATATATACAGACGGTCGTGGTATGCGCCTTCTGCGTGTATAATAATAATATGTGGGATAATAATCACGTGTAACGAATCGGCAAGATTATAATAATAATAACAATGCGATCGAATGAGACCTCTCAGCGCAGAAAAATGATATTTGACGTGCGTGTCTATATTATTATACACCTACAGTTGTTATCGTCTTCGCTAGTCGCTACTATATTTTCATTGTTGAAAATAATATAATATAATAAAATATTATTGTATTATGTTTATTAAAAAATAACAACAAGCTACGTTTTTTTTATAATCTCATGTACGTAACGTGCGTAGATTTTAGTAAAAAAATATTGTACAAAGTACAAACACATTATTAAAATTTATTGCGTTATTTTCGTGTATATATAGCTATTATGTAAAGTCAAAAAGACCAACCACGAATCCAGATCCAGATTAACGTTAGTACACGTCAAGTGAACACAGCGCTCAAGATGTAATAGACCCCTGCAGTGCCGTATGATTATTATCCCCTCAAATCAGTTTATTTTTGTCTGTATTTAATTTTAAAAATTCGGGATCTGTGGCCCTGTATAAGTTATATAGATTATCGTTCATTATCCTACCTGAAATCCAGTGAAAATTGGGTGTAACACACAATTGTTACACCCGGCTTAAACCTCTATAGGTACTTCACGTAGAAATAAATTATTTACTCATATTTCAAAGTATGTCTGTGCACTATTTTATTTATTTCCGTGACCCACGCGCTACAGAAAATGTGCGTTCAACTGAATCAATCTTGTTTTGTTACCTAGCTAAAGCTATAGTAATGTAATTACTAATTTGATTATAAATATAAATATTCATATTAATCCCATTAACAATGAATATTATTGTTTGTTTATATTATTTATTATTTGGTTTACAAAACAATAACATTCTATTTAATTTTGATTGAAATGATTCACAATCATTTGTGGTGCCCTGCAAAGAGGCAAATTACTGTATCAAAATTATTCGACATATGAGATGGAAATATTGATTCAGCAAAATATAACTGTTCAGTAAATTGTCTATAGGAATTAATCTACTTTTTCGTCAGGTGGTTAAATTTCAAGTAATTTATAAACACAATTGAATTATACAGATAGTTTTTAATTAATATTCTTCAATTTACATTTTATGTATATACCTAACTATAATAATAAATATCTAAGTAAAGACAATGTATTGTTATTTATTACGTGTTATAAACAATTTTGGGTTGGGACGGAAATAAGATATCCTTTTAAGTTACCCGGGACGGAACTGCAAGTGTATCATTTATCACATTTTTGTTTGGTACAAAACGTGTATGCCGCAGCCGCGTGTACACTGACTGTTCCTTAGTACACTCATTGTACCAATTTCAGTATTTTCAACTGCATAGTAAATTTATTTAAATTTCGTCCGGTGAATCAAGTTTGACGGTCATCGTGGATTTGTACTCACTACATGAGAGGCTATGGTTATGTACAACAGTAGTCAGTTGTAAATTACTGTTGAAATGCATTCTAATACGAGCTGATAGAACCAGTGAATAACATACATTGGTGATTGATGTGCTCGCAATCTTCGGGAAATGGGTGACATGTATCGCCGGACCAGAAGTGATGAAACTCAAATTTAGACTTACAGTAAGACTCGTTTTGCAGAGATTTCGTTGAGCTACACAACACTCAAAACTGTTTTCCTCTGACTAATCGACCGAGACGATAGAAAATATCGTGGTTACTTCTGACCGTATCCAATATACCAATATTTAATTATTGTGTAGTCCAAATCACATTGTTATCGGACGTTATTTTTTTGTATCATGTAACCAACAGTTACAACTGACTATATCAAGAATTTACTACAGCTCAACTTTTAGACTAACTTGGTTATCAGTTACAACACAATACGACACACGACGTAGCTGTGAATACGACATTGGTCGGTCTTCATAGGAATCACTGAGAATCGATAATAGCGGATATCAGTCTGATAAAAACGGCCAGTGGCCATCGTTTCCACTTTCCAGTAACACTGGTCTACAAAGAAAATCGAGGTTATTCGGGAATGAGTATCATACACTTGCATATGGGTAGTGGTCACCCCAACTGCCGACAGTCTGTCTGCCGTATACATTTGATGACTGCGGTTTACAGCATTGTATATGGTTACTCAAGAGCGTGTAACCAGTAACCACGACATTAGCTGTTGTCGGTCAGTCAGCCCGAAGGAAACGCTGTCTTCACTCGGATTTTTCCCCACTTCGTCCGTCATGCCATTCGATTCTCGATCAAACTGTTTTCACGCCTTCGTCATCCATGAGAAGGTATACTAATTAATAGTTGTGTGGAATATGAAAGATTCCAGCGAAACGAAACGGTCTCGGGCGTGTATTTACGAGCATAATTTATATTACCTCGAGTCTTTTAGAATTGATTGTTATTGGTTTATTAGGTACATATTGTTTTTATAATGCCTAGACCGTAGGGTGTACTATGGTTTTTAGAATGATTTATTGAATTAAAACGGGTACAATAATATGAAGAGTTACGGGTTCAAATACCTCTCCCCCCAAACAAAAATATATTGTTTTGTGTACGCGCTTGTTCGCTCCTCTTAAATGTAAATTGTTGACAGTACAAATTAATTCTATACTATAATATGGTATAATACCTTATATTATCAAATAGGAAAAACAAATTATAAAGAATGGTTTAAAAGTATTCGGTGAGTAAAATTATGTGTAATATGTATTTATGTAGTTATATGTCTGTAGATGTGGTGGCAACAATGACAAATTCTTCTTTTCGAGATTTCAATTTTCCGTTTTTACTAACAATAGTGTGGGGGACAGCAAAGGTATCCAACGTAATGTGGCATTACAAATTGGTTTTTTTTTTAACAATTTATTTTCAGTAGAGTTTTGGTTAACTGTCGTCTATTTTTCTGGTTGTGTTATCGTAACCTGTAGGTACTAGGTACAGAGGTATGGCATACAATTATAAAATACACACCTATTAGTACCAGCCAGATCTCAAGCAATTATCTAAACAAACGTTGCAGTGAGGTGTGGCTCACGGCGTTTCTAATAGGTTAGCAAAACCTACCAAAAATTTCGAACGATGAGTTGATGTTGACTTGAAAGACCGCTACTCACTGAAATACTACACAGTAAGAACGCGGGAAGGCAGAAAAAAGGCTTTGGTTGAGGAGGTCACCTTTAATTACACCCCTGACACTTTTAGTCTGAAATATATACTTAAAGTTGAAACAAATAATAATGACTCATTGTCCTCTATATATTAAATAAAATTCTCTAGAGGGAATAATATTAATTAAAATAGTTATCAATGTATGATTATAACAAAAGTTAATATGTCATAAATCACAATTAGCCCCTTTTGGGGCTCACGATGAAGTGTCGATTGTCAAAATATGTATGTTTAAATATGTAATATAATAATTCAAATGATGTTTCCATACCTTCACATAATAATTAGATTACAATGTGGATCTTCGTCAGATTTTATACGGGTAGGATGTGTGTGTGTATAGTTTGCATTTGAATTGTAAATAGTTATGATCCAAATGATTATTTTATTACAATTAGTGCTGTTAAAATATGTTTGTCCTAAATAAATATTCCCCGCACCAAAATGGCTTTAAAAATGAGAAATTATACATTAGAGATATAATGCAATAAATTATATGGAGGACGTGGAATAGTATGATGACAATCTGTATTGTTTTATTATTATGTAATGGCCGACGACTTGTCTAATATACGTTCCAAAAACGTATTATGCAAAAATCATTAACATCCAGGCTTAATAAAAAAAAATGTCATATCGATTTCAATAACGTTTATACGATTTTGTCTGTTTCCCGCAGTGGACATCAAAAGAGACATCGACTTGTTTGGTTTGCCGAAGAGCCGACGATCGGGGGTCGGTATGCAGATCGAACACTCTGTGAATAACAACAACACGACTAGCACCAACAACAATAGAGTGGCTACCGCGGCCGACGTGAAGACGGAACGTTTGAGTCCGGTGGCTGCGGCGGGCGGCGACTCAGCATCGTCGCGTAGCGGCACGCCGTCCTCGTCGTGCTACCCCGGCACGCCGCCCGGCGTCACGGCCGCGGCGGACCGCGTGTCCAGTCCTGCGCCCAACCGAAACTGCAGCGACCTCATACGAAGTCTGGCCGCCAAGTACCAGAATGCCAACCCCAGCGAGTGAGTAACACTTTACGACTTATAATAATGATATAGATTGTCTGTCGGATCGTCGCGGATCATTTCCGAAATTATACCTGTAAAGATTTCGGAAAACATTTATAACGATACGTTTTGGCATGGTCCGTAGACTAGTTATCGCGGTTGCCTATAGGTTTTTTTATTAGTCCTATAACATTATTAACGTTTGATCCAAAAGCGACGACCATTTAGCTCTGATAATAGTTGTTGCAGGGAGCAACATATCAAAATTCAACCGATTTACATTTATTATGAACATTTATCTTGAAAATTCGTATAAAAGACCTTGCAGTATTAGATATTATTGTTGTTTTCTAATAACTATTCAACTACTGTAAAAGAAAAACAAAGCACTTAACCGATATAATATAGTAATTACATAGTACAATAGAATCGATGAAGTCAAACAATCGGACATTAAAAGTAATAGACGATATTCACTCCACAGCAGCCACCCAACTATATTAACCTGTACGACACGTTGTAATAATAGCAAAGAAACGACACGAGCTGCAGGGTAATTAAATTAATATTTACGATCAAACAGCTGTTTGATGAACATACAGGATAAGCATGTTATATTATTTGTAAATTTTTCCTTTTAACGCAATTTATAAGGTCCGTAATATTTTTTCATACACAGCAGTCCACATTTATATTTATTACGATCTCATTGTTTTCTTTTATAAATCGTACGTATTATACAATAAACATATATACACATATAGGTATATTGTCTAGTTGGAATTGCGTAATTCGCGACGGACTAATTAATGTTGAATAAAATCGCAACTAGTTATCATATTACAGAAGATATTATCGTGTGAAGTCTTTACGAGATCGTTTTCATTATTTATTGCATATTATGCATACCTATACCTGCTCAAAGGAATTCAATTAAAATAATATGTGTGCTATTCATTTCTATAGAACTACACGATTTCATCCCGAAAGATAAAGTTAAAATCGTGTTTGATTTTGATTAGTTGCTAAATATTATGCATTTTATTTAAAATCCTAATTAAATAGTGTACATTTCACTAATATTGTAGACGTACTATAATATAATATATTATAATAATAGTTGAGAATCTTTTCTGGAGCTGCTGTAAGATACGTATACAGTAGGCTGAAATACATACCTATATGATATTTACGTTTGACAGTTGAGGACTTTAGTTTAGTATTGTAGAAATATTACATAAAGTTGGTGAGTTGTGGTGTAACTACGTCATTGCTGACTAAGTTTGTGTCCGGAAACGTCTGAAAAAAAATCAAAATTTTCGTGCGAACCGAGCCTCTTATTGGTAGATTCGTAACAATGATTAGTTAATTAGGTGATTGGTTTGGTCGTCATAGTTCGTCCCGGAATCGTTGCTAGTCACCTCTTGTGGAGGAGCGATAATAATAATAATAATAATAATAATAATAACAAGAGTACCTATGTCGATACGGCGGGCGTTCATTAAAAACCTAAAGAGAAATAATCAAAATTACTGTCACGATCTGCTCGTACACAAGTACACAACAGCTATTATATAGACCGAATAATTATTATCCACCGTCTCTCACACACGCTTTCCTTCTGTAAAAAAAAACGCGTTCGTTTTAAAAAGCGACCAACAACGACGCGCGGTGGCAATTCTCACGAAATCAGCTGATCGTTTTTTTTTTGCTTCGTTCAGACGATTAACAGGACTAAATTATTATTATTGCGTACACGACTCGACTCGCAGCGCCTTGTAATCATTGTGTGTGCGCGCGCCAAATAGCGTATATGAGCTCACTGCACCTATAATACTATATATAGGTACTTAGCAGTAATCGTCGAACCAGTATAAGCGATAAACGATAATCGTATTAACAATAATATTCTGTCGAACATGCGCAGTGCTGGATCCACTGGTGTGGGGAAGTGGGGTTCGTTTTATAAGGGAGTTTTAGAACTAAAAAAAATAAATGATACTATCTATTTATCATTTAGTTTCAGGTCAGATGTATATCGTGTTGGACACTCGTACATACTAAGTACCGATATTAAGTATCATTACTTTAATTAACATAACAAATTATGCGCACGACAAATCAATAATTATTATGTTGATTATGATGAAACGATTTCTTTGCAAAGAATGCTAGGAAAATAAGTTTTTAAAGTGTTTTAATATCCATATTATTATTTTTATCAATAACATTTTCAAGGATTTGCAATTATTATAAACACCATTTTGTGTTTTATATATAGACTAAGTGTAAGTAGAAGACAAATTTAAAAAAAGAAAAGAAAAGACTGTACGGGTCGTACAGCTTTAATGTTTTTGAAAAAAAGGCCTCTTTTTTCACCAGCCCTGTGTGCTAAATGTCTTATATCCTTACAATATAAATTGCACATCTAGTTATGAAACGCGCTAATAATAAAATGAGCTTATTTTAATATAATATTATGTAGGTAGTATGTAGGTACCTACGTATTTTATCGTAGTTTTGAGTGTTATACGGAAACGTTGGAACGCAATATTTCACGCCAGTCGTTCGGCTATTTTCTGCCTTGGTGATACGACTTAAATAATATTCTTATTTAGGTCAACGTCGCGCATCGATTTTCCTTCCTCACTCTTTGCTTGAATCTCCAGATCATAACAACACTACAAGAAAGTCGTAGGTAGTAAATAAAACTTCCTTACAATGTCACGGAAATATAATAGTTAACTATAATAATGTTTCCGTATTTATTTCATTAATTAATCAAGAGTGTTTCAATAATTTTGCGCAGAATCTGTAATATTATAAAACAATATATTATGATATACGTATAGGCTATACATCTCCCTCCATGATATCTGGCTTGATATATGTTAGTCGATTAGTCAATTCATTATAATAAAACACTCGTCACTCCAGGCTGTGGATGGGGAATAATTTACTTCCCAATATGATTTCAACCTAGGGGCAACCATTGTCCTTGTGGGAGTGAATTTTTCACCTATACTAATATTATTATATTAGTCGTTTAATTGTTTCTTTTAACGAATTTAAATCTCTCCTTTATATTCTATATTAATTCTTCATCCTCAGATAACCTCGTATAGTTGAAATTCTCATACATTTCGTACTTGATACTGGTTTGAAAATTAAAATTCAATGGTTTTTATGCACACAATTAACCTAATTTTGATCTTATTAATCGACCGTGTTAATGTAATTGTCGAAAATGTCTATAGTAATAAAACCCTTGCTGTTTTTGATCAGTTAAGTGTTTAGATTAGGTTAAGTACCTAATACATATTATTATTATAATAAATAGATTTTAAATTTGAATTTAATTTGTCTGTCCCCCGTTCGATTTAGGTACATGCCTTCGCGGAACGGTTTAAACCTTGGCATACTGTCAGCTGCTACCGCGGCTGCAGCAGCGGCGGCTGCCGCGGCTGCTTCGACCAAAGACAACGGCTGCGACGGAAGTCTGCTGAACCCAGGATTTCCGTTCGCGACGCCCACCATACCTGGGACCAACGTGCCCATGTTCCCGCCCATGATGGACATGTCGTCCACGCAGGCGCTACTGTCCATGGTCCGGTCTTCACAGTTTGACGCGTTCATGAGCGGCAAGACCGGCGGCGGTGGCACCAAGCGGCCTTGCTCTACCTCGTCGTCATCGTCCAACCCGCTGCACCCGCACAACACCGGCTCGGCGGCCGCGGCCTCGGCGTCCGAACAGAACCCGCTTGATCTGTCGTCGTCGTCGAGCCCGTGCAAAAAACCTCGCAAAGGTCATCCGCCCGCGGTCGGCCACTGGGAGAGCGCCGCGGCCGCCGCCGGATCGTTCGCCGAGACGTTCCTCAACATACCAGCTTTCGGTCTGGCCCTGCAAAAGTCCCGGGAAAAGGTCGCCCTGACTTGCAACGGCGGAGGCGGCAACAACAAGCGACTGGGCAGCGTGTCGCCGAAACCGTCGAAGGCGCCGTCGAAACAGTCTCCGTGCCATCAGGCCGCTCCCAGCCGGGTGTTGCCCTGCGCTTCGACCTGTTCCGCACCGCCGGCTACCTCTACCGCCACCGCTGATAAACACACCTGTCCCAATGCGGCCGACAAGTCGACCGTGTCTTCGTGGACGGTGGATGACGTGTGTGATTTCGTTGGCACCATCGACTTGTGCGCCGAGTACTCACAGGTCAGTAGTATTACCTATGTAATATGTATTTGTTATAATAATATATAAGTTTGGTATAAGTAGTTTTAGTTTTGATAATATTTAGGACCGTGTTCGGTGTATGTACGTGTACAATATTCATGAACTTATTATTGCAATATTAAATGCATACCAATCAAATTTATAATGCCACCGTTTAGTGTAAACTAAACCATCACATGTTATCACTTTATTTCAATATGGCAAGCATGAGGGTATATTTTATCAACTAGTGATTATCGAATGGCCAATTATAGTCGTACTTATTTTTATAAAATTAATCTAAGAATAATAATAAAAGTGGAATACCTTTGGTCTGTCAACATTATTCAATCGCGTACAGAAGAAGTAATAATAAAACCAAAATTTTGTTTATAAGATATGTTATATTTTATTATGCATTATAAAGTATATTAACAACAAATTTCAAGTTATTTGATAGAATATGATAGATTTTAATAACGTCATTGGTTTGTAAAAACGATAATATTTATACTTAGCAATCATTTCTTTACCTGTTTAACCATTTAAGGAAGTTGTTATCATATATTGCATGGTATCAACTTCGTATAATCGGAATATAAGACAATATGCACTATTTTTTTCCTGATGTGTTATATTTACCTATTCAAAATGTCTACAATCACCATAATATATTTTATAACTAGTGTAGATATGTAAATGTTGGATCGTGTCTATCAGAATAACATTTGTCTAAAAACTCCTGTAAAATGGTAGAAACCCATAGACAATTTGTGGTAAATATCTATACAATTATGGTCAAACTACAGGTATTATATATTATTTTTCTGCACTGTTTGATTATTCACAAATTGCACGTGAACGAAATAATCATCCGTATTGTACTATACTCAAGTCTGGCTATAGTCATGAACACTATTGGACAGTGAATGTAATTTATATACATGTGACCATGGATCGCAGAGAAGATAACTAATAGTAAGCCCCGGTGATGTTGTTATTATTATTAATATGGGCGCCGTGACTTGTCCGAAGATTCAATAGTTGTGCAATATTAAAATTTCGTAAAGGCGTTACGGAGCACGATGTACCACTAAAGCCATCAACACTGCAACAGTAACATCAGCAGGTGGTCTGAAGACATGACATATCGCAAATGAAGATTTAACTACCGTGATCCACATTATAGGCGTGTACATAATATACCTTTACTTTTTGTTTTCTCCTCTTTATGAAACCGTCACGACCGATTATTTTTATTTTTATATCTTAAGAGGTAAACGTTGCGAAACGACAGCCGGTCGATTTTCGTGCCCCGATAGGCCCGCCGTTTGCTCTAGATACACACACACTCGTCGTATACTATACACATGTGTGCACACATATATACACATCTCGCGGACGACAAGTGAAAGGTCACACGCAAAACTAACGCGAGGTCAACATATATATAAGTCGATGTACGTATATAATATACTGTACAGTGTACACACAAGCGAGAGAGGAAATCAACTAGTTTAAAAAAAAAACACTTATTTTTATTCTTTTTCTCCATCCCTCAGACAAGGACGCGACGACAACGTTTTCATACGTGTAACGCTCTTGGCAATGCGATTTTTGATTTATCGCGACGTTTTTCCGTGCTTTCTCGCACGCGCCTTAATGCCTTATACCTTATTACTTATACTGCGTATACCTATAGATTCCAAATAACGCGAGTTTATACTGGGACCATCTAACGTTGAGGTGTGACGAGGCGTATAGAATTTTGGTACAGACTTTTCAAATGCAATATAGGTATATAGGCTGGGCTCAGAACTTACCGCATAAAATTGGAAAATAATATTAAGCACTTAAAAAAGTTGAATTATGCAATTAAATATGCACGATTGATAATATATGCGGTAAAATCAGAAATATGCAATAATACAAGTAGTTAAAGAAATGTACAAACATATTTTTACATAAATAATTGTTAAAATAATGTCCAAAATAAAGAAGAAAGAATATTTTATATCGTATCAAGAATAACAATATTATAGAGAACGTTTACGTTTTTTATTATTTTTTTTCCATTTAAACTTCATCAATCCCTGAACTCCGTTTCGTGAGATTTTTAATACGTATAGAAAGCCCAAATCGGTTTAAGGCTTATAACAGTAATTTATTTATAATTATTTTTATATGTGAGTGTATTATATAATATATCGATGTGTATAATAATAAAATAGGAATTGAACGTCGGACATGTCTGCACGTTCTAATTTCGATTATGTTCCTTTGATTTTTTTAAACCGAATCTTAATGATCCACAGCGGAGAACTCGTGCTCGTTTTTTGCGTCTAAGTCATAGAAAAAAATGGCAATAACGAGTATTTCCTATACCTGCAGATTACCTATATGAATTATAATATATAGCATCGCTGCAAGACACTGAGCAGTGAGAATTCCGTCCAACGAGCCTTATACCTAATACAAATGGTGAAAATGTTTACACACGACAGCACACGCATCCGCCGCCGAGTGTATAGTATATATTTTGGAAACTGTACAAATATACAATATTTATTTAAAAGCGGTTGGGTGAATCGACGGATCTGGCCGAAACAATATTATTATCCGTTTACCATGAAATTTCGTTTCGATTCATTCAGAAATTGATAAAACCTTTAACAATATGCGTTCACCACTCTGCACTGTGTGTAAAATATAATTTATACTCTCACTGTATTTTTGATAAAGACTCAGTGAAATCCTAACGTCGGACAATGAATAATAATGGTATTATGATCATATTTTGTGATGTGCGTTCGCTCATTAGGTCTGTCCCGAGTTTTCTTTTATTATTTTGCCTAAAGGTCATATACTCATATATATTATACTTAATAATTGCACATATAAGAGATTTTCACCCTGCACGAATAGTGAGTTATTGTTAGAAGTACCACCGTTACAATATAATTACAGTTCTTTTCAATAAACGAATTTTCGTTTTGGAATGAGTTTAAGAAGAACACCACGACCGAATTATATATATATTATACGTTGTGTCCGTCCACTTCAAAACACCCGAATTCTTTACAATTGAAACTTGTACAATTATCCGATGAGTGATGACAATATGTAGTACACATAATAAATTATTAGCATTGCAGTTATTGAGCATTTGAATTTAACACATAAGTTATGGACCAGTGTCATTTAATTTTATAAAAAAATATAGGTCTAAAACTCTACAACCATACATTTTTGTTAATATAAATATATATAATACAGCATATATTTTATAATACGTTATACATTTATTACTGGATGTAATCGATGGAGTTATCTTAACATCATATTTAAAATAATATGAGGTTTTTGTTATTTTGTTTGAATGCGAGTAAAGATTTTTAGGTAAATACATGAGATTCCACTTTTTTATATACTTATATTTTTGTATTGTTTTTCATATGTATCTTTAAATTATAAATGAGAAAAAGGAATTACTCGTTATTGGCAATTAAAATTTTTCTATATGTTAATAATGTATATGTTTTGATATATTATGTGATATAATAGTAATAAATAATGTAATTATTGCTTAGGGATATGAAGAACGAAGCAATGTGATATAAAAATTCTTATTTTCAATTAAAATGTAAACATTATGTTAAGTACACT
Organism: Nasonovia ribisnigri; assembly: GCA_027563435.1. Lineage (NCBI taxonomy): Eukaryota > Metazoa > Arthropoda > Insecta > Hemiptera > Aphididae > Nasonovia > Nasonovia ribisnigri. Next base: position 345,422 of record JANEHU010000288.1, on the reverse strand, counting down.
TCCGTACTATCTTAAGGCATTTTTCAAAGTAATTTATTTTCAATAACAAGCAATATATTTTAACAAGTTTACAAAGTTTTATTACCTATGAATTTAAAAATTATTCGAGTATAAATGTTTTATTCTTGTTTAAATACATACCTAATTGAATAATTTCACTATTATATAATATTATATTATACCGTATGAACTTCTTTACTCAAAATCACTATAATTTACGATTTAAAGATTTTCCCGGTTTCAGTTTAACATGCCCACATATGTACCAGAATTATAATAAAAGTAGTTCGGCATCTACTGAGTATAGTCATATTGAAGATATTTATAAAATGTCTTGCACAAAATTGTCATCTCATATACAATACTACACTTATAGTGTTAAATGTTTATAACTATAGCACGGTCTTTTAAAAGTCACTTTCAGTAAATAGTGAATAATATGACCTACTCCAGGCAATAATATACACGATTAAACCAATAAAAAACTTAATGAACAAACGTGGAATGTAATAAAACTCATTATCGTATATTGTTTATGGCTGAAGTGTATTATTTAGTACTTACTTTTAACTTACAAAATGAAATATTTATACGTATTTTTTCAAACTATATTTACAATCTATTTATGCCACATTAAATGTCCGAACATTTTTATTTCAAGATATATTATGATAATTATACTGCTATACAGCAAGTTTAATTGATGTATTGTGTACAATGCACAATGTATGGTATTTACTATTTTTGCATTTTCTATTCGCATTCATCGGGAACATGCATTCAGATCAGTTATCTTTGTGTAATTTAAGAATTTCAATAATTTTTTTGTTTTTGTTTTTGAAACACTAAATGAGACAATGTATATCTAAAATGTGTAATTTTTTATTGAAAGTATTCGTTGACATCGTTAGTTACGCACTTATGCACATTTTATTTCGACGGAGATTCCGCAATCATCAATTTTGGAATAAAAAATATTTAGGTACCTCTATTTTCAGATTCAAATAGAAATAGAAACTTTTAAAGTTGTATCGGACCTAATAAAATGCAATTTTGTTTTTGCATACCTATAAATATTAAACTAAAATGAGTTGTAATTTATCGCGTCCTGTGGTAAATGGTTTGTTTCGGTCCGTCGACTCGACGATACGTCGATGGACCGTCGCCGCGGTGGAGCTATTTAGACGAAAGTAAACGTAATGGACAATAGTAATAATAATAATATATTATGTTGGGTTGCGTTATAAATTATGCGTTCGGAAATCATGACGTATAACCAGGTATATTAGCCTCCATCGGCTATTTTTGAGTTGGAGTAAATATATATTATAATACGCGTGTGCCGTGTTCGCTCATCATCGTGTCCCATTCATATGCGTCTTATACACTGGGGAGACCGGGTTCGTGATCGACGATAATTGCCGGGCGTCATAAATCCAATATCCCATATTACGATTGGCCAGGTGCAAAATTATTAATTGCCAATTACCAATCGCTAACGGTTGTAAACACTTCAAACGGTCGTCATATTATTATATTTTACGTTATTATGGTTCGATCGCGAGAGCATAATATTATTATTATATACCTACACGGCTCAATCAGACACAGGTGAGCTCTAAATATTATTAACGGCGAGTCCTTCGCGACTGGTCAGCCGGCGGGTGGTCATCGATGACGGCCTACTACCGATTTTACTGTTACTACTACTTATATATATCATAATATCACATCTATAGCTATTCCCTTCAATAATAGTGCATTCGACCGGTGAACAGTTTAAAATACGATTCCAGCACTACTATATACTAACTATACTAGTACCTAATAAATAGGCAAGTAATAGGTTGAATATATATTTTTGTATTTTTATAAGTACGTTATACCATTATGCCTTAAAATGATCAACAGATAATATTACATTTGAGTTTGTTACAAGAATAAAAAAATTGTATCTGTAAAAATAATCCGTTTCTTGAAATGTTGGTTTTAATATTCAACACGCTAACTTTAAAAACTACTTTTAAAATGACATTTTCAAAATATCTATAAATTAATTTTTATATAATAACCATCGTATAATGATGCAGAAACCAGTTCGGTTACGATAGGTCTGTGTCAAGCGGCGTTTATGCAAACCATTTGTTCATATACAGTTAATATTAACGAATAAATAAAAAACTGTCATTTGGCGGAGAAATTTTCGAAATATGAGACAAGTTCTAAGATATATATGATTTTAAATTATTTTCACTAGTTTGAAGATATTTATGATTTTAAATTAATTTCACTATAAATAAATGTTGAAATGTCCTGCAAAACTTAAAATATTATAATCCACAATATTCTTTTAACCTCAGTTTCGATGACTGATCGTTGATAAACGTCTCTAAATGTTTGGCATCTGGCATCGTGTTTAAGTAAACTCGTTGATACCTATAATATATTATAATTGTTTTGCGTTTCGTGAGAGGAGTTTCTACAAACAAACGAAAAAAAAAACAGACCGTATATAAGTTTTCGTGGGCGGTGCTCGTGTATAATTTATACAAAGCAGACTCACTCACACCGCAACCTATAACATGTATACCATATACATTATACACATTACACACTCACACATACACACACGCACACTGTAGGACAAGCACACATATTAGATTATGCGGGTAAAAATATCATATATATATAATAATACAGTTTGTCGGCGACACGACACGATCTCGTCGTCATCTGTGTATATTATTATAATAGTAATAACAGATTTATTTATTTTTATTCAAAACTATAAAACACCGTTGCACTCGCTTGCCAGTCGCCGCATAGGGCGCGTACATATTTTATCATCAGCAACGGGCGATCCATGGTATACAAGGCGATTCGCCTAGCATGCTCACCCCAATTTTTCCAAACATTTCCGAGTAGGTAATATAGTTGGTTCTAGATTCAATATTAAATTAATTTAATATTTTTGTAAAACCATCTTTAAGAACTCAGAAACTACTTGTTCGAATGTTTATTCTATGCGACAATACTAAGTTGAACTTCTAATTAAAATCATAATACTTGTGCCGGGAAAGTGCATATGTACATGGTGCGCAGTATTATAATATATTATAATGTATGTGTATGCACCGAGTATTACCTAGTACAATATATAAATATAATATAATGTATAAGCAACAATGACCGGGTGGTCTCGCGTGCCGTCCACCGCCCCCTATAATAATATAAACGTTTCAATTAAATCGTTACGCCGACAATTTTCTCGCGCACAGATATTCCGCGTGATTAGAGCACACTAATGGACGGTGGCTGCCGTGGCGGTGGTCTCCCCGTCATCTGTACCCCTTTTAGGGGGGGGGAGTATAAGTCCTCGTTGTCGGCGGAACATGGCGTGACGGGAGCGGCTTAAGTCGAGCGAAATCTGAACCTATATAGTGCACAATATTATACAAGAGAGAGAGACTTCGTATTGGACACGAATGTCGAATGTGGTCTAGAATAATATGTATATATTATATTATATACGCACACACGAACCGAGTACGGCGCGAATTATGTGTATATATCATTATATATTATATACATACATACCAGGTCACGACCGGTGATCATCGTACCTATGTATATATAATACATATATTATTATATTGTCGTAATAGCGTTCGTCTGAGTCGTAGAAAACGATCGACTATCGAGTCCGCTGTATACGGTATATATGTATATGAATTAATATAGTGCTGCGCATATATTATGTACCATGGTAACCACGCGGTCCGTATTCCGATGGACGGCGCCGCCGTCGATCCGTCCGGTGAAAAAGTGATTTTTCAATTTTACATGCGTAAAAAAGCCGATGCATGAGCTGCGAGTCTCGTTGCAGTCTCACCACAGGTGGTAATTTAATAATATTATCATCCGGACGTCTATATAATAAATAACATTATGATCTCATCCGCGCAATGGTAGTGGGTTAACCGATGAGTTATAATACATTATTGTTATAAGTTATAATACACAATACACTAGATACCTACTATACCTATACTTCTATTATACAATGTAAAGTACTTTAATCTTATACCTATTTCGTCTATTTTCACCAGAACTTTCGTCGATAATACATACATTTTGTATCATTATAGGTAATAATAATATACTTAAATAGCGTGCCTCAAACTTGCAGCTTCCTAGTGGTTTAATACTTTAATGAATGCAATTAGTACGAAATGTTAAATGAATTAAAAAATAACACCTTGTACCTACCATATTTGTTAAATTAAGTAAAATTGCCGTTTCAGAGTTTAATAAACAATAATAATATTAAAAATAATAAAAATATATTTAAGAATTAATTGAAAGTACCATACAGGACATTGGACAGTTCCGTATAAAAACAGTTTCGGCGCAGGAAAGCTACATTGGTAGATAAAATACTATGCTAAAAAGTTGGCTGTATATTATCACTTAAATTTTTTCGGATCAGTATATCACTGTTACACAAGAAGTTATTAGAGTCATTAAAACATGAAAATGGTAAATATAACATATACTAAAATGACCGTAATTTTTTTTACGTATAAGTGATAAAAAATAAAAACAATTTAGTTCAATCAGTATTTTCATTTTATGGCAGTAATTTGATTTCTTAACTAAGATATCTAGGTAACACTCTAGTTATATGAATGGTTCTTCTTACCACAATAATGGTATATTTTTGTGATTAGTGGTGGTGGTACTATGCAGGTAGTGAGCTGTCGCCGTGACAGTTTGTCCGACGCTGATTTACGCGTCACCTGTGCCATTGCACCGCTTTCTGGTCAACCGGCATTTGGCAATAGCCGAAAACATTAATTTTAGTCGTCCACGGCGGAGGCTGAAAACTCAGCTAGACGTTTTGGCACGATCCAATTCTGGGTTAAGGTCGACCATTTTGTACGTTTATGTAAGTTTAGCCAAATTTTATATTATTTTATTCGTTGATTGTTAACGGCGTGCCTATATAATTTCTATACAAGAATCATATGGTTTCGTGCATTTTACAAAAACATCAGAATATTGAAAACAATTGATTATACCAATGGCTTAGTTAGCAGTTAGCGCACAAATATTATTTCATAACTTTTTTACTTATTTTATTATATTGATTGAAATGTTGACAACTATAAGTACAAAATATAAAACGCATATCTATATCATACAACAAACATGTTTCAATATTATTTCAATACTACAGTTTTAGTACCTAAGTACATTTTAATGATGGCGTATTTTGGAAAATAGCGAATTTATAATGTATCTAATATGTTTAGCGTGTGCACTATGCACTAAGCCATCGATATTTTTGTATTTGCTTTTTTACACAGAATGTATAATCTACGTTTACTTATTTCACATTGCGGCCTGTTATTATGTTTATAATTACATGGAATTGTCTGTTTTGAATTTACTCAACTATGTATGTTATACTATATTTTACGTCCATATTTCAGTCAACTCGAAACTATATAAAAGAAAATTTAAACAGTATTTGTATTGATATGTGTACAATTTAATAGGTACGTGTGTTCGGGGCTTTGGTAAAAATGTTGAATAGCGTGTATAATATTATATTTATAGTATTTACAGCAAATATTTCCTTCGCACCGTAATGTAATTTCTAAGTTAATTAGGTTAACGACTCGTTAGGAAAGCGCAGAGCGAAGAAGCTGTCGGACATTTTAATGGCTTCTCGAACGGTCTCGTATTTTATTTATTTTTTCGTAATCGGCTATGGACATTTTAAACCGAACACCATGATGGTTGTGCGTTGAATATTAAAACTGGTATATAAATAAATAATATATAAATGTAATACATGTATACATAGTATTGATATTGACCGCTTCGTTACAGCGTATAAGTACAGAAGCCCATATTTTTGATAAACTGTGTAACATAGTTTCAAGACTATCACTAAACAGTTATTTTCGATAAATGTAAGTGTTTTGACGTTTTTTATTAAAACTATAAGTAATATCAGCACAGCATTTTGAAAAAAATATCTTTTTTAAATATCTTATCGTGATCGTTTTTCAAGTTTTGACTTTTTAAACAATAGCATATATTTTTAATTTCATAATCCTAAGCTGAGGACTTTTCTGATAAATGTCGATAAATGTAACTAGAATTTCGATCCAGTTGTAAGGTTGGTTATAACCTTATAACTTATAACTTTTTAAATATTTTAAAATTGAATTGGAGTTGTCTGTTGTGCACGAAATTCTTGTGGAACCCAACAAAAATCTAAATAAGTTTGCCTACAAAATTATTGTTTATAGTGATAACTAATAAGATAATCATCCTGTATGGGTATATTATACGCGTATAAGTGATATATATGGTATAACTAATTGTAATATGACGTGTAATGTGTATAAGTCGTTTACGGAAAACATTTTTTTTTTTTCATTGACATCGACGTACGCTGTTTTGAAGGAACCAGTCTTACTCGTTCGGTGTAAAAAAAATATTTTTCTTCAAATTGAATTACTTAAAAATCACCTCGTCGTTCACTCACCCCACAGTTCCACTCAGCCTTCACACGGCGCAGACTCGATATTTTTTCTCGCACGCCAAAACCTTCTGCACCGTACCGCACTCTTTGCCCGGCCGCAACATGTGGTTTCTCCGAACTGATCGCACAAATTAATAATTAATAACACGCATACACACCGCGAGCCGTCTCATTGCGATACATTAAACGCGTTTTGGGTCGTCCACCGACATAATGATATTTATGTCATGACAATATTATTATTATTATTATTATTATTATTATTACTATGTATAGTGATGACGGCGGCCGTCCGAAAGCGGTCTCGAGCGGCGACTTTTCTGCGACGTGGCCAAATCGCGCGCTGCGCCTGCGATCGTCCGCAAAACGATATTATTATTAGTCTCAACTCTCTGACCGGCCGTATTATAGCTCCGTATCGAATTCCCTCCGCCAGAGCCCCGGAGACTTCTTCAGTTGTTTTCCTGTTCGTCAAATGTAGAACACCATAATCATATTCTAGATCAACAGATGTACACACACACCTGTTTTTATAATATTATAGTTATTTTCATTTATCGTTATTTGTATTTGTCGTCCTCGACCAAGAATCGAAGAGGGGAGGGCATGCAACACACGCACGGGTCGCCCATTAACCGCCTACCATGTCGACGGCGGGCAAGGTCGTTCACGGGTCACAAGTCATAGGTGTTTTACCATAATGAGCGCTGCGCCTTTTTCATTATTATTATTATTGTTGTTATTTCTTTTCGTGACGTCTGTCGACAGTGGCAGTGGCGACGGCGGCGAACACTGCTGTGACACGTATTATACCTAACCCATACGCGAAACTCATGATATCATATCCTACCCACACACGCGGTACACACTGATGTACACGTAATACATATTATTATTATTATGGCACCGCACTGTTGTATTTATAATAGCGCCTTATGCGTTGCACGCACACACCTCTATTGTTATCGTCGCATGTACATCGTCGAATGTATACCGTGTATTGTTTACCCGGTGACATCATTTTCCGGAAAGTTTAATATTTGATTTCGACTAACTCACTGGCTTATCCGGCGATAAAAAAAAATATAAAGAGATACCTACGGACACCTCTGCACGTAAATAAATATATCAAACGATGTTATGTACCTACGGTTTTACGACTCGCACTTGCCGCGTACAATAATAATATAATAGGCGCGCGCCCACGAGGTGAAACGAGCGTTCACGTTACACCGGTTGACGTCGTTTATCTAACGTTAATTGTACGCGTCGTATCGATGTCGTTTTTTTGTTGATATTTGTATAGTGACGTTACGTTCATCACACACCGGCTGTGTTCGTAATAAAGAGTTAATGTTACATTGATAAGAACGCGTGGATGTTACGCGACGGTATTTTTGAAAAATATTACTGTTCTTCTACGATATAACATTACAATGCATCATTGTAGTGTAGGCACACCACATTATATCTAATACGAAGTACAGCCGTACAGGTACATGTTATTATATCGTTTGACAGTGACATTTTTATACGGCTTATTATTATAATATTATTCGTTGAGATTGTCGATCACGCTATACGCGGGGTGGCTGGTACACGATCGCGTGTACGTAATGTAATATATAATCGTACATAATATTATTATTGTACGCCGATATATGTATGATTACGAGCTGGTTAAGAGGAGGATAAGACGTGTACCGAAACAACATCACCGTGGGCCGACCGACGACGGCACAGCGGTCCGGAATGGGTGCCCGGAGGTCGGCAGAACCAGATCTCGGGTCAGCGGGGTCATCGGAAGAAAAACAACCTTAAAGATAATAATATTATAATATGTATATTGAACGCCCACCGGGGTGATGCCCACGCCTTTACATTATTTTTTTCATTTTCGGATTTGACCTCGGCGCATATAAACGTAACCCCCCCGGGACAAGGATGCAGGTTTTTGTATCGCGCATATACTTTGTTTTGGTATTTTTTTTTTTTTTTAATGTGAAATTTGAGATGCAAGACTGTGCAGAGAGATGCCGATACGGGCTATATAATATAATTATTTCGCGAACAACGAATAATAATATTCGATCGACATAAAATATTTAATACGTGTGTGGTGCGCTCGCACTTGCTAGCTGTGTGTGTGTAAGTGTGTGTGTGAATGTAACCGAAACCAACTTTACGTCTGACCAAATGCAGAACAAAACCCAATGGGAATTTGTCATGGTTCGCTGCGGTTTTGAAAAAAAAAACATGTGAAAAAACTATCGTCTTCGGAAACGCGGACGAACAATGAGTGTCCAGCAGATGACTGACACACAAAGAGATACAAACAATATTATACAATTCGCGTGAAGGTTACCTACCGTGAAAAACTGTGCATACGAAAACCTTGAACTCTCCACCCTATCGCACAGTCCCGCGTTTTAATCCGTTCACCGTATTATATATTATTTTTTATACAATAAAAGGAGCTTGTCGGCCGGCTTGTCTATTACTCTGGGGAAACGATCGACCGGCGGCGGTGGCAATGTAAAATGTTTATCGTGGATATATTTTTGTCATTAACCATGTAAAAACCGTTCGTTTTAACACAGCCAGCAGTTTTTTGACAGCAGAACATACGCATTTTGAAATTAGGTCTTTTACGTTGTGTTCTGTACCGAAGCCAGCGAATTAAAAGTTATGCCTGCAGCGCAACAGTCTATGCATAGTAAAATAATCCTTGGGTAAAAAAATCAAACGACAAAAATACACCCATGAATAAGATAATATGAATATAGCACAATAAATGGAACACCTGATATTATGTCATGATATTGTTGAGATACAATTTTTTTTTTTTGAATTATCAAAATGCGTTTATAATATTATAGTAGTTACTAGGTATATAGAGTTGCATTATTATTGATTAACAACAATTATTAATGCGGTCAATTTAACCAAATACATAGTAGTACACACCTTAGTGTGATGTAGCTATAGTTCATAATAATAAATGTGTAAACGTGTGCATTAATTAAATAACGATTAGAAAATAATGACATTTTGAGAAAAAGTATATATAGATCATAAAAATAAGTGATTCTAAAAATTATATTACATAGTGTACAACTTGAATGCTCAATGTGTTCCGATCTGGTGTATAATTTTAAAATTATACCTATACTCATCGTGACTTGCGAGTTGTGTAACTTGAGGTTAACATATATTTACTAAACTATATATCATTATATTATTTAATCTAATTAAAATACAATGTGATACATACATTGGACACTTTAAAAGATACTATAGGATTTATTGTTTTATCACTTAAGGCTAATATGTGTCTTGCATATCAAAATATAAAAGTATAAACATGTAATTTCAGGAAAAATGGGTTTTTGTTTTTTTTCATTTTCAAAATATTAATTTTATTTTATTTCCGATGGTTGTAGATATTTTAATCATTCAATCTAATGCAGTTATTGTATCGCCATTATAATGTTATCTAATGTTTACTTCATCTGCATATTTAAATTAATTTATCCTTAATTTATACGTGGAAAATCAAAACAAAAATCGTTATTTCGTAGATTTAATTTATTATGATGCAGAACACTTCACCGCGCAAATTCGGATAACGCCATGAGCGTGGGTCAAAATAGGAAGGGTCGACATGCCTTTAAATGCCACAGGACCATGAAATCAATCCGTGACAATAACATTTCAGCAGAGTTCGGACATGTAGTAAAACTTATTATTGTCAATCAACTTGTGTAATATATATATATATATTACACGAATTAGATATAGATATACGTATTACGTATAGAAATTGAAGTCATTGTACATATACGGCTCAAGGCTAAGGGTTCAGGATAACATTTTGTAAACCATTCGGCGTTAACCCCTCCTCAGCAAACCGGCGCCGGTCCGCCTTATAACTACTGCGACTGTTATACTCGAAATAACAGGCTCCGAACTTTATCCAATTTATCCACCCTAACGCGATCGCAATAATGGTCTTTCACCTTCACTCTCAAATAACATCCCTGACGCGAACAGTTACTCTACACCCGACCAATCTTATGTTATATAATCGATGGGTGATTATACGCAGTAAGGGCTCGGATGAATCGGAGTCGAAATTAACTTTTTAACAAGCAAGAACACGTGTATACGTCACACATTTTAAAAAGTTATTAAACTGACATTCAGTGTATATATATAATTTTATATGATTTCGTAAAACTATTTACATTTGCTACTACTACACGAGTATATGGACTGTTATTTCATTACTCTCAAAAAAAAACGTTGTCAGAAACTCTGGACTTAACTCGGGAGTGATGTTACCAATTTGCAGCACCGCCCATATTATATAGGTGCAAGTAATGTTTTTATAATTTTGACTAAGCCGCGTAATTAGGTACGTAATTCATAAATGGTCTTATGGAAACGTATAAATTACATACCAAAAAATGTTTGTTAAAAAACAAATGGGCGTGTTAGGCCAAGGTGATGTATGTTTTTTAAACAAACTAACTGGATAATTGTTCATAATTTGATCCTCCTTTGCAGGCTTCGAGCATGTATCGTTAGACTGGAGACTATAATTTTCCATCGAATATTCTGTTGCAGTAGCGTGGTCATAATAATTATATGATTATGTGTCAGTCATGAGAAAATATCATATTGAATGAAATCTAACATATGATCTTATATTATCACGTTATATTTTTCATGAGTGGAGATATTACGCACGACCTAATTAATTTCTTAAATAAAATCTACTCATATATTTATCATCATTTATCGATACATCTGCAGTTCGGATCCAACTCTACTAGAATATACTTGTGACGACTAAACCAACCGTTTCATAGGATATTATTATTAATAATAATCGAGAGTTTTTTCGATAAAACTTTATAAATCATGACGGGTCAGCCTTATTCGGTGGCGCATAAACTACCAATTCTTATTATTCCATAAAGATTTATTACTAGAAAATTCCGAAGCAGCCAACCTATTGCCACCGCCGCCGCCAATGGTTTAAAAACCAGATGGCATTTCCAAATATATTTACGACAGTTATAAAAGTATGCGCAATTTGGCACACGGATGTCGTGGAAAACACCGCAGTCTTATATATTTTTATTTCGTATTTATCGGGTCATCGAAACCGGTCGGACATAACATACAAAGTGCAACGAGTGCACCTAAAATACCTCTACGATGCGGGCCGCGGTGAACATCGGGAGATTTGCCCGATTTTCCACCGTTTAAAATAGTTTGCCGGCGGGGCCAAAAACCGATGACCACGCGCCCGTACAATAATAGTAATAATAATTATAATTATAATAAGTTTACTTTTTTTTACCGCAAAACGCACGCGCGCCGAGAACAATGCGTATTTACGATAATAATATACATCGCGTGGGCCCGGGGCGGGTTTTCCGAAAGACAATGCGAGCAGCACCGCTCTATACTCCGCGCGTTGACCACACGTAACCGTACGCTGCTGCGGGGGAGGCGCGGCGCCCCGTGATCGCTGCACCGAAAATTACACGGTCCGCGCGTGCTCGACGACCCCCGGAGGCTGGCACGCGATCTCTTCCACCGTCGAAGTATATAATAATAATAATAATAATAACAACAATATTAATATTATTATATCGATGTGGCCTACCTGCACTGTTGTTGCTGCCGCTGTTGCTGCTGCTGCAGCTGGTGGTGGTGTGGTTCTGTATAGGTCTCTCTCTCTCTGACGCTCTGAAGCACTCACTCCGCATAGGTGCGCCCCCCCCCCCCGTCCTGACGCGGTGCTGGGAGTTGGCGATAATTATTATTACGCCGGTCCGGAGGAGGTTTATTTTTAATTTTATTTTAGACAGATATGCGCCGGGTCGTTCTGGGGTCACGGTGCGCGTTATAGGTACATGAATATACATGATATACACTGCACACGCGCGTGCGCGGGCAAACACACGCACAGACACGCTGTACCACTCAGTAGCCAGCAGGTATCTGATGTTATATTATGTATATATTATATGTTACCATGTATAAGTATGAATACCGGTTAAACCTAGGTTTTCCCGGTCAATCCTAGGTTTCGCCGACTACTGTCGGTAAATATTCGATTGATTTCGGTAAAATCTATAGAATACACAAGACGAGATATGGTAAATCTTAGAATAAATAAGCATATTGTTGTTAAAAGTCCGCCATTCATTACCAATTGTGTGGTTTTTTTCCCCCAGATCTAAACTTCAAAAATCAATCGTGGTTCAACCAAACTATTATGTGTACCTAGGTTTTACCGTAACATAAATATTATATTTAAATATTCGTTTGAAAGCGTTATTGTTGGGTACCTACGACCTACATTACATTATTATAGTATATGACCAACATTACAATCGTCGAGTGCAATTTTAAAATGCCACTGATGTGCATCATCTGTTTACATCGCACTGCTGAAAGAAGATCAGTGACATAATATTCAAACAGAGATAAATAAACTTTAGTTTATGTTTTAAATGAATCAAATACATTTTTTTCTTATTGAAAAAGTTTCTTGTTATATTTGAAAAATAAAAACCTCTATACCGTCATGCGTAACATTTACACAATGCATTTCCTGCGACTTATAACAATAATATTAAAATATTTAATGATATTTCGATGAAATGAGAGGAGAAATAAATCAGTTTTGTGAAATGGGGGGGAGGGGATGGGGTGAATACAAAGTTATAAACGTTAAAAAAATGTAGCCTGCTGACCAGTGACCACGACCGATGACGACGGCGACGGGCGGTCGTGCGTACACTAATAATAATACACGCCGGACCGTGAAAAACGTTAATTTTTTATATCCATTTAGATTGTTTCGTTTTTTTTTTCATTTCGCGCACAATACAATTGAACCGACAACCGCCGCATTGAATGATAAAAAGAAACGAAAAAAAATAAAAAACAGTAGTAGAGGGAATGGTCGAGCAAGGCAATCGAGCGCGGCTTTTGAACTTCGCCGCCGTAGTGTTGACCTCTATATCGACGGTGATTAGTTAAAACTTTAAAGTGCATAGACCAAATTAAATTCAAAACTGTATTTTTGATTTTCAAAGAGTGTAAAAACAAACACTGTAATATTTATAACGGAAAAGTTGATTTTTATTTTTATAGTTTTGTTTGATTTCTGAACACTATCGATATAATGCAGTGAATAGTTTTGTTTGGAAACTATTTACATTTATAATATTATACTATATAATAGTAATAAAATATGCACAGTTAAATTCAGATACCTACGTATTTTTCGGGTGTTGACAATCTGCATGTGGCCACTGCGTACGTACCCATTGCCACATCATTAGTACAGTGGCCAGCCGTTATTGGTTGTACCGTCGTCGTTAGTATAATAATTTTATTCTATCGGACGGAAATCGTATTTGGAAAAAAAAATCACAGTCATCCCGAGTGCGTTTTATTGCTGATGCTTCCTCCGAATCAGTGACAATAATTTACAATCCCATTGTTTCGTTTTTATTTTTTGTTGCTAACGAACTCCTCCTTTAAAATACCGCAATATCGTCATTATTACATTCGCCGCCACTGCTTCGCAGAAGTGACTAACCCACGCGTTATTATATTATTATTATTATTATTATCATCATCATTGTTGTGGTAGGTATATCATACGTTCCCCGAAAAATTATTTAGTCAAAATATTATCCCTTGTTCAAATATTTACGTGGTAAACTTTAAATCTCGTTTTATAATCGAGCTTGAATTCAGTAGCGTCGTTTGGGGGGGGGGGGGGGGTAGACAAGGTGGGCATTTGCTCCTGTCCGATTTTAAAATCAGCCCAATGGATCGGCGGTACCCGGTGGTTTACTAATAACCATTGTTATGTTATATTAGAGCAAAAACATGCCTTTATTTATTGGTGATAGAAAGTGATAAGATGTAACGGGCACGCTGTGTATAATTTATATATTATTTTTCCAGTGGCTTTATACATTATTTTCCAAAATAAATATAAAGACAACAATGTTTGTGAGAAAACGCGATAACATACCAAATGAAAGAATATAAAAAAAAACGTATAATATAGTTTGTTTTTAACTATACACCATAACACAATGCGAGAAAAACATGTAGGCATACGTGAAATAACCAAAAGGCGACCGGACCAGTTCTTTTTTTAGAGGCGGTTTATTTTTTAGGGTTCCGTACTTCAAAAGAAAAAAACGGAACCCTTATAACATCACTTTGTTGTCCGTCCGTCCGTCCGTCTGTCAAGAGCGTTTTTCTCAGGAACGCGTGGAGGTATCAAACTGAAATTTGTATATGATACTCAGGTCTACTGTCCCTGGAAGCTGTAGAAAAATCAACCTTCTAAGCCAACGCAATCAAAAGATACAGCCATTTAGGCCGCAAATTTCCGCAAATTTTCGAAACTCGCACGGGAATCAAAACCTACAGGGTACTTCCCGTGAACTTAGAATCTTGAAATTTCGTACGAAGTCACGTCATATAGTACAGATATAGGAAAAATTACGAAAACCGTAAATTTTTAGTTTCATCATATAAAAAAAAAAAATATTTTTGAAAAATATTTTTGACAATTTTGAAAATTTCAAGTTACTACTCCTTATCTCATGAACGCGTTGAGGTATTAAATTAAAATTCATATTAAATACTTAAGTCTATAATACCTTTAAACTGTAACAAAATCAAACTTTTATGTCAACGCAATCCGATGGTCCAGCTATATCTAATGCAAATCCAGGTTGGGGATCTATCGCGTATGTACGTCGCAGTCTCAAAGATGCCGTGACAGATGGATCATGTAAAAATATTATTTAAATAACCCAGGCGCTGCAAACGGCCATTGTGAATGCTTGCATTTTGAAATGTTTAATGTCAGAGTGATAACTGTATATAGGTCACCACAATGTCCAATTAATGTTGCAATAGAATGCATAAATACAGCAATATACGACAACAACCTCAATAGGTATACATCATGTTCTCGTCTGATTGCTGTGGGAGACTTCAATATCGATTTTAGAATGAATCCCCAAAATGGAATTTCCACATTTTTTTCATCCCTAAACATGTTTCCGTTAATAAACACTAGCACTACACGAAGTAGTACAACTATAGATAACGTTTTTTCGAACTTCAATGTTCAATGTGGTACTAATCATACCTTTTTCAGTCACCATTTACAAATCTGGTTCAAATTTAATTCTTAATTAACATTTTTGTACCAGATTTCTAAATAGTGACTAAAAAACTGTAAATAAATAACTTTGATAAAAAAGCTTGCCCTTGTTATATTATAAAATAAATGATAGATGTTAATATAAAATGAAGGATTACTGGAACGATAAAGATACCTTTGTCATTAATTTATGATCCTCCAGCTTTCCATATTTTTATGTTATAAATTTCATTTTGCAATAAAAATAAAAAAAACTTTTACTTATATACCTACAGGTTTGTACGGAACCCTCTGTGCGCGAGTCCAACTCGCACTTGCCCGGTTTTTTTGTATCATGCGGTCGAATACGGATTTTGACAGTATAAAACATAATGAAAAAAAAGAAGTAATTGGGCAACGGTAGGAACCAGCTGACGGCGGTGCGCGGTGGATCTAATCGCCGCCGCCGCTACATAATATACTACGCTATAATAGGTATATGGTAAAGACTAGTTTTGAGTTTCGACGGTACGCACTACGCATACGAACCGGTTGATCCGATCTGGTTTTGATCGGTCCTAAAGGCGGCGGCGGCGGCGGCAGAGACGACAACGGCGACGACGACGACGACGATCGACCGTAGCTCGGGGCCCCGCGAGCGGAACGAAGAATGTGACCTCTACCTTTTGCCTCCGCCGCCGCACGTCGAACTTTTGAGGAGAGAACACACACACACACGCGCGCGCGCTCACACACTCATACACGTGCGCACGCACACATGTGTACAACGCACACCCGTCCGGCCACGGCAGTCCTTGATCTCGTGAGGTCAGTGTTAAAGGTCAGACGTGATGGTTTCACCGTGAGAGACGTGTGGCCGTCGCACGTACATTATAACCAACGAGGAAGCCGCGCGTTCGGTGCAACAGTAGTAGTAGTAGTAGTAGTAGTAGTAGTAGTAGTAGTGTGCGAGTGGTATGAGTAGTATAAACTATTATAGTGGTAGTATACAGACATATAGTAGTGACTATATTATGGCGTAGCTGCACAGGCATACTAATATTCAGTCAGTAAAGAGTTGTGTATTATAGTCTTATAATATTGTTGTCTGCGTGCGTTTTGCTGTACATATACGAAGTGAGCAAAACATAAATAATACTGTGAAATTATATTTTTTAATATAATAAAAATATTACGGTACGTGCACGTATCGTCGTTTGTAGTGGCCTGCGAGTTTAGATTTTTCGGTTTGTTTATGAGTTATGCTTATACCACAAAAAATCTGAAGAAGTTATATCATTAAAATACACTCTTCTAAATAAATAGTCTGTTTTTATAAATAAGCTAAGTTTTGGTTTCTGAGCGGAGCGATGAATGTATCGATTTTACTACGATGTGTGTTTTATATTTTTTTTTTTATTTGATCCTGATTATTCATGCTTACATGAAAAGTTGTAGAAAAAATGTGATTTTTAACTTTGAGGGTGTATTCAAAGAGAAAATTGGATACCTATATAGTTTGTACTTTTGAGTATTTAAAATTTAAAATTCTCAGTACTTTTAAATTAATTGGAGGAAAGAAAATTAAAGGAAAACGGGATCTTTACGCAAAAGCAATTTATGACAAAAACATTTTTTTTTTGGTATAATCTAAAAACAAATAACCGTAATTATTTGAAATTTTAAAAGAAATATTATTTTCCTATTTTATGCAGGGCACGTTTAATAATTGTAAAAAATACTTTTCAGTCCACTGATGACCACATTGATATATGTTTATGATAAATACTACATTTTAAAATCGAATAGGGTGCAAATCACGATTAATTGTATGTACCTATGTGCGGAGTATACGTCCGTTGAATTGCAATCGGCTGCGGTTAAAGTTCATTTTTTTTGCTGTACATAATTCGAACATCAGTGTCACACCAACAGTCTCGTGTTATGTAAAATGCAATTATTTTTATCTTCACGTGCAATATTTACACGTCGTTCACTCGCTTGTACGAGAATAATAACATGTAGGTATGTCTCCAGTGTTTCGGTTGTTTCCTGCACATTGTTGAAGAATACAATACAGATGGGTAAAATAAAAAAACATAAAAAGGAAAATCGTCGAAATAATAAATAAAAATTATTTTTCAAAATCGCAAAACATCAGTATAATAAAATGGGAGAATTACTACTCACGTATTTCACCTGAAATTTTTCACTATACAATAGGTACTTTTTATGCTCCATGAACGATTGTGCATACTTTGATTCAAAATCAAATGGAATATTTTATTACAATCCAAATCTATAGTAAATTAAGAAGACGTATAGGTATAGTCACAAAGAAAACATATAAAATTAAACAAAAATTGTATTGTACAGTTATATAATATAATACATAATAAGTAATATGTAATTAATAATAATTAATATATATAATATATTTATTACATATAATATGAAAATAATAAATCGATTAATTTAGGTTATTCAGTATATTAATTGTACATTTATATTATATTTGAATGGTTGAAATTAAGATTTTAAATTATATTACCTATGTGATCGCCAATGGGACATGATATGAACATATATTTATTTTCAATCTGAGACAAAATTAGTATTTATAAAGGGTCTTCTTCTTCTTCTTCTTAATGCATATCGGAAATTAAGACTCCTTTGTAACTCATACAATCCTTAAACATTTTTCTTATCAGCTGCTTGTGTTTTCCAGTCTGGTCCTTCATTCAGTGATTCTACGTATTTTTTAATTATATCTTCCCATTTAAAACTGGGTTTCTCAATTGGTCTTTTCAAAATATATTTTTTCCCATATAATCGTGCGTAAAAATTGGTTCCGACTTTTCCATACGTGCCTAGCCCATTGCAATTTTTGGCTACTGCAAATCATGTCCAATATGATTTATTTTTGGAAATGTCTCTCCAACTCGTTATTTTTCCTTGCTCTTCTGCTTTACTCTTTATTGATCCAAAAATTTTCCTTAGGAATTATAAAGGTTATTGGAACGGAACTCGGATGCAGCTATACTGAATATACAGCTATTGTGCGTTTAAAATGAACAAAATGTTCGGCGGCACTCAGTATATCTCTAAAGTCTAGATACACATTATAATTCCATTTGAAATATAAAATTATCATATTATACAATGCCGCGCGTGTGTCCATGTACATATCGTACGTATATATAATATAAGTACACCGTCGATAAACTCTGATCGTTCCAATGAGATCGTGCTCTGCGTAATAATAATAATAGTAATAATAATAATTTATATTTTATTAATATCGCGTCTTAGCGTCACCTCGTCCTTGCACTGGGCGTAGAAGACCGACGGTGGCAGACGATGTGCCAATAATCAGAGGTGTTAGGTCATACATATATAAAAATATTATATATTATATTTGTATAGGTGTAGTTACCATATTATATTATTTACAAGTTTATAATATACTAACACTCAAAGAAGATAAGACATTAAGAACCGGCAATGCAACGAGACAAGTCATAACCTGTAATTATATTACTATACATAATAATACGTACGTGTCATCTCTATTTCTTCTATAGTACAGCATACGACGACATTGACTGGTTTTGTAGAATCTCAATGCATCAGTAGTGAAAGTTATATAGTAGTAATAATTGTTAAACTTGATTTTAAGATGGATGACATGAAAAGTTTTGATATCACAATATGTTCATACACCAATCCTGCAAGTTTTAGTAACAATTCCTATAAGTTAGTGGAAGTGTAATTTGTATAAAAGTTCTATTTTATCAATTTTATCGGTCTTAAAAGTATGCAATTAGTCGGATATTATGTAGGAATAAGTATAAGAAAGACATAAAATTTCGTCAGATTATGAAGTGATCTTATACAGAGATAATAAAACGACGATTCAAAATAATGATAAAACTATTTTCTAGTGTAGAGTATTTGTCATAAAAGGAAAAAAATTATCAGTGAAAAGTCAGACTTATTTGAAGTTATATATAGTGATCCAAAACAAATGTTGATATCAAGTTCTAATAACTATAATATAATTATGAAATTGTAAGCCTGCATATATTAACGTACTTGTGTTCTCAATGTTTTCCAGTGCTTCCGGGAGCAATCGATCGACGGGACAGCATTACCACTGCTCAGCGAGGACCACCTGACCGGAACTATGAACATGAAGCTAGGACCGGCCCTCAAGTTCCGGGCCGTGCTGGCTCAGAAGTTGGGAAATTGCGCGGTGTGCATGCACTGTGCCCACTGTCACGGAGCCCAGTCACATGGTGCCGGCCGGCACAGCCCCGGCCCCGGCAACAACAACAACAACAACAACAATAGTTCGTCGTCCGCCCAGTGTTGAGCAGCACCGTTCGCGTCGACGGAAAAGTCCGTCCATTTTACACGTACAGGGTGGTGTTCAGTGTTCAAGATGTTTGGAAATGGATATACACCAACGCCCTGTATAAGCGGTAATATTACCGTCAACCTTTTAAACTACATAATATTGTATATTATACATTTATATGGTATCCGCGTGGATCGCCGTTCGCCTTACAAAAGCACAACATTTAGTTCATTAAACAATCTATTATTAGACAATATTTTATTATAAATATCGTGTTTGTGTCTATTGGGTCGAGTCGAGTAAATACAAAAAAAAAAATACATTATTATTATTTAATATTATTCAAATTATGGTAAATTCCAAAAGTCATCGATTTCGCCGTTTCCCTGACTTGTTTTTCTCGCGTTGGATTTATCAGTATTGTTACGTATAAGTACTAATTATTTAATTGTTTGCAATTTGCGTGGTCGGACAGCTGATGGTCAATTTAATATTTATTATTATTCTTTTTTTGAGCTTTTGTTATTATTTGTACTATTGTTTTACACTCTTACCTAAATATTCTATTACACCACTTTTGTTTATACATTATTAATATATTATTTGTATGTATAGTTAGTTTAGTTTAACATGTTATATTGTATAATGTATGAAATATTATAGTTCTCTGTTGATTATTATTATTATTTTTTTTAATGTTTCTCGAAATTAGTTTATTGAGGATTGGTTGTAAATGGTTTAAAGTTATAACTTATAACTTAAGTAATATTTAATAACTACATATGACAACAATATACAGGGAGATTCTATTGTCTGGCAATATCTCGGGAAATATATGGCATTTAAAACTTTAAAAAAAAAAAACTAAGAACATGCTATTTTACTTATTACTTTAATTAACTCTTCTGAAAATAATAATAATATTGCATTTCCTAAGATATCTCCAGTGATGAGTTAAATGAAATACCTTACACAAATTGGTCTATACTTTAATGCTCAATATTATCCAATTATATTCTAGTATATATTACAATAATGTAATATGTTCTCTACAAATATTCAAATCCTTTA
This sequence comes from Nasonovia ribisnigri, assembly GCA_027563435.1. Classification (NCBI taxonomy): domain Eukaryota; kingdom Metazoa; phylum Arthropoda; class Insecta; order Hemiptera; family Aphididae; genus Nasonovia; species Nasonovia ribisnigri. Next base: position 324,227 of record JANEHU010000288.1, on the reverse strand, counting down.
CATAATGTATAATGTACAGTGTACAAAGTGTCTAAGTGCCTTCGTTTTGTATTATATATATATATTTTTGTTATGTACAATCGCTAAATTCAATATAAATTGGTTTATGTTTTTATTTTCAAGATTAAAAAAAGGTATTAGATATTTTATAATGAATATCGACTATTCGTAAGACACTTTAAACATTTAAGTTATTTACCATTTTTAACTTAATTGTATGACTTTAATGAATTTTCCAAAAAAAACAATTAGTATATTAATATTTGTGTACTGTTGACATTTGTTTAGGTTTGTTTAGTTTGTTTTTTTTATTATTATTATTATTAATTAATACATTTGTAATTGAGAAAAACAACGTTTTCTCGGATTATCAGGGCTGATCTAGTGCAATTTTCATATGCAAATTTTAATGATGGTTATAATAACGTAATCACAAATAGTATTTGCATACTTGTACTTACGGAATTTTTTGTTTAATTTTTTTAACTATGTAAAGAAAAAAATAAGAAAAATATAAGCTGTTATAAAGCTATAATATAATTTATGTTTTATGTGTTATTTTTTACCACTCTTCACGTTTTTTCTCCTAAATGGATGTTTTATTTAAAGTCGTTTGTATTCATTATTTTAACATGCTTTACCAAATAACTTTGAACCTGCAGGAATGGTAGCCAAGCAGTCGACCGCAAGCATAAATACTGAAGAGAGAAGACATAAGAATCGGTACCTAAACAAATTGTAAATAGTTTACAAGCTGGAATAAGTTTGCGACAAGGTTGATGAGTTAAAATAATAACATTTAGAAAATAAACCATTAATTATAAATGAGGTATACATACTGCAGTTGTTTTAAAAATAATGGCAAAATGTGACAAGTTTCACTAGGTAGAAAAGTTGTTATAAAATTACTTTTTTATTACTTACAATTATTGTATTAACCAAATTACATTACATTACTTTTATCAATGAAATGCAGTCTGTTATATTTATATATACTAGGTATATATAATATATTATTTAAAACGCGTATCACAAATAAAAATAAACAAAAATAAGATTTCAATAAATAAAGCATTAAATAAACTATAATAGTATAATACTCTACTATATTATTATAACGATTTTTATTTTACACATGGATTTTGTTTGACATAGGCACAAATGTTAGTATGTTCAAACGAAATATCAACACAATTTTCACAATTGTAAGTCAATTTTTGATGTAGTTCACTTGCTACTTCTTAATAAAGCAAAATTCATTGCTATATTTTATTTCATAAAGAGGGGTGATATGCTATTTTTTTTTATTTAATAATTAATATTTTTTATGCGATGGTCATAATGGAAAAATCTTAAGTATAACTGTTCAATCTTCCAATCACGAGTCATGCTATACGGTTGTGATGTAATTTCAGTTTTTTTTAGGATACTTCTGTACATTTTTTTTAAATGTAGAATGAAACTCATTTATTTCAGAATGCGATAAAATATAAAATTAATTTTTTGAATTAGAAAGTGTAAATACTTATAAGAAGCAGCATTCAAAGTAGGGAAACTTGCATTATTTTCAACGGAAAATTGTAGTTTTGCTCTTGCTAAACACGAAAAATAATGAGTAGGTATATTACGCGATAGCATCACTCCAAAAGAAGATGTGCGGTATCTACTGTAGCGTATACTTCTTAACATCGCCGCAAATAACACGATACTCTCAACTACCTACTAACAAATATTAATATGAATTATGTTTTATGCAATATATAAAACGTCTGTTAAAAAGTAATTCCATTATAAATTACGTTTGTAAATCGTAACTAAATTACAAACGCTACGTTACCTATACAATTGATTATTACTGATTTCAAGCGTATAAGTTTATTATATTCTCGAATGAGATCGTTATTCAGGGATCGTGTGCAAATTAAACTCAAAAATCTTTATTAAAAGTGTATTGAAATCGAATGTTTGGGAGTATAAAATATTACGCATGGTGTACTGCGTTTAGGACGAACGCGTTTTGTAAAAAAGTTGTAAATAATAAATATAAATATTTAAGACTCGGCGCGCATCCTTTCTATTACTCTGATAGACATAAATACATAAAAAAATTTTAACGCACTACAAACATACAATATTGGTGAGTTATACCTTATGCGCGCGAGTTTATATAATATAATATATTAGTATTGATATGAAATATAATATTATGTGATACTTTAATGTTTCCGCATTTATAATATTCTCTTTATTTTCGTTTTTAATATTAATGTAGTAGAAATAATTTTTTTGGTACCTATTATATAATATTTTGAAAAAAAGCTATATTAAATTTGATTTCCAAAATGACTAATTCAAACCAGTCCATTATGATAAGTTAGTTCCCGTGTCCTTCCTAACTTGTTAGAATCTTTTTGTAGGTTAATCATTTTCTTTAAAAATTTTAATTTTTCGCAAAAATTTGCCGATATAATATTGTATAAAAATATAAATATATAATATGAGTTTTAAAATTATTAGTTTGAATAATATAATAGTATAGTGGTGTACAAAATACAATACTATTTCTTCCCATGTAAATATATTTCAATAGGTCTACGTCATTTATACAACAATAAAATAGTAATTGGGTGAGGCAATCTTTAAGACTTTACTCACAAATCACTATATTTGCTCTGTAATGTAATTGGTATTGGAACAACACGCTGAATTCTAATCACCTCATTCTCAAATGGAAGCCCCGAGTCCCCGACACAATATATACATATATATATAGTTATTCAGTCATTCGTCAGATCACGTGATTGGGTTTGTAAGTTGTAACCGTTAACCCATTATTTTATGTCCCTCGATTATCGAAGCTGCCATTGATCATTTGCGGTAGGCAAAAGGTTTTGTACATTATTTATAGTTTAATAATTGATTTTTTTGTCAGTTAATGATTTTAAATGTCTAAATTAAAAGATAATAAGATTTTCAATGTTTGAACAAAACAAAAAAAATCTAAAAAAAACCGATTGCTTACAAAAATAATTTATGAAAGTATACCTAATATAATGTATATAACATCATTCAATCATTTGAATCGGTACTCTCCTCCCATATTTGTTGTTATTTTCATATATATTAAGAGCGATTTTAAACTTTGCCACTATATAAATACAATAAAATACTAATGCCAACAATTTCGGTTTCGATAAATTCACATTACCGTAATTTATATATGTACGTACTTTATCGAACGATTCATTACATTTTCAGTGGTCGAAGTTTATAGGTTTTATTTGAAACATATACAAACCAATAGGGGTTCGAACAGTTTAGTGTCTATAAAATAAATCGTTACAACCCGTGTATAATAATATATAGAATAAATGTACAAGTGGTACAACCATTATGCATCTAGTAATAAACAATGTTATTGTACAATATTTATTGCTGTGTAAAAAGCATTCGGTTCCGATGATTTTAAGCGGTTTAAGTGTTTGGCAATACAACACGTATATAATTATAATATTGTGCGTATATCGTACTATTACTATATACTACATAGTTGGCATGTCATTACCACATTTTTAGTAGTGTAGTGTAGGAAAATGTGGAGGTCATTTGATGTACGGAGTGATCCATTTAACTATAGGCTTCATATAATATCTATGTCGATATTTGTGTACATTAAAAAAAAAAATATATATATATATATACTTTCTTAAAACTTCAATGAAAGTTTGTCGTTTGTATTTTTTAATATCTTAATTTTTCAAATAGTCAGAAAAAAAATGTTGATTTACTATACTATAAATATCGAGGGTTAAACAGTTTCGTTTTTAAATTTTAAGCTTTTGAAATTGAGATGAATGAGGTTACTAAATACGCCTCAAATTCTGTAGTCTACTACTACACTAGTTTAAAATTAAAATACTTCTGTAGATTTGTATTTGTTAAAACGTGGAGTTATTCCTATAATATATATCTACAAATTACAATTCACATCAAACTGCCCAGATTATAGTAAAATATATTGTTCAAAAATACAAAAATGTTTTAGGAATATTATTGTAGCTATAGTTAAATAGATTACTCACTATAGTTACTATACACCGTGTACCGAGTGTACCCATTGGACATGGTTATAAAATTGTTGATAGTAAATTTTGACGTGAATTAGTAAACAGATATCCATTATATTTCCTACAGGTTTGGATTATTAACTAATACACTATCGATTTCGAAGAGATAGCTTTACGCAGAACGTCCACACCCTGCATGCCTATGGCAATCTCGACCCAGATTCGTGTATTCATACATACTGCTTCTAAGTGTGTGTGTGTGTGTGTGTGTAGATTATAATATTGTTATGTGTTTGTCTTCTTGTCATTAATCGGACCGACGATATATTGGCATGCCACTATCAGATTTTCTACACGGTCCGGTGGAGACGACGACGTTCGTTTGGATCTGCAGAGTAAAATCATCATATTTTCTTTTTACCTAATCGGGTCAAATGCATATTCAGATATACTCGAGCTAAAAGCCTATCCGATCTATATAATACATATCATGACTCATGAGACATTTGCATGTATATTATATAATAAGTACTTATTACTTTATAAGGTTGTCGCGTAGAAGAATTCGCAAATCGATGAATTAAAATTTAAAATAACACTCGATAACTTTTGAAGACATCGAATATATAGCTATAATGTTCTACACAGTTCTATACTAGTTACTATTTCAGGAGATTGATTGATCCGTGATGTCGTATAATAATATTTATAATATAAGTATAATGCACCAGCATAAATTTGTGCTGATTTAAATCGGATATAATTGATTTTCCAGATTATTGGAATTTTAGCGTCATATAGGTATACATTGTATATTATATTCTAAATAATCTAATATTCTAATTAATATTGTAAACAATTAAAGATAGAAGATAGAATATGATAATGAAAAGGAGTTTCAGCATATCATAATAGAAGGAAAGATAAAATAAGGTAAAAGAGACCGAGGACATCTTATTATATTAAATTAATTAAGTGGAGGGGTGGAAAATGTAAACTATAAAAGTGGAAGGATGCCATCCCACCGTATCCCCTCTCATTTCAACCACTGCATTATACTCTATTCCAAATAAGTTTCAAAAAAACTATGACGAAAACTCGTCGTGATTCGCGTTTGTATACAGTCCTGTATTAGCTGCCATTGGTGCGCTGCCGTCTTCTGCCCAATCGCAGCGGTCCTGCCGTTTCAAGGATACTTAGATTTTCCAAACTTTTTGGAATAGAGTATAATATAATAGTTTATAAATAATCTTAATTGTTAGGTATTTCTGGTAAATAATTATTTTTTTATACAATTTTTTTTTCAAAACTAATAGCATTTAAAATCTATGGGAGGTTTATATCAGGGAAGTAATGAACTTATTAACGTGAAAATAAAATGAATTAGGTAACTCATAAGTGACAGTACATCATGGACCATGGATCATGTTGGGTAGGTACCTACTTCTTAAAAAAAGAAACACATAATGTTACTTAATTCCCAAGATTAACTTTAACTTTTTTTTTCCGTTAATGCCCCCAACCTTGCTCGTCTTCGTAACATTATACTATACATGCTTACATACAAATAAATAAATCTGTTTTTAAGCATAATATATGGGAGTTTACCAATCGCATTTAAAAAATAACTTTTCATTTACCACTTGCGCTCGTTAATTTTTTGTGTCTATAGACGACTATTTTTCTATATACCTATCATATTTTTTCAGAAAGAAGACATTGAGGTGCGCCCTCAAAAACGATGGTAATGATTTATTATATATATTGTCTCAAATGGAATGGGTGGTCTTCACGTGTAATCCTATTGTTTGTGCTTAGCTAATATTATTTGTATAATTGTATACCTTTACTAACACCTCTCAAGGACGTCATTCATCGAAGCGGTGCACCTATGTTGATTTTCAACTGTGTATAGTATGATATATTTGCACAATTCGGTTTTTTCGTTAAAATAATCGTACTCAAAAAGTTATAATACAACAATTTAGTATGATGTTAAATTAACTACTCACCATAGGTGAACTTTTATTTAAATTATATAAATCTTCTCTAGGTGGGAGAGGGGATAATTGTGTTCACTACTATTTAAGAAATATTAAATAATTTAATAAAAAATAATAATTAAATACTTTAATTAGCTTATTGTGTTTCATTTGAAATTTTATATTGTCATTACGAAAAAATTTTCTTTTTACCTATTTAAAATAGATATTTGAGAAATCTAGAGCTGGGTGATTTGTATGTTTCTATTTTTTTTATTTTATTTTTATATTATTAAAACGACCACTTACGCCTTTGAATCACGTGGATTCGATTAATAAGCTTAACTGCGTTTTTTAAACATCGTACTTGTTTGTCATATAATAGACTATAGCGGGTACAATACAAGGTTATGAATAAAAATATTAAAAAATAAAAAGATATTATTATTATAAATGGGCTAGCTAGGCGATCGCTTCGCACGTAATTATTACAGTAATATGTAACCATGTAAGCGATAAAAATTAAAATGAAAAATTGTACACGCGCATAATTGTGTTATATCCGCGATCGCGCAATATTAATATCACGTGTCACCAAACGCAAGAGTATAATACCAGGAGTATATTTATACGTGTTATAAAAGTGACTGCCGAGATACTATTACAACAATGTATTATTGTAACCGCGTTGCAGTATACCGCTATATACTACATAGTATAATAATATAATACACCTGTAATAATATATGATACGTGTGTGTACCGTACCATATAGAAAGGATATTATAATATAATATATAATTAATAAAATATAAATAATTGGATTTGTCAGCACTGTGTACATAATCTTATAATATATATAAGTGATAGTAATAACAATATTGTGTACCTACGCTCACGGTAATGTATATGCGATCATGTATGCCTTAGAATATAATATTATGTATAACGTTTTCTTATTATAATTCCCGTTATTTTCGTTTTGATTGTCTCGTGACGAGATTTCCGAATTGATAAGACCACCGGCCGCCGCCGCAGTCTTGTTAACAGCTAACAGCAGCAGCAGCAGCAGCAGTAGGTATATATTATTATTATTGTTATTATTATAAGTTATAACCCTCTGCAACAGAAGGTTTTAAACTCACAATGACTTCCCTTTAAAACGCACCGCCCGCGTATAACGTAATACTACGTATATTTTCAACGAATTGGGATATTAATGTGACAATAATATGGCCAAAAAAAAAATATTGAAAAATCCATGTTGATATTCATTTTGCGAGATGCGTTTCATTTCTAATATATGTACCAACGTACACGTTATTCGATATTTCTTACTGAACGGTTAATCAATATATTATTTAGGTATGTGATGACAATATACGATACCAGTAACGCATGTTTTCTCATGACTCATAGAATGAGATAGAACATAAATAATTAGTATTCGGTATTTTTAACTTTTAAAGTTAACAAATATGCGATTTAAACCAAAAACACTAATATGTCTATAACACTATTTAGAAGAAAAATGTATATATATCGAACGTTTTTAAGTTATCAAAAAAAAAAACAAAAAAAATAGGTAAGACATAGATAAAGTTGTTCTCTATATATATACCGAAAATGTAAAAAAAGCTTTTGTGTAGTGTGAATACTGTCCAAGTTAAGTGTAATAAATTACTGGTGACATATTAGTATAATATAATAGTTGCAGTAAAATTATAATAAACAAAGGGATAGTGAAATTTTTGTTTTCTTTGATCCTTCCTTGTAAACTATAATGGAATAGGTTTTCATATTTATAATTTTATATTAGGTTAGTCAAGTATACCTACCTCTTCCTATTACAGTGCCCTCACGTATAAGAACTAATGTATACTCAACGTAAATTCTCGTAAAATATAATATTATACAATAAATTTTGTAAAAAACTTAGTTGGCCGCTTTTAAGTTCCATAAAAAAAATATAATAATACATTTCATAGCTGGGGAGTGGGGAACTTTGACCACCTCACCACCGTACAAACGCCACTGTGCGATACCATAAAAGTACTCCTCCATTTGCCTAATTATAAAATATACAAACCACGATCAAAGGCGATTTGGCTATTATTTGTATATAAATAACGAGCAGCCACTTAACCAGCCATATTTTGCAGTTCCCATAATAATGAGTATTTATGTTGTTCCCCAGCCGTATAATTAACTGTTCGGGTAAAAAAACATGTCATTATTATTAATAAGCTATATTCATAACAATATAATAATATGCGACGTGTGTACGCTTATTGCGGTGGATAGGTGCAGTCGACTTTAGGATCTATTATGTTTTAAATCGGATTCGTTAGGTATTGTGATATTATGCATATAACCTAGCTGGTATATACCATAATATTATTACAGCATGTTAAGTCGAGTTATATCTATATGTTGTTTTATGTTTGAACATTAATTTTCCACTCCACTTCTATATAATATACATCACGACGTTTTCACTTGCATCATTATATTATATACATGATATAAGCGATATATTAAAATATATTAAATTTAAATTAAAAATAAAAACATTTTAAATTTGATTTCATATGCGTTAATTACTATGCGACGTATGTTTAATGACTAATTTAAAATTTTAAGCTATTGGAATTCATAGTTTTTTTTTTGTTTTAATTCCATGGAATAAATCATACAATTTGATAAACATGCAGACACGTGTAAATATAATATTAAAGAAAACAAAAATCGCAGGTAGTGAATAAATCCAAAGGAATTGTTCAAATAATATAACAAAAAACTGCTTGTAGAGCAAATATAATAATTATAGTTGTTAATTATTAGTTAATTGTCCTACCACCTCAGAGTTTAAAACGTTTCACCGTCGAAAGGTGATACAAATGCTGCACAATATTTTTTGAAATTATATTATCGAAATATTATTGCGAGTGTAGTACATTAGGTAGTAGGTACTTATATAAGTAAGTTCTGTATAATATAAGATTATCCATAACATTATAATAGGTATATAGGTACGATTTAAATAATAAAAAATCTTAATTACATTTGAAAAAGTTAAATGTTACTGCAGTTTATGTGTGTACCACGTACACGTTTCTAAGCTATTAAATCAGTAGGTACTATATTATTATACACTATTAAGATATTTATGTTCTTAAGATTTATAGGTTTCGGGAATTCGTTTTACATAATATATACATGTAATAATACGGCCGTGTTTAACTAAACATTTATAGACGTTACTTCATATAAAATATTATAACTTTTTGACAAATATACATAGGTCCAACAATCCAGGCATATTATTTAAATGTCTATTCTTGCACTGACGTGTTTAAATGTTCGACGACTCATGTTCCGTTTTGGATAAGGATAAGGATATATTATAATTTATATAGCTATAATATAGCTATATTTGTCATACTTTGTTAACAGTTGTATTAAGAAAGTAGAATATTCTCTCAAAAATTAAAATGTTTAATCGTTTATAATACGATTAATATGTATATAAATATATTATAATATACTCTCATTTCTCCAATACGAATATTATAATAATATATATAGGTAATGTATGGCCATGTGTTTTATTCACTACAAGTCCAAATGCCTTATGGCTGTTTATTGTTACTTTTATAAATGGGTGTATTATTTTTTTTTTACTTAACTACAAAAACGTTTACGGTATTATAGGTAGGTACCTAACCTATACGTTATGCTGCGTTTGGGTAAACAAATTTTATAACGTAGGTGAACGAGTTTTTTCCATTTAAAATATCACGTCGGCGTGTATTTTAAATGAAAGTACTTTTTCTCGCACGCGTACAAAATAATAATAATACTTGTATACCGTATACATGTATACTTGCGTTCATATATTATGATAGTGTGGATATTTGTTTAGGTACATTTTGGGAGAAGGAGCCGGGTAGACGTAATGAACAGCAATAATAATAAAACAATATGTCGGTCACATATTACGTGTGGTACTTATATTTAATTCGGAATATATAATATTATATGTATGCCAAACACCTAAAATTTTAATTCGATGATTTCTTAAAGAAAAACTTGTTTGAGTTATATAATACAAACACAATACTATAATAATAATATGCAAGTGACATAATAATATCTGTTACGTCTTCTCAAAGAGTGACTTTTAAGTGAATTTAAATCTGTTTAACTGCAAAATAGATTTTATTATTTTAATGGTCAAAACCTAACTTTTTCTATTTTTTGAATCCAACTTTGCATGTAACGTTATATGGTTAACATTTTTAATTTTTATATAAATAGGTGGCCTCTCAATACAAGTTCATTTATTTCGCTATTTATAAATAGAATTTTAGTCTTGGGTTATTAAATTTGTATAATAATAACATTTATTTTTTCAAAAGTTTTTTGGAAATAAAATAAAATAATGATTTCATAAAATTGGTAAAATTAAAATTGCTGTTTGAATAGAATTATTCATAGTTGAAAATATTTTAATTTTTTCTAAAAAAAACTTAGTTAAGACAACAATTATTTTATACACAACATAGAAGAACATATTTACTGCATCGTAGAGTCTATATTATTCTTTACAAAAAAAAGATTTTGAAATTTTAAAAACATAACTAAAAATAACAGATTTTAAAACCATAACTTATTTTTCGCACTTGTAACATCTAAAAAAAGTAAAAATGTTGCGATATAGTAAATATTACCTTTTAGATATTGGGTATAAATTTGGTATCTTAATTATACGATTATAGCTGGTTTTATTTTCTATACCACGTGAAAAGGTTTCATGGTCAAAATATTTTATTGTCTTGTATACAGAACGTACATTTTGTTTTCTGTGCACCGTACTCTTAAATATTAAACACTCACGCATATACAGTACACACACATCTTTCATATATTATTTCATTTTTGACATATTTTATTTCGTGGTATAATAAATAATAAATGCAGTAGATATATGTACACAAACTATACACTTGTACATAATATAGTGATCGTAATTCGTAGATGGTTAGATTCTTTAAAATATATGTACATAATTTTTATAGTAGGTACCTCGGTCCTATTAAATTAGTTTCTAGACATTAGGCGTCAAAATGTTAAAATCAAACAGACCATATTTTATGTATACAAGTAGTAAAAGTTGAAAACAATCATTTTTGTAATCGTTTGAATTTATATAATATAATAATAGTGTTTGATCGCATTAACTATATCGACCGATGAAATCACGTTCCACGGCACATTAAGTCACCCCAGGACTAGGTACTAAACGTTTTGAGACTTGACGTTAAATTTCTCTGTGTGTGTACACCTACCTATCTACAATAATAGCCTATGGTCAAGTTGTCCATTAGGTATCATATAATAATCATAGATTATCGAGCGCAAACAAAAGTATACCATATCATTATTATAATCAATATAGTGCTCGGAGGGAGTATCCTAGGGTCTTTAAAAACACACACGCATACACAATATATATCGATCAGACCGTACTATCGGGAACAACAATAATAATCATCGTTACCAGGAGTATTTACTGTTTAACTATAGTGCCCGACTTTCGTATTATAATAACTTTAATACTATCGCGTTGTCGCTTGTAGAGGGTCATGTGCTTATAATCTTCCTGTCAAACAATCGGCGGTGGTGGCACATCTATCTACGAGTATTTGATGCGTACGGCGTATATCTATGGATAATATAATAATGTTTCACAATACTATAGTTATTAATGATTTTTTTTCGTATCCGTTTGGTTAACCCGTTATGTAATCCGAATATGTTGTATAATATTATTTTTATACCGTATCCGGTAAAATAAATCGTAAACGATATCACAGTGTGTACCTACATAGAAGTGTGTTATCGATAAGAGGTAAGTATTTCTACTAAATATTTCACCTGGATGTCAGAATTTATGTGAGCCGCAATTAAACGATCCGTTTGCTAGCTGTTAGAGGAAAAAACGACTGCTTCCGGATGGATTCGCATACAAGAAAATACAGTGTATCACTTTCTACATTTACATTTCAATTAGTATAATAATATATACGAGACACATAATTTAATGCATATTATATTTATATTCGCTTATACACTGCAGTACTACTGCAGTATTAGCTGAAGTGTTTACCTCTTATTTTCTTATTTTTTTTTTAAATAGGTACATCTTTGCTCAGCGATTTGACAACATTCCTTCTGATACGAAGTTCATACCTATTGCGATATTATAATCGTATATATGTTTCAGTTGAAAACCTACCTACTTACCTATACTCGAATCGAATGATTTTCCTTCTATAGCACCGCAAAAACCCGTCGCAACAACTATAGCATTTAATAGTTATGCTGGTGGGTAAGTGGGTACTCTTGTTTATAATGTAAAAATGTTAACACGCTATAACATCTACTTTCCTTGTTTTATATTTATAAACTATCTATATTATTATAATATTTCCGAATAATTCCGAATTATTATATTACTACACAACAGTCACGATAGTCATTACTCATTATATAAAAATCATGAATATAATATTTAGTGTTTGTGTATTATAATAACGATATAATTTAATGTATACCTTTATAATATGTTAAATTGTCTCAATGTGGACTTATTGATTTCGAAATTATGTACATTAAATTATAAACGAAACTACAAATATATTTTATATGAACCTGCATATATATATATATTTTTTTTAAAGATTTATTTTTTATCGAAATGTGCGACTTTTATTCTGTATTAAAATATCAAAAATTAATTTTTTGTCTAAAATTATATTCGACGTACCCTACATAAAGTCTACGGTGATAATTATTCGCCAACGATCACAATAATTAACACGTCTCGACACACTGTGAATAATAGTTGGTAAACACTCATGCACCACACACACAACACACACGCACACGCATGCGTATATTATAAGTGTATGTGTCTACGCCTCTACGGTGAAAATATCAGAAGAGGAAAGTGACATTTTTCTGAATATGTTATCATACTGAATCGTCGATACATGTGATACGAGCGTGGTATATAATATTATATATACATAATATGTATATTATTATAATATCAAGTATAAGTACTTATGTATACTTGTGGCTATATAATATAGTATTTAGGTACAGATTTTACGATACACGCAGAACCGTGGAGTGTGTGTGTGACACAGGACGTGAAAAAACACGTTCGGAATAATAATTATTATCGTCCGACTATATTATAATATTATTAACTTAACATATATATATATATGCGTGTGTGTAGGTATTATAATACTCCTCCTGTCCCATCGCGACTACGAACGCTGCAACAAGTGCGCGTGCACTGCACCGCACCCGTGAAACCATTGGCGTTTACGACAGATCCGCACCACGCGAAACGGTAAATCAAAAATCGTAAACCATTTGGTCTAAGACCGTCGGCAATGATAATGTTTACAAGTTTAAAAAAATAAATATATAATAAAAGCATAGAATACGTGAAAACTGGTAAGTAATGTGCGTTATAATAAAATGTAATGGGTGCAAACAAATGGTATTAAAACACATTATACAGAGTGTTTCACTTCGATAGTAATACGGTATATTTCAGCCGGATGGTTTGAGATAGAAATGGGAAGTTTTGTTGAAGAAGAGGATACTAAAATGTACATTCTGCGCCTATTCTAAAAATGATTTCTCTTTCGGTGTGCACATGCGAAATAAACATCTTATATTTTTTAAATGCTAAGACATGTTATATTTTTCAAACCCGTTTTTCAAGAAACTTTATTCAGTAACCTTTTTTCTACCTCAATGACTGAGTTTTAGCAATTTAAAGTTTAAACATTTCTTTAAAAAAAATATAACGCTGAAAGACTTAACATTTTGGGAATTGCCCTAAAATGTTACGATAATGTATTTTAATAATCTCTATCCTCCTAAAATATGCCTTCCCATTCATCTCAGCAAAAGTCATCCAGCAGAAATATTTTGTATTATTATTCAAGTGAAATCCACTGTAGTAGGTATATTATAAATATATATTATTTATACTTTATATATACAAGTGGCTACGCTGCATTGAACGCAAATTATACACTCGATGGCCAGCGGATGGTTAAGTCTGAGTAACTCTAATTAATAGTGGTTAAAAAATATAAAAAATTAACTTCATCGAGTCTTTACACAGCTAAGGTATAAAATCAATATAATTAGGTAGGTATAGTTTTAATTTTACTTCGTTATTTTGCTATACAATTAAAGTACAATATGCCATAATATATTAAGATAGGTCTAAAAACATAATTGAAAAATGATTTTACGTATAAAAATATTATAATAAGTAAATGATGTTAGGTATTACTTATTGAATAATCTTGATATACACGGGACCTATTTAATCTTCAATGTACTATAAAAATAATAACACAAAACCAAGTGCCTTACTAACCAAACGTTGATACTTTTATAATTAGATAATAAGATAATTTAGCTGATCAATTATTTTAAATTTTTATAACCTCTCTTTCTCTCGTTTATTTTGAAAGATCCTAGTAGTATACGTCACCGCCTATCAACTCCAAATTAAACTACGTTCTTACAAAACTGAATGTGTTTCACATATATGATAACCACTCACGTGAAAAAAATAACAGACATTTGACAACAATTTAGGTAATATTCAGGCCAGTCCACAGTGGCCCAGAATAAGTTCATACTGGGACAAAAATAAATAATTTGATGTTTGAAAATAGATAATCTGTTATTACAATTTGATAATAGTGGAGTAAACCTAATTAGGCCATTATAGACTATCGTAAAATTAAAGATAAATATACCATATAACAGAATATAAATATAATTATTATTAACTTTCTGTTTTCTGATATCCTTTATACTCGTTTATTACCTGTTTATTTCTCAATATACACGTAGACATTAAACGTTAAATTACGTCATTGGATACATCATACATCAATTGGTAAATAATAGTAATAATATTTTATTTTTTTCTGAAATTGTTTTTGAAATGTTTTGTTTTATTATTAATGTTAGTTGTTAACGTTATTGTAGTTTTTCTTATGTTATTGATCTATTAAAAATGACCGGTACATGATGGAGTTTCAAATATTAAATTTAATTATAGTTGGTTTTATTTAAAAAAAAACCTTCTGCCTATGGCTGTGTATTGGGAAACTCTCAATTTTTAAATAATATTAGCATCGTTATTTTTACTTATGTATTAGTCTTATTTTTTGTTTTATATTGGACTAAATGTTGAGATAAAAACTACTTTATATTATGCTCAGGAAAATACTCTTATCTAACAGTGAAATTCCTGTAGAATTGGTTCAGCTGTTTCAGAGATTAGCTTGGACAAACAGTCAGACACTTTAATTGTATATTTATATGTGAATATTTACTATTAAAAAAAAACACAAATGGAAGCAATAAGTAAGTCATTTTTGATTTTGATTTTTAAATACCTACTTTAAAGGTTTATTTAAACCCAAATCAAGTATAATACACAAAAAATATTTTTTCCAATTATTAAATTATTCTGGCTCATTGTGCGCAGTCGTTGATAAAACTTGCACTTAAATTCGATTTATGTAAAAAAAAAAAAATAACATATATAATATATAAAATGGTCGAACGTACATATTAACAATAAATTATTATTGACACTGTCAAGTTTGTTTATAGTTGCAAATCTATGTAAATTAAAAAGCAAGAATTTTGTGAAGTTTTCAATCTCGTTTGTCAATTTTAAATGATATATCATGACGTAATGGTAATGCGGCATCGCTGAAATAAATATAAAAAGTCGACAACAATTTATACAGTTATAATTCTAATATGATTATAAATAACGGAATAAATATGTTTGGTTTAAAATTATATAATCTTAATTGTTTTTTTAATTTACTACTTCGTTCATAACTTGAAGTCATATCACTATATCAGATAAGGCAATATAAATTACTGCTTACTGGGAAGAGAAGGGAATGTGAAGATCGACAACACAAGTATAAGACTTGAAGTTTATTATAATTCTAAATGTCAACCATGCATGATTTAAATAATACCCGATTTTTTCCCGTAGTTTTTTACTTACTTTTATTTGCTTCCATATTTTTTTACAATTTTAATGAACTAGATGGTTTTTTACAGGAAAATGATTATTTATTTGACTCAGATTGAAAAAATGTTAGATACCAGCATTACATTAGTTGCTTATTTTAAATGTCAAATTTATTTTTATGGACCTAATAATATAACAATATCACATATCATTATAACCTATACTACAAAAGAATACTTCACTAAGCAAGTAAGAGGCCATCCATTATGTAGTAGAGGGATTTTTCGAATGACTTTTGGATGTTTGGTCAGTGATTAGAGGGTTATCACAATTATTATTGAGATAGTTATGGAATAATTCATAATGATCGACTACCTACTTTGTTTCAACTGAGAAGGTTCATGGAGCATATTATTATCATTTAGAAGAGTTGAATGAATAGAATGTATCATAATAATATAATTGAAATGCGTCTAATCAAATTAATTAATTGATCACATACGTGAGATACCAGAATAAACGAAACCACAATAGTGGTGTACCTAAATTGCCTACTCATAACGCCGTTTCATCATAATATTATGCAATATAATATAACTATGTAAAAAAAATATAGGTATGTATCACGAACATAATATGTTATATTATATTATATTATATTATGGTAAAATTGATTCAATAATTGAAATATGCTCGGACTAAAGAAAGGTAAAAGTCACGTCAATTTTATGCACTGCCCAGGCAGCACTTTTTGTTTAAAAGTATTATTATAACATTATACAAATATTTTTCGTGTTTATAATATTAATATAACGTTATTATAATATTATCATTACAAAATGCTACCGGGATGAGTATACAAATTCAGTTATCATACCAATCCAGCGATTTAAAATGGATATTAATAGTTAGTTTACACAAAAAAAATTATACACTCTACAAAATGTTCATAAAAAATAAGAATACTAAAAGATTATATTATATTATAAACCTATTGACTGAGAAAATAAATATGCGTCTTGCGTTATAAACATTTCAAAACGTCATGTTATATAACACTCCTATACAATTACAGCAGCAGTAGCAGTATATCGATAACTAAATAATAACACTTATTAAGACCCCGTAAAATAATGAAATTTTAAACAAACCTATCGTATAAATATGTACCACTGATTTTAATTTCTGCTCATTACCAGTAAATAAATACTTTATTTTTATAATATACCATATTATTACAGTCGATACCACGTCAAAGATTTCGTGTGATGGCGGGAATGCTTCGATAGTGTGTATATTATTATAACGGATGAGTCGCGATTAAATTCAGTCTTACCGACGCAAACGGAAAAATGTATATAATAATATTATCATTTCAATTGACATTTCACTTTGGCTTCCGACAGCGACATCGTATCGTTATACGGCGGTGGCAGCTGCTGCTGTGATAATGACATTACATAATATTAACGGACATACAGGGTGGTTCTCAGCGTTAGGCGTCCTCTTGCCTCTGACTAGGTATATCACAATACAAATCATAACATAATATTGTATTCCAGCATTAATTAGTTATTGCACACTCCGCTTTCTGTTAATAGACTTTAAAACTAAAAAAATAAAAAACGAACACGTCTTGTATTGTACCAACCAGATTGGAATATTAATAATATATTTGCATGCATATATTATATTGGCTGAATATCACAAGTATTTCAAAAATACATTGTCCGTCTTTGAAACTTTAGATTTCTACGTAAATAAATATAATTTTGTTTTAATGAATCGAAAATGAAAATTATTATAATTATGTGGCACATTTATTTACGGAAATATTTTAAAGAATGAAATGTTATTGGTTGGGGAGAAACCAGCAAGGCATCCAGTATATTATCTTATTATACTATTATCTTACACAGGTACACTAATAATAGAATGAGTCGATACGAAATTCATATTTTCTAGGTATGAAACATGCACGCAGTGCGATATCCGCTGTACCAATCTCGCACACAATTTATTTCTATAACAATATAGCATGAATACATAATAATATATGAAATGATCATTGACCTTTTATATTGTATGATGATAAATGATAATATAATAATAACGCGTTATTGACACAGTACGCTTTCGGAAGTTTTCAAAGAGTCGTGGAATATTATCGATTGGACAAATACCTACAGATAGATACAATAACTCTTCCTGCAACATATTGTTATTGCACGCATACAATACATTAGAATTTCAATATAATATATTCATTACAATATAATCACGTATATTATGACACAAGAGAGTCAGGTTGGGCATAATTAAAATATAAAACTTGATCAGTACCATAAGGTAACATGAGCATTAACAAATAGTTCATTTAACTTTGAAGAAAAGTTGGTGTGCCTAGGTTAAATTTTCTTTCATCAAAACATTTAACAAGTACCTACCTACTCTATTTGTATTTCGTATCTCTCTTTAATCAACGAAAAGTTATTCAGTAACCCTTTATTGTCCAAAATCAATAGTTCTATCGCTCGTTTCTATCTGACTTTTATTCAACCTTACTTAAAGCTTATTTGATAATGAATAATATTGAATATATTATTATGTTTTAACAATGCATTGCTGTTAATACTTATTACTTAAATATGAATTTAATAAACTATTACGGTGACGAAAATACAAGGGTGGGCATTAACTAGTTAAATAGTTGATTTTTAAAAACATTTTTTTCTTTTTATATTTTAAAATTTATCTACATATTACATGATTCCATTGTAACAACTCAGCTTTTTACAATTAGTATGTAAAATTATACAATAAATTAAAATAATTTTTAAACATAGATATAACTATAGTTAAGACTATTTAATTAATTATTATGTGTTCTTTCGCGCTGTAAATATAACTATTTAAAATAAAAATAAACAAATAGGTAAATATTTATTCATTTAAAAGTTTAGGATTGCTTACCATTACAGATTTACAGCTAATGTTCTTTAGGAAGAATAACGTATTAGTATAATAGTCGTATAGGATGCATTTTTAACAAAATGATCACCTGATTATTATTTAAAAAAATTTAAAGTTACACAATCTTAATGATTATGTAGAAATCTGGTACTAAATATAAAATAATAATCAGCTTAATATTATAAACTACGTTACCTAATATTTTTCTACATATCTATCAACTTAATAAACTGAAAGTTTTCCTTCAGAGCTAAATATATTGTTTGTAACAATTAATGAAACTTAACAATGATAAACTTAACTTACTCTAGTCCTTTTTTTTTCATTATCTTACCTACTTTTGCAAAAATATACGTTCTGTCCATTAACTTATTATCGTAATATCTGTGGTATAAAATAAAAAAACCTATGTTTTAATTATCTTTTTGTGACTTGAATGTGGGATCATAAAATATATTTGTTTACATAGTCTTAGTGTTTATTTTTTAAATTTCATAAGTAAATAGCTTAAAATATAATATACTCTATGCATTTAAAACACAAATAAAATAATATATTATACTAGCGATATTTATAAAATAGGATATAATACTAATGTTGTAATTTTAATGTATTTTACAATTTTTGCCAGACAGAAATATTTTTTTTATGTTTTCATGAATAATGATAATATGTGTGTTATGTTTATTTTTTAAGTATTATTGTGTTTGATTTTAAAAACTAGTAAAACTATAAATATGTTTTTTAACGAGTTCCTTATAAACAATATTTTTTATATATACTAGTTTTTGCACAAGTAGGTTATAATATTCAATTGAAGGTCATGACTGCAATTTATTTTATTATCACAACTTAAGTAAGTCGTGAACAATACAAGGTGACAATATTTTGCTAGAACATAACTTTTTCACTTGAGCAGATTTTGCTTTCATTTTGAAAATTATTTTATATATTCTCAGTAATATTTTATCGACAATATTCTCAATATTATATCAATATATTTATTATTTAATATGATATGCATATAAATTATAATTTTATTAAATAAATACAACTACGAAAATGTATTATTTTGTTGTATTTGTTTTAGAACACATATATATCGTTTACATTTTAACACAAATTATATAATATAAATTATAGAGAAATATGGAACAAATTTTAAGTTTAAATAACACAATATCTAAATAAAAATAGTTAATAATAATAATTATAAAAATTCAATACTTTAGCAGTATACCTACTGTACGAAGATATACATCTATAATATTATAATGATAAATGTTGAAGGCAAAAAGTGATGGTTAGCCGCTGACAATGATGTAGCTCAATAATTAATATTTCTTAAAACAATTTTGATAGAAATAAGAACGTTACAAGAATGATTATTATACAGTGGCAAAGAGTTATCAATAACATAAAATATTAGCAAGTACCAATAAAAAAAAAAAACAAAAATATCTATAAAATAACAAATTCTTGGTTTGTGACGAAATAGTGTTTCCAAATATGAATTATAATACTACTGCATGTCTGTATAATACCTATGTAGCTATAATAATAATAAACTATCTTACTTTAAGATTTGTAAATAATACAATGTCTTCGAGTTCATCTCATATATAATTACATACAATATATAAATCACTATAACAACTATTAAAATACAAACGCCGTTTGAGAAACCCATAAAAATGATCAAACAAACAAACAAACAATGATCGAAAGATATTTGTAAGTTGGAAAAATGGACCCATAATATTATTATCACAAAAAATATCTGTAGTCGAAAAAAGTATACTACATAAAATTTAAAATAGACTAGATCTTAATGATAAGAATAAGTGTACATAAAGTCGATGCTTACAATATTTATAGATGCCTATATATGTTTTATTATAGTCAAATATATATTTATAATATTTAGAGTGTGAAAATAATCAGTTTAACAGCGGTGCCGATAAAAAAAAACTAACGATTCATTAGATATAACACGCTATAATAATAATATTATAGTATACGTCATCTAAAATATTATGTTGTTTTATATTTTTTTCTTATAAAAATTATTATTGTTGTTACTTTTTAGAAAACAATATTATAAAGTCAAGAACTCTCGACACGGCAGTAATTCGTACTGAATTTTGTCACACTCTATTTGTATATCTAAAATAATATATTTCTATGTTTATCAAGCTCTAAGAACCTATGGTGTTTCCGTGATGCGTAATTTATTAAAGTAATATCATTTGAATTTGATAATAATTATAATCAAAAAGATTTTCTTATCGCAATTTGCAAATAAAACTTAAATCAGTACCTATGTACCTATAATGATAATATCTAATATCTAACAAATAATAAATAATAATAACCGTCTCGTATCTATTAAATTTCATCCGTCAATGATTATCATCGTTCTCTGATTGTCACATATTATGTTATAATATACATTTAAATTAAACGAAACGTCGGGGAAGAACGGAGAAATACATTTTAAGGAAAGCAAAATAATACTGTGACGTATCTCCCTACCCTGTATAAACACGTCTATTATTTTGGGTAAAAAAAGAAAAGAAAAAAGAGACACTTATATCATAATTAATCATAATAATAATAACATTATCGTTTAAGAGAGGAGATTCGTGCATCGATAATAATAATAAATCGTACTAATCCTATATAATATAAAAGTTTACACGAAACAAAAATTAAAAAAAAAAAAAAAAAACCAAAATATATACGATTTAGAACAAAATATAATACATATATTATATAAATATTACGCCGATTGTGATATGTACGGCAGCGTATATACACGAATAAAATACTCAATACTCATCGAATATATTATGCGCATGTGTGTACTTATCGTAATACAATATATATATTATATTAGGTGTGCTAATATGTTATGATGTCGTCGTACAAGATGAGTGTCTAAGTTCTCCTGGGTTCTAGTTTCTGGGACATGCTCATTAACGTCCGTTCGTTGTTCACACACCTCAAACAGCTCACGTACGATTTGACGTCAGCTTCGTTTTTCGACACCGGCGGGTCCAAGACTGAAAAATGCAATCGGACGAACGACGTGCGGTTTAGCGGTACAATATAACACACATTATATATATTTATTATTTAAGTAACAGGGCGTTTGGTATTTTCGAATTGTCACCGTTCCGTCCGTCTGAACTATCATAAATCAACCGCAATAATTTAAAAAAAAATTAACTCTATAAATTGGCTATCATCTCTAGGCTCTAATTTAAAAAAAATAAGTTTAATGTTTTTAGAGCTCTGCTAATCAAAAAAAAAATTAAAAAATTAGGTTTTCATCATAATAATCGGGCTCTCTAATAAAAAAATTATTTTCCAAAACCAAACGTATTTTATTTTAAATATTGTATTTTAAAAATATCAAATTTAAACAAAATAATGACGGAGACGAACGTCTTAGTAAAGCGCCTATTGCATATTATAATATTATACATGCTGTAGACTGCAGCAGCGTTCTTCATAATTCTCCCAGGGATAAAAATAAACTTGCTATAATTTTATTAATACTGCATTTTGAAAAAATTCTGATACCTATTAAATATAGCTAATGGATTTAAATGTTTAGGATAGAAAAAATCACTACACATTACACACCCACTGATGCATCTCACAAATGACGCCACTTACAGAACAGTATTAATTAGTTAAAAACCAGCCTCACCCAAATGCCTGGCTCGGCAGTATCGGAGTGTCCTCATGGTTTGCGCCAGCATGTGCATTTTTTCAAAGTTGACCAAACCGTCCACGTGCGTTTTGTTGCCGTCGTGGGTGAATTTCATGTCTAGAATAAACATTATAATACAATTATATTCAATCGATTACGATAATAATATGATTGTGTTATTGCAGTGTTGTTGTGAAAAGTACCGCTATTTTATGGTTGTATTACATTAGAGGCGTTTGGTGACTTTTATTTTTTTATTTTAGCATAAGTTTGTGGGCGCATAACGATCGTTGTAAATAAAACACGTTTATTCGAATTTTTAAACACATTACGTCAACATTCATATGGACTGGATAATAAAAATAATACAATTTAAAAAATAACGTGTGTTGTAACTTGTAGGCTCCCATAATTGTATATTCAGATTAGGATAAACGAGGTAAACAGGCCAAGTGCTCTACTAAAATAATATTATGGTGTTTATTGTTATAAAGCGTTTTAGTGCTGTACAAACTGATAGGTTTGTAACAGTATAGCAGATTTCTACCTTTGATGAGCAGGGGCATGAACGGTATCATGGGAGAGGGTAATTTGCCCACGGTGATTCTGTATGCCCTGTGGTTTCGACTTGGGTCGATGAGCGTCTCATATTCAGTGAACTGTTTCCGTGACTTGGACGGCAACTTGTCCCAAGTAGTCGATAACCGACTGACAGCCACGTCGCTTAGTCCCATAAGAATTGCGAAGAATGCGTTGAAATTAAAATACTCTTTGCAGCTGAAAAACCACGATTGATAATTATTTAATGCCAAAAATTTGTGGGAGTGCAAGCAAATATTAAATATATTTGATATTTAAAAATATATTGTAATTTTATAGCTGCCCAGCTCTTTAGATTTTCCAAGAAAATTTCTAAAGAACTTGCCTGGACAAGTCAAATGTGACAGTAATATTATTATAAAAATAAAAATATAAAATGGTTCATAATTTGACGACTTCATTTTGTTCTATTTTATGTACCTAATTATACATTGTGGTCGTGTGAATATCAATGCATTTGTAAATAATTTAATTTTAAAACTCACAGCTCACATAATATTAAGAATAATTAATATTATTATAATTGGCCTTTAAGAATTTTTAATTTTATTTTTCTATTCCGACGTGATATTGTATTTTTAAAACTTAGAGAAGAAACAATATAATCATATCGTTTAGCTATAACCTCTTGTTGCAATAATTTAACAGCAGCTGAGTGTTCCATACACCCTCTGCACCATCTGCACTTCTGGTCATGATTGATAAACCTCGTGAGCATGTGACTAAATATAGTGATTAAATAAAAATATTTTCCTGAATGGTTGAGACTTTAAGGAGGATTAAAATGTATAGCTTTACTTTTTAAATCTATAATACATAGTTGATCTACCCTTTTTACTTTATAATATCAGCAATGCTTCTGATGACAAGGATATAAATTCCACAAATCCCGACCTTATTTTTACCACCTTCAAAATAATTTTTCCCTCATGGAAGACTGGTACACAAAATGGAGGCTAAAAATAAATCAACCTACTTTTATACATACCACAGGTATTTAGTATTTACTTTATGATCTCTATGACACTCAAATTTCAATATAAAAACAGTTCAATATTTCGTGTTAATTCTAAGTCCATAGATTAACCTGGACAGAGCGTATTAAATCTAAACGACTCAATCTAAATGATCGATTACGCCTAGGTACTCGAAACATTTATTAACACGCTCTAACATCTTCACTAAACCACTCATATATTAATTTCTAATTAAACCACTCTTCGGGTACCGTAATATGGTATCCAGCTATAGGGAAATGCAAAAAATCAAATCTATATTAAATTCATACGTTTAAAAATATAGCGATCAGAAAACTATTAAATGCTTCTTTCCCCTTACTAACAACACTTTACATTCTGACCTGAAATTAATTATTCCATGAGAGAACTAAAATATATCAATAAAGATTGCAAAAATTTCTTACCTCCAACAAACAGTCCCTTTCATTCATGAAAACTTTCTTAGACGTCACAATAAACGAAAGTAGTGTCTTTTATTCCTCGACCCCCCCCCCCCCCCTCTCCTCATAGACCAACAAATTAAATCATGTTAAGGTTACTAAAAAAAACTATTTCGTTAAAATTATTTTAAAAAGTACTTTACTGCATAACATTAAATTCATTAAATCTTAAATATTTGAAATAATTAAGTTACAAATTATATGTAACTTAAAATACGTGTTTGACAGTTTGCTTGTCTATATTCGACCCCGTCGAATGTTTGAAACGTTGCCAAATATTAGTTCTACAATCTTAATCACGTTTTGAGAATTGCTTACTTAATTCTATACAACTTATGAATTCCTTATGTACTAACTTGGTTAATTATTCAGGATAAATAAAGCAACATGGAGTGAAACTTAGGTTGAGTTATATTTTCAGTACCTATTTCCCATATGAAGATAAAGTGTCATTACATTATACATTGTTAGACACTATATTGAAATACTTAATACATACTGTAATATAATAAAATACATTATTTCTTCTTGTCATAACAAATTGAAATAACAATAATATAATTAAATTAATATTATTTGTATGCTTTCATTTAAAAAAGTTTTTACTTTGAAACAGTAGATTGCGCTGTTATATTGCTCTACGTTAACTATTTTCAAAATTTTTATCATACCTATATTTTTGTCAGCTTATACCTATATTATTTTGTTTTTTTTTTCATTAATTATGTCAATATCTGGAATTAAATTAACCGTACTTGATATTTAAAGAGATTAATTTTTGTATGGCAATTAAATTGTCAACATTAAAAATATATTTCAATTTGAGAGTGTATTATCACATATTTGACGAAAGTTAACGTATAGTTTGCTAAATCACTTACTATGTTGCCAATTTGATCATTTTTTTCAGTATATTCGTTCTTTTCGATATATTTTGTGACGTACATATCTCGGTGATAACCCAATATTGGATTTCGTTGAAACGTCTGAGAAATATATCTAAATTTGCTGTGATCTGTTGGAACCGATGTCTGCCAAACGTCAAGTAAATCAATTCGTACTAAACAAAACAATTAAATTGGTTGGTTTTTAATTTTTTATTTTTTTTTGATAAACTCGGATATTATGTATTGATTTGCACCTCGTGGACATTCCAAAACAATTCCCAATCAAAAAGTGTCATATGATACGCCAGTTCTTTGGTGCTCAGTGAATCAAAATCACCCGATATTTCCGCTCCTTCTGATTTTTCTTGTTCTGGCACACACGTCTAAATGCATAGATTATTCATATTAGTGTTATTTATTTCTAATGTAATATGCGACATTATGAAAATTTTCTGAAAGGCATAGGTACTGTTACAACAAATTACTAACGAAAATTTAACGAAAGTAGGATCGATTGTCGATAATTATATTAGCACTTCAATATAATCAAATATTTTACTGTTGTAACTTGTAAGTAATTGAACATAAAAAGTTGCAAAAAAATATTTTTTTAGAAACTGAGAAAAAAGAAGTGCCTTCAATGAAATGCGAATCGAAAACTTCATTTTAAATTAAAATTAAACAAACGTCTATATTTTAAAAATCATTTAAACTAAAATCTAGCAACAAATCATTATTTTAGTTAAAAACTAAATGACTTTATCAATTAGGTATATTATATGATATTTTCACCATAGAATATAATATTGATTTATGATGGGTCTTTTTGAAGATTTGTTTTATACTTGATTTCAAAATTTAACAATATATTTCCATTAGATTAATTTATGTTTTGAATATGTGTTCTTATAATGTATTTATGTGTTTACATGCTATATTATAATACGTGTATAAGTTATAATAAGTTAAATGAAGTATTATATTTTTTTGCAAAGTCGATTATATTTTATTTCTTTATCTATGCCAAACGTTCAAACTTATTTAATTTAAACTATTTTATTAAATGTTATTTTCTTATTACAATTACATACATAATAAAGATTATTATTATTTTATGAAAAACATATACATTTTTATTTAGTTAATTTTTATAATTTGTCTATTATACTGCTCAGAATGTACGTTTTTATATTATATGCGTAAGTTAATGCGATTTTTTTTATATTTTTTCGTTCTAGAATTTAATATGCATATTTCTGTATATGTCTGTATTTTTAAAATACCAATGCATCCATGTGATCTTTTGGGGTCAGAAATATGCAACTGTTTAGCGCCACAGTGGTGGGTATCGAGTGTTCGCTGTCTCTGAAGGGTACCCTTTCCCCGTTTGATTTTACTTCCACTATCCTCAGATCTTGAACGGGATGTCGGAGACTGCATTTTTCGTACGCCCCTACTTTAATGGTTTCTGCCGTGGCATTGACAGGCAGTCGCAATGTGCAAAATGTATGATCAGCACAGTACACTCGGAATATAACTGAAATATACAGAAAAAAACTTAGGAACGCACAAATTACTACTAATCGTATAAAACTTTAATTGAATTATAATATTTTATGAAAACTTCACTGGATCTTTTGGAATTTAATAATTCTTAATTATATATCATCTTTTTCTTTGAAATATTTAGTGTAAAATGTGGTTAAGTTATAATATTAATAATAAACAATGTTCAGCATTTACTTTAAACGTTAATAGCTTGAATTTATAATATCATGAGCTTACTGTCATCGTTCGGTCGGATGATCGGCCTATTATTTTTTGATGGATTGCTTATTGCTGAAAACAGGCAAATGGGTTGACCACCGGGTGGTAACTTCCATTTTAAACCTGAAGTCTCTAATCGTTCGTCTTGATACCGTCTCAACCGAGACATGATATGATGCATTAGGCTAGCTTCCTCTTGTAGAGCTTGACACTTGCCACCCAACAGTTGACAATCGGCTTCCACGTCACTGGCCAGTTCCTAATAAAAATAGAAATTTTTTTTCAATGTGCAAACAATATTTACTTCATGAAATTAAAAATACCTCGAGAAATGACATCGAGATGACGTCGTCAAACACCGGATGCCTTATGGTCACCACCCATCTGTATACGAATTGTACTACTTTTCTTTTACAGTTGATGGTGTACTCTCTGTCCTGGGCTGGATTTTCCATATGGTAAGTGAACATACGCGTTAAGGAAGAAGATCGAAATATTTAACATTATATAATAAACAATATATTTTGTTGGTTTTCTATTAAAAAAGGATATTATTTATTGAGTTCCGACACTAATGTTCTGGTAGGCATAAACACTATATGCGTTAATAAGAAATCGTCTAGGCACGGGTCGTTCCTGGAGCCTGCCACATTCGTGCTACTTAGTCTGTGCTCTAGTAGATGTTCTAGAATTTTTTGCGGAGTCCCAGCAATAATCATATATCTTAATTAGTTAAAATAATGATTAGTTAGTAATTCGATCGTATGCAATGAAAAACAAATTACGTATGTTATAGTTATAGTTTATATCGAAACG
The DNA here is from genome assembly GCA_027563435.1 of Nasonovia ribisnigri. NCBI lineage: Eukaryota > Metazoa > Arthropoda > Insecta > Hemiptera > Aphididae > Nasonovia > Nasonovia ribisnigri. The sequence continues at coordinate 295,841 of JANEHU010000288.1, read as the reverse complement.
TCGTACTTGTGTAATCGTGGAGATTTTTCTAATACCAACACGTCACTACCGATTTCTTTTAGTCTGACGGTATTTGCTTCGATGTCCCTCACGATTTTATTGTAACTGTCTTTGTCTACACGCAGCAGATGGGTATTGTCTTCTTTGACGGTTATGGTGGCCGATCTAAATTTCAAACGAATCAAATATTAACACACGATTATATTATCTATGGGATCGATATGGCAATATACAATTCATGATTTACAATTACCTGGGGACGTTGTGAATTAACGCCAAACCACCGAAGTCTTCGCCGTCGTACAGTGATTCTACGACGCCTTTAGAGTACGTTTCCACGGTGACCGCGCCCTGCATAATCACGTACCACGCTTTGCCGTCGTCTCCTTGACGGAACACTGTGACAGAATACACAAGTCCCCCGAGAAGTGTTACGATTGTGGCTGATAGGTATTCTACCACCGGAGGTTTGTCAACGAACGAAATGCATGGCCGATGTTTATTATGTGTTAGCTATATGCGGCGTTCGTCGTGTTTACGGTTAACTAGGTTTCCGGGCGCGAGTTACATTATTCGTGAATAATCGAAGGAGAAATCATGACCGCGCCGTATTTCCAGTTGAACGGTATTATAATAATAATCACCCGGAAACGTACGGAATGATCATAATAGTATTATTGTTTTAGTAAATCATTGTATAGTGAAAACGCGCGTTCCCTCCATGGTTCCATAGGTGGATATTTGTTAATATTTGGTAAAATTTCCACGGAGAAGAGAGGCATAGACTGGCAATTTGTTTTTTTGTGCCTTTACTAAAATTGTTCGATGACTTAGGTATAATTGCTGACATATTGAGTTACTTACTTGAGTTATTTTGAATTTACAGCAATCCAATATCTGTATGGTATATAGTACCTATAGGTACTTACAACGTCGCCGAATTGAAAATGAAACAATTTTATTTTGCTGTTTCTGATAATTTTTTTGTATTTTTGAATGGTTTTTAAGAAACTTTGTACTATTATGTGCGTACATATTAACAAATTTTATAATTATTTAATGATCATCGAACATTTTAGTATGTTAACTGTCAACTACGATCAAATCTCCGCACCGTTATCCGCCTATGGCCATTGGCCATCTACCCATCGTAATAAAATATAAAATATAATTGTACTATATACGTACAAGGAGTGTGATGTACTTACGTATATGGCCAGATTTTGGGTGAGCTTCAAACACCACAACAGATGCCAGTTCCCGTTTTACCGAGTTCGGCAGATGAGCCAGAGCTTTCTGCTCGCTCAGCTCCTCAAATATCAGCTCCAAGTCCTCGGGAGTCCTCTCCGAGCTCCTACCGAACAAAACCACCATTACACATTTGTTCGCCATATGTTTATCTATAATAATATATTCAAATATGATCTATATAACTCTCCTGGTTACTCACGGTGATCGAAGGATAAGACGTAAGTGCGCATCTGGTCCCCTGTGGACAAGTTCCTGCAACGCCTCGTCTAGGTGTTCTTCGGCCTCGGCAACGTCTTGTATAGTAGGCGTGTTTAGAGCACCTTCTCTGTCTTGCCAAAAATTGTAGAATAGACACTTGTCCTTAAACGGATGTTCCCCGGTAGCTGTTAGGGTAACATATAATGATGTAGTTTTTAATCGCTCTATATTAATCCAATGTGTTGAGAATAAAATTATATATAGCTAATTTAGGTTATGGTAGGATGCTCAGATATCCTAATTTATAAATGAACGTTTGGTTTTCTTATACTATGTTAGTTTCCTGGTATACCGACAGTAATTTAAAAAGAGTAAACTACATGTTTTATTTCCTTTTATGCGTATCATCAATAATTATTTTATTTCATTTGATTATAAATACACGTAACTTGGATTTGATTAAAAGTTATAGTAACTCGTTATTTATTAAGTTAATATCAAGAAATATAAACCAAGTTAAAAGTCAAGTTGACAAAAATGAAATTCCAAAAGTTACTAATTAATATAACTTTGAACTTTTGAACTTGTTTATATCCAGTGTTAAATATCTTCAGTATTAGTAATAGTCTTTAAAAATAGTTCACAAAAATATAAAATAGATGGATCTTGTATTTATTATATTCAGAACATTTTAACAAATTATAAATTGTTGGCAGTTGGATTAATATAGTATCTTTCAAACCTAATTATCAAGAACTAATATCTCAAAACCTACTCGATTAAAATTCAATTTAGGTACCTCAACATTTTAAAAAAGTCAGCTGATTAACAATATACAAGAAAAACAGTGACTATCATTTGAAAAAAAAAAAATTTGGTATAGCTATAAGTGTCTAATTCCTTAAATAGTATAAACATTTAAGTATTTAAGAATATTATAAATATTATACAATATAATATAAAGTATACAAATATACAACACATAACTATAATATTATATTACAATACAAATTTGAATAAACTCATTGTTCAAGGAAAATTGGGGATGCAAAATTTATTGCAAATGCTTGGTTGATCATCACGTTTACAAGTAGGTATAAGAAATTGTATATTTTGTTATATAATTTTTGATAACTAAAATAAATGTTGAAAATTAGTTTTGGTTGTTCAAGTATTATAATAAGTTAGATTACCCTAATAATTGAGAACAGTTTGAATTTTTTACTAGGTTCCTTAACTAGTATTTTTATTAAGAAAATTTTAGATTTATATAGTTACATACTTCCGAGCCCGAAACTCGTGGCTGACAACTAACTAGTTAAGACAGTTTTTGAACACAATTTTTGAGTATTAATTTTAAGAATGTCTCAAAAAAAAAAAAAAAAATATAATAACAATTTATAAACGCGTTAGATATAATATGATATCAGTAATAATAATAATAACAACAACAACAACAACAAAGTAAATTATTAATAAGTATTATTTTTTTGTCTCACCGTGCGATATGACTCCTTCCTCGAGCAGAGCTTGCCACATGCCAATCACGTCGTGTCTGCTGAACGAATCGTGGTCCGTGGATACGAGGTTCATCAGCCAGTCGATCAGCTCGCTGCCGGAAGCACACCTTCGAACCACGGATCGGCCACCACCGGTCTTCCGGTCCCTGAGTACGGTATTCTGATCACTGAGCAACAGCGTGCGCAGCACCCAACCGGCTCTGGCCATTGGCATACTGGGGTTCTGTGCAAACGCAACGATTACGATACATTACAAAAATCAGAGTGTATATGTATGGGTAAGTGCACCTGAATACAATTATAAGAATTTAACCCATCGCGAAGACTGCATCAAGCAACTGAAGGAGAGTGTTTGACAAAGATATAACTATCTAGTACCTAATTATATACAGAGTGATTCACCAAGTGTGCTCACTCCTGTTTTATCCTTGATGCAGTCAATTACAGTTAACTAGTAAACTCTTAAGTAAACTCATTAAAGAACATATTTTCAAAAATTGTAGTTTATTTTAGAATTTAAAAAGAGTATACTGTGGTGAATGTTTAAATGGCAACCGTTTTAGGTACTGTACAATTGAAAAGTCAAGTGAAATTTCAAGTGAGTAGTTTTTTCAAGTTAATAAATAACGATTAACGATATATTGTGTATCAAGAATAGTTATTAGTCCATGATGATAATTGATAGGTTTAGAAGACATGATAGTACTTACGATGATTATGGAAAATTATAATTATGACAATAGATATTATTAGTTTTTTATTATTTATAAAAAGGTAAAAATTGTACCTATAATAATTTGGAAATAAAGAGTTTAAAAATAATACGAAAATCTAAGTATTTTAAAATATAATTTCTAACTCCAATAGAAAATTCCTAAAGTCATAATTTTAATAGACTTAAAATTACTCATAAAATGGGGTTAAGAATGCTTAGTGAATCACCCTGTACAGTGTACAATGTACATACTATAATGCTCTATCATAATTTTGAGTTATGCCCGCCGTATTTGTTTTACGCCGCCGTGACACATTGTTTTGAACTTGTGAGAAATCTAATCTTGTTGACATTTCGTAATCGGAGGTACATAATAATATAATAATATACTAAATAAAATTACAATAGTATTTTTTTTCTCGATTTTCGTATTTAGGTACCGGTACAATGGCAATATCGTCGTAATCTCGTGACGCGACAGGCGCTAAATTTATTGTGCAATACAGTCGTTTAAAGGTTTTTTCCACAGAATTATACGATTAATCGATCCGATGAAAAATAATTGTTGTAGTAACAGTCAATATTTAAACTGCCATTAATACAATCGCACGATGCGCAGCGCCTTCCGGCATTGCGAGAAAATTACAGGTAATTTTGCATTTTATATTTTTGTCGGCAGTGCGTTCAGTCAATGTATATTTTTAAAACGATGACGTGTGCCCACGATATTTTTGGAATAACAATTTTTTTTAAGTTCGTACTTTTACCAACAAATGGTATTCAATTTAAATTTAAATAAAAACGATGCTTTTATATAAGCACTTGATGCACAAATATGCTTTGATACAGTTATAATTTACAGACACAATAACTGTGTTTGAAGAAAGTGTTAATCGCTACTTGAACAGAAGCGTATTCTATGCAACATTTTAATTATTAAAACATTAATATTTAATGTTATTTAATGTTATTTAATTTTTAATATATTATCTCCATTCTGCAGTCTTCGTAGGTTATCGGTCACTTCATAGACTAAATACTACGATGTCTTATAAGAAAAAAACCCAAAATATTTTTATTTTATCAATCTAATCATTGGAACAAAGGTAAAGTAGACTATACCTAATCGTTCTGCCTATCATTACGAATAATATAGAGCTATAAGTTTATTTGACAAGAATATTAGAATAACCATAACATTTTATTTTTTAATTCATTCATTGCTACTTAAATAATTACTGTTAATTGCTACCATAAAACAATTCTAGCATAAAATCTATGTAGGTGCTTATAAACTCCAAATGAATCAAAACTTAAACAATTTATATAGATATTCATAAGTGGTAAGTCATAATGCGAATGTGTGTAAATTGTATAAAAATAACAATTTAATCTAATTGATGATTTAGAAAATTATCAAAATTTTAGATAATATTATAAATTTATTTTGTTGTTTACTAAATTATTGCCAATTTTATTGTTAAATAATTTATGAATACATTTTTTTTATCATATTAAAGAAAAAAAAAACAATAAATCATATTCAGTCTAAAAATTTTGATTCTAGAAGTAACGACTAAAACCTGCATATTATAATACCTATTTTTCTTTCCCGCTCTTCATTATAAATTGATTATTTTCTCTTTATTATATTTTAACGAATAGTTATTCTATGTTTTATTAATTAAGAAAAGATTTTTCATACATATGTGGGTATGTTTTATTAATTTTAACGTTATCAAAAGTTTCACTTCTAAATTTAAAATGTAATGCATTTTTTACCACACTGTATACAATATAATATATGTTTAAAATAACTACTAGAATTTTACTTTTACTATATCATTTTGAATTCATATTATTTTTACATGCATAAAAAATGGTATTTTATTATTATACTATCCCCTGACACAGTGGCATTGAGTATAAATCATTAGTAAGGTAAAGTTAAAAATGTGTTTTATTTTTGAAAATTGTAATTTTACTAATTGAAATTATGTTTTACATTAAAAAGATTTATTTATAGCGAATGATTTGGTTCGCACTCATTTTTTTACCACAATAAACTTTACAGTTTTAATATAATGTGTGTGTTCTGTGCAACCACATTAAATTTAAATAAATGCTTTAAATGGGTACATATTATATAATGTGTAAGCGTGACCTTCGAATATATATAGCAAATGATTGAAATATAGTTGTTCTATCAACTATTAAAGCATATACCATCGTATTATCGAATTCAAATCCAGCATAATAATAACAGTACCTAGGTAGGCAAATTGCTTGAAAGGCGTAATATTATAAATCTATTCTAAAATCTGTAATAATAACCAACCAACTCGTAAATAATTCGTTCACGCATTTCTATGAAATAACTAATTATTCCTACACACGCTATTATTATTCATTCGGGCTCGAGTATACTAGATAGTTATGATATCGATTTTAGATTCTGAGTGAAGCGATGAATATATTGATATTACAATGGTGTATCATGTCGTGCGTGTGTTCATTTTGTGAATGTGTCCACGTTTTATAGAAGTAAAAATACTTCAATCTTCAACTTTGAGTCATTTCTGGTACCAAATTGGATCTAGTAGGTACATTCGTGCATCTACCTTATATTTTTGAAAAACCTTTTCTTAAGAACTAAATCTTTAATATAAACATTTTAGTAACTGAGAAACTATACTCGTTCGAATTTTGAATTGGATACATCAACAATTAACATTTTCAAAACAGTTATCCATTAAATAATTTACAGTAACAAGGAGAGTTCTCATTTGAAAAACAAAAGTTTGTACAGAAGTTTCACAGGAGTACTACAGGAGTACAGGACATTACTTTAGTAGGTATAGTAAAATAATATTCAAGAATAATTTTAATGTATGATTTTTGAGTTTATTTAAAAATTTTAAAAACCAGAGTTTGAATGAATTCATTTTAAAGTGAAAAATGGGGGTGAGAATGATGGTGGATCAACTATATACTGGTACAGTAGTTCAATTTCAAAAGAAATGCAACCTTGCCCATCTCAAAAATTTTATAATTTATAAATTAAATAAATAGAGAATCTACAATTTGTAAAATTAAAAACAGTATGTAAATTTGTCGATTAAAGAAAGAAACAAACAAAAAATTGGATGATGTGATGGAAGGAGATGAAACTACTTTAACAGTGTTTTATTTTTTAATTATTTTCATAATTCTTACTGTCAGAATAAAATATGACGCACACACAAATTTCCATTTTTGAACTAGAACAGTTTAAGTAAATTGGGTTTACTGCAGGTTTAGTAGGTACCTATACTACAGTTTTCACAATCGGTTTGTTCATATTAAATAAAAGCATTATTATGTATTGTATAAATTCAGTGAAAAGGTATAGGTAATAATATTTAATTAATATGAGTTATGTTTAAAAAAAAAATTTCCAAAATACATAATCAAGATACATAGTACAATTGAATTACTATATTATTGTGAAAGAATCGTACCTACACATTTTTCGTTTCAACGCGTTGTGTCCATCTTTGGCCGGGACAAAGTCCACGTGATTGCTACTATGCTTTGCAGTGTCTAACAGAATTACAGATATAAAAAACAAATATAAAACCAAAAAAATAATAATCATATTAAATCAAACAGAAAATAAATTTAAAATATCGATCTGAACATAATTTTTGACAATATATTATGAAGAGTACTTATAGTAGGTATATAATATTATTAATGTTTCAGTTAATTCTGTTATACCCTGAATATTACTGCACGTGGCAGCCATACGAGCAAACAGGCAATCCGACGGGTTTTTCACGGAAATACGGCGCTAAAAATAATGATTAAAAAAAATGCTCTTTCCAATTTTGTAGCATCACATACGTGCACGCATATGTACCTATAGGTTTTTAGCTTTTATGACGACCTAGTTGTTATTGCATAGTAATGTGCGAATCGTGTGCAGGACTTATACAATTTCACCCCAATTACAGTTCATCAGTTCAAGGCTGCAGGTACTTCGGACAAGCACTTGTTTGTATTAATTAACTGCATATATTTGGCAAGCGTAAAATAATACTGTATTCAAAACACATGTATAATTATATATAGAATATTTCAGTTCTTCTATTATATCGAATATACGAGATGATAAACTGTGCTGTAATTATACTATCGGTACCAAGTAGGGGTAACTGAAATTGAGGAAGAATAACGTAATTAATTAAAAAATACGGGAGACTTTCAATCGAATTTCAAATACAATTTTTAATAACTGACGTTTTCGTGGTAATGCATCCTTATAGATTATTGAAACTTGAAAAGGAGAATGCCAAAGAAGTACTTGGTGATACTCCACCAACAAAATATACGTCGTTTTATGAAAACTTGAACTCGTTTGACTCGTTGTCAGTCATAATATATATATATTATAGAAAAAGTATTAAGATGGCGTGATTATGGTTATTTATCAATATTATATTATGTTAAAACTAGTATAGCTATTTTTATAGTATATTGAATTGTCAATAACAAGGCTAAGGAGTACACACCATGTATGTATAATAGTTAAATCGGTAACCGTTTAGGTATTTGAGGTATTATTAATATATTTTTATTCATACATGATACACCTCGACAAATATTTAAAATACCTACTAAATATTATAATGAGCTATTATACTGTACATCCAACGCGTGATATATTATTATTATGACGAGGACGGAGATAATTAATTGAAAATGATGTTCAGATCTCATTAATTATTTTAAATATGCAGCTACCCGTTCGAGTATAATAAAAATAATAATTATACTACGTGTTTGCCGTTGTAAAATGCTTAGGTACTTTTATTACAGAACTATGTGTATCCGGTAACTTAAAAAAAAATATTTATTATGAACTTGCGGTGAAATTTATACGAAAATCAAAAACAATAAATCATTTAGGTACATGTTGACTAGCACTTTTTGGTTGGATATCAGTGTGTTGTACTCGACACTCATACATGAATCATGATAAGCTAAAAGAAGACTTTATAAACACGAATCTAATGAACTCTAACGTGTACATCGAATGTATCGTCATTTCATTGTAGGATATAATCGATGTAAACTATATTATAATTAATATAGAAAACCTCATCGTGAATTATTTTAGGTATATATAAAAACGGAATTTTTCATAAATTGAATTTTGAATTTTATTTTTTTTTTTCGGGGAATACAACACTACCCTCTCTCTTACTCGTATCATAAATTGTTATATTTGTAATTATGTTTTTTAATCCTGAAGTAGTAAAAAGTAATTATAAATTTATAACCATTGACAATGAGATAAACTACTGCATGCTCACGGAAATAATTGGGTGTAGGTACTCTGTTATATTATTTTTGATACAGTAGTGAATGTATTATGTATAATATTATGTTAGGCGAAAAAACAAAAAATATAACAATATATGTTTGAGTAAACATTTTTAATGCATAAAATATTTTTGTGAAATTGTAAGGAAAAATATTTAAATTAAAAACTGTAATAGCAGCATCCATTTCAGCTTTAAGCAATTTAAAAACACATCAAATAAATAATAATAATATATAGATGCAACTCATTAAATGAGTTTATTCATTTAAAAATAACAAAAGTATATCCAATAGGCATGTGTTTAAGTGTAGGCACAGGTTTATATTACATGAAGTATAGATATCATTTTACTTTTCATGATTTAAATTTTATTTTTATTTTATCATACAACATGTATAAAATTCATTTTTACTATCAAAAATCGATATTTTTAAGGAGAGAGTGAAAAATTTTTTTACTGAAATGTGAAAATTAAGAATATGAGTTATTGGCTAGCTTACATCGCTCACTAGTCTACAAATGAAATACTATAATGTGTGTTTGATGTACCGAAAAACCATTTACTATATAAATTTATAAATAGAAGATTTTCGTTTAAATATAACAAAATTATATTACAGAACCTACTCACCTAACCTGTTGTTGCAGATGTAAACAAATAATAACAACAATAATATAATGAATTTACTTATAAAATTAACATATGACAGCTTATAAGGTTGCTATAATAATATGCATACAATGAGTTATTTATAAGAATTCGCATCCTCTTTAAATTAAAAATAATTTATTAAAATCTATTTTATATAACAAATTTATACACCCGCGAAAAACTGTATGTCGTATACTACGCAACTATTTCACTTTAGTTTAACTTGGATTTTAGAAATCTATACGGTAGGTTATAAAGAAATCTATACATACGATATAAATTTTATAATGAATATTGTGCAAAACCATCAATAATCAAACAAAAATACTTCATATTTATATAATACTAGCTGACCCCGCGTATTTCGTTGCCCGTAAAAAATAACAACTCTTAAAAAATTGTGATTGTTCAACTCTTTTTGGGTGTAACTAGCTGCAGTAATTGCAACTTATCCGCCTTGGTAGGTGGTGATGTGCGAAAATTCGATTTGATGCATGCTTGTTCCTTATCTGCCAGATTAACCAATGGCCACCAATAATAAATAAATACTATTTCTCTAATTATTTCACTTATAACCAATAGCAACCATTTATAAACAAACTTTTCCATCGTAAATCTCAAAATCCTTGTTTGAGCACCTCCCCGAGTTCCTTTGGTCATAGCGTGATGTTAATAATAGCCTATAGGCTATAGCCTCAATAAATGGACTATCCAACAGAAAAAAATAATTTTTCATTTCAAACCAGTAGTTCCTGAGACTAGCGCGTTTAAGCAAACAAACTCTTCAGCTTTATAATATATTAAGTATAAATTGTTATCCTGAAAACCGTTATGCAGAGCGTTGCGTGACTATTTTATTAAGGTTTAACAATATGTATGTTGAAGCACTCGCATAATAATATGTTAGTACGATAGATCCTAAAAAAACGCCAATAATAGTGATAGAAGCATAATATGAATAACTACCAATCCCTACAAAGAACTTGTGAATAACACAAAGCAGGTAACACTTTGTGAATCTTAACTCGACGTGACGCCTTCGGTTCGTATAATCATCAGAAAATGGGTGAGGCTCGGAAACATTCGTAGGTACCGAGTACCGACTACCGGATCGCGGTTGACGACGTGAAAACGATTTGATCGAGAATTGAACAACTCGATCGACGAGTATAGCTATATGCCAGCTGTGTTAAGTCTATGTATAGCACCCAATTATTGTAGTATACTGTTGTACTATATTACGATTGATTTAGTTAGTTTATATATCTGTGGTCGTGTACAGAAATTGAATTCAGCCCAGTTCTGGACATTTCTTGATAAATCATGGTTTGTAAATGATACTGCGGTTATGAAAGAGCCAACCAGGATACGTTAAATTGCACGTCAGGTAATGTCCCTGTGAATCCGGCCTATTCATGACCGGGGAATCATCACTTAGGTCAGTCGTAAATGAAAAATGTAGCCTCTGACCGTTTACTCGGCTTCTATCTTCGAAAAATTGTATGCGGTAAACTTGTGGGCGAGTAACCGTGGTGATTTCTGCTGACGCGATCAGTCAGTCTCAAGCAAAAAGGTCAGGTATTGTACTATTATGCAATGTGACATATCGGCAAAACTAATATCATTGTACACGTTTAACTAGACGTATAATTGCAAGCCTCGTCACTTCCGGTCAGACGATACGCCCCACCCATTTCCCAAGGATTGCAATCACTTTAGTCAACAACATAATATCTATTATTCGCTGGTTTCATTGGCTCGTACTAGGATGCTTCTACGACAGTCGTTTACGGTAATTGACCGCAGTCACGCATCATAATCTAGAAATTCGCTAGGATAAACTGGTGCTGATTTGTTGCTTCCAGTTAATCGATGTGATCGAAAATGTTTTACACTGGTTTAGTTAGTAAGTCGAGGTCGAATCTGTTTCTCCCCACTTTAATTTCTTATCAGTTGTTTTTTTTATTCTCATGATATTAATCATTAAAGTTCAATGATGGCATAATCAGGGAAAATATTATAAATGTAGGTAGAAACAAATCGAAATCGGTATAACTCCACCACTTTGTTTAGTTGTTCTATTGGCTGAAAAATAATTAACCGGTACTTATATCTCATTTTTAAATCAATTTAGTCCAGGAATTTAAAAAAAAACTTACTGGATTAATTTAAAGAGGAAATCGACGCAATCGATACAAGCGAATTTCTAGAATGCGTAAGGCGTACATATAGGTTTGTAAAATCAAAGCCCATCTTCAAGGTTCATTAAGTGGCTGCATGAAATGGAAATATGTAAATATTTAATATTATGTGGTAGGTACGAAATACTAGAACTGGTATACCACGTGTGTGCTAAGAAACAGTCAGCGGGTATAAATTAAAAATTCACGTCGCACAAGGCTTATAACACTGTGGCGGCCATTTTTATAGACGGCTCAGCATATGGCCATACTATTTGAATAAAACAATGATTAATACCTACCGAAATCAAATTTTATATGCCATCCTTTATTATTATTGTGTACTATATACTTTATAGTTTTTATTATACTAGCGGCAAACTACCACATCGATGTGTATATTATAATGTACTTATGTATAAACGAGTTCAACAAACGAATGGCTAAATAGGGAAAATAGTGGTTAGGACATAATAATTGTAATTATGAACAAATATATAAGGCATTTCAATTACTATTTTTTTTGTTTGTACTCGATTTCCCATTATATTAAATACATTTTGTGATCTGAATAAAGCAAAAAAAAAAAAAAAAAAAATACAACATTGAATTAATAAATTTATTTGCGTGTAAATAATAATATTTTCGTTATCGCGCTACCATATTACGCACAACGATGTTAATAAAATTATGAAATATATAAAATGTTTTAGTTATATTACTGCGACCGGTGGCTGCATGTCACTAACATCCAATGTTTGGAGAGGCGTGAACCAAAATAGTTTGAGAACTTCTGCAATGAACACTAATTGGTCGTTATTTATAAGCCCCCATAGAGTTTATTAAGACATATATTTTCTTAAAATATGTAATACACATAATTTAAGACTTTTATTTACTATCCTTGAAAATAACCATTAACATAATACTATTATACATATAAATATAAGAGAGTATACAACTATTATTAATTTTATTGCTAACAATTGTAAAGAGATTAAATTTCTCAGCATCGAAATCGCAGATTAAAGGGAAATCGATTATAGTACAATAAATTGGTATATTTTATTAATGGACAAGTTAAATTTGTATTTACCTCCGTAATGACTTCGGCCGGATCAGGATTATCAGGGGTAATCGTTCTGCGCGCCTGAGTCATCACAGGTGGAGGAGATTGGCATTTGGATAGGCTTCCACTGGCCATACCTGCAGAGAAAAAAATATTAAATTTAAATTTGGTGTGAACACCATAAATCATAATAAATAAATAATGACGATACAATTTTTTACAAAAATACATACTACAAAGCATCACGACGGAAAGAGAAATTGAGTTTCAAGTCTTATTAAAAAAGTTTGATATAAGTTTTTGTTGAAGTGCTGGGATGATAAACTTATAATCATAATTTATTATGGGGCATTTTTAAATATTGGCACACTGAATAATTTGAAAATATTCCTCCTAAGACATAATAATATTATTGCGTCATGCTTTGTTGGGTGTTTCGTAATTTGAAAGCTACCATGTATACCATATATTAAGTATAATAAATAATATGGGGCAGCTTATAGATCTCAAATTTTAACACTTCTTGTTTACCACCGTCTTTTATTTTTAATTAAAAACACAATCTTATCTCGCTGGCGTTGTTGTTCTTAGTGTTGTACGGAAAATGGATTTAAAACGATTTTTTTTCTCTTCCGCCGTCGTCGCTACCGCTTAGTACGGACGGCAATCAAATCCTCCCGCGGCTATATAATTAAAAGCTTTAGCCGAAACATATAACGTACCTACCTACGAATTTCGTCTCTTTTTTTTTTTTCTAAAGGTAGTTTTTTCCACAAAGAGAAAAAATAAATTACGTGTCACACTATTCACACACACACACACACACACACACACACACACACACACACACACACACACACACACACACACACACACACACACACACACACACACACACACACACACACACCATAGCTGGGATGGTAGCACGTTGTTTCCCTTTTTTAAAAGCCCACGGTAACAACAGGATTATTAACCATCCTGGCTTGAGGTAACGGCATACGATTATACGAACTGGAAATTCGTCAAGCTCAATCCGACGTGAACGGTAGTATTGTTGCGGTTTAGACACTGTGAGAACTAATAATATAAAGGGATCCGATCCTGTGATTGTAAATAATTTATGGTTACTAACGTATATATAGGTATACTACCTTCACTTGCCTCTAAGCTCAACGTTCATAATATATACGTAAACTGTACACACAGCACCCACCACCCACATTATTATATATACAGGGTGATTCTTTTATAGCCGTACAGTAATTTACTTGTTAAGTACAAAATGTGTTTTTGAAAATAAATTATATTTTACTTAAACATGTTTGTAGCAATGACTTCGACTATAGAGTTTCGTTGTTTTCATATTCTGATCTTAACTACCAATAATTACATAATGTACCTATATATGATGTACACACCACCAACCAAACATATTGTGGTAGCTTTAAGCATCTGTGGAAGCATACATTTCTGGGGAGAGGAGGCTAACCATAATATATTTTTGTTAAATATTATTATTACAATTTATATTAATACTGAATACAATTGATAAATATAAAAATAATGTTATTGTTCACTACTAAGATTTAGAAAAACTTTAATAGTTTTTGTATTGCATTTTAACTGGCCGTCTTAACAATATTCAAAGTACGATGTTATAAATATTGTTATAAACGTTTACTTTTACATAAATATAAAACTTCTATAATAATTTGATTGAATTAATTAATGTTTATATATTATTCAAATGATAAACAATAATTTTTACAATCAACATAGTATTTGAAATTTCAGAATAAAATGTGGACGTGGGCTTGGCTTATACATTTCTGAGTATTTTTCTCAAACTCAACTTAATGATCTACCCCATAGCATTCCGTGGAAAGTTATTATACAGAACCCTTTCAATCTTAATAATATATACTATTATTGTATCCTTTAATTAAAGTTTTTTGTCAATGGTGGCAGGTTTCCCCTCGAAGCATTGTTTATCATTTCCCCGCGTGTGGTATTTTTCGTAAAAAATGTTATGATTATGCCATCATAATACATAGTCTATATTAAAAATAGTTCATTTTGTTCATAATATAAAAATGAAATACTTGCCTGTAACTAACTGAAAATATTATGATTATAAGTAATAACCATACAAATTTTAACCATTGAAATATAATTAAATATAATATCATACACGAGTATATGACTATTGGAGTACATATATTAAATAGTATGTATAATAAATAATTAATAATATACAAATGTAATATAACATAGGTACAAACACTATTCTTAATTGTTCTAATATAGTACATCGTTGTACTATAGTACAATAGTAAATGTAATCACTAATATTTTGTTATTTGTTATTTTAATATATCTGATATATTAAATCCACAAATATAAAATTCTTATTAATAATACATTTTGAATAACCATAAGTCACAACTTGTGGTTCAACAGTTATATTTATTCTTTAAAAATGGCAGGTTTTTTTGGCACCTATCAATTCATTAAAATTATTATATTTTCTAAAATAAGTACCATCTTAAAAATCAATGTTTGGGTATTTGGAAGAATAAACATTTAAACAATAAAATAAAATAATACTATACCATTTCTTAATTTATTGCTAGCGATTAAGTCTTTCATCAAATTTGAGTGTTTCTGAAATCAAATAAATTTTACAATCCGTCAATGCATTTGTAATAATATAAAAATGTCTTATTTAAGTACTTAAACAAAATATACAACTAATACTAAAGTAAAACAAATAACATAACAATATTTCAAACATAAACCACTGATATGCTATATTTCTGTATCGAAGTTATTGTACGCATATAATAAATAACAAATTTACATTTTACAATATTAACGAGTTAAGACATTTCTGTATAATGCTATATAAAACAAGGTGCTGCCCTAAAGATAAACGGCCGTCGATTTATTTAAAATACCGCTACACCGGAATTAACTGTTTTTGTTCATCTATCGCTTAAAATTATGAAATTCGCGGTCGTGGGTGTATTCAAATAATTCCCTTTAAAAAAAACAAGTTCTGTAATATTATAGATACATTTTAAAATTACTGAGTTTTATCGATTTCAATGTAATTAAAATATTTTGACGATTAGACAACCAAACTTGTCTTTTTGTGATTACATGTCACACGTTTACGGAACAATGGAAGACGGAGCGTGAGCTCACTGTGATCTTAAGGAAATTGAAGAAACGTCTCAAATAAAAAAAACAAGACAAGTACCATCAAAACTAAAATTGTTATATTGTATAAGTTGTTATATTTGCATATTGGTTTAGAGGTATTTGAATATTTAAAAATATGAATGATTTCCATTGATTTTTTGAATACGATATGACACAACTAAAAACACAACTGAAAAAAGCATTATAATGTAAAGTACCTATACTTGCTCAACCAATGACTATATATCAACAATATTGACGATTAACCTATTTTGTGAAAATCAAAATTATAAATTTACATAATCGATATATTTATTCAATTATTGGGGTTTTAAAAAATAATTTTGCAGTGTAATTGCAGTTCAAACACATGACTTTAACGACGTAATAAAATACATTTAAAACCGGGAAAGAAAATGTTTAATTATTTATTGATATTGATGTAGGTAGGTTATTACGTACTTAGAATATTTATATTTTTTTCACAAACTATTGGTAGGTTTTCTTAAAATATTTTAACTCAATTTTATATTAATAGTTTTGAACGATTTATTGGCTTTTTAATAACTTATGAATATATTATAAAAGCAGCGCAGTTAAATAAAAACTAGACTCTTATATTATTATTGGTGGTACTCGGGTATTTAAGGCTAAAGTATATTTGATGTGATTATTAATGAAAATGATAAAAAAAGATAAAGTCTCACGATTTTCTTCTTGATGTAAAAAAAAATGAATAATTTTAAAACAAGGTGGTTTGATTTCTTTTGTAAATGTAAATTTAATATTCTATATGATGTAAAAAATAAAAAGTTTTTCATACCCTGTTCATGATAAAAGCTTATACGCTTATGATATATCACGTTATTAATATAAGGTTTGATAATATATAAGTATGAATTAAGCTCCAGATTAAAAGCTTCCCATGTGAACAGAATCGGCGAAACACAATGGATGATATAATACAGCAGTACGTGTTGTAAATAGTGATCACTCGTGCGGCCGTGCACACATTTTTACGATTTTAAACCTATTTCTATAGACTAATGAACTAAATGAATACATCCAGAGAGAGGAATGTATGCACGTTGCAGTATCGTCATCATCACCATCAAAATCGCCATCGCTGTTTTTACGACATCTGTGCGGTAAGATGAGTCGGCGTTTAACGTCTGTAAATTAATTCAGCTCTTGTTCACCTTTTTTTTTTATGTGATAAAAAGAGATGAAGTATGAATACGACGAACACAGAAAATAAGAAACAGAAACGCGAACACTAAGGAACGAAGGAACTAAAAGGTTTTGTTATCTCAGGTTAGTACCTATTTTATACTTTCCTCCTTATAGCGCTAATGCCTCGAATCTTTTATTTATTTATTTGTATTTTTTTTAGCATAGCGTTTTTTTCTTCCCTTTGACTTCGTAAAAATAAATAATAGGATATTTTAAAATACAACAGACTAAAACAACAACAACAGAAAAAAAACTGCTTTCGCTCTTTAAAAAAAAAATTGTTTTACCCTTCTTTTTATTCTTAATAGTTCGGTTGTATTGTTTACATTGATGTTAACTATTTCGTCTAAAATTAACACCATATAAAACGGAAATAACGGTGTTCAGTTGTACTTATATTATATAATTGTAAAAATAAGACAATATAAATCTTACAAATACCTACTAATAATATAAATATACAATAGTACTATATTTATTTATTTATAAATAATAAATTAATAGACATACAAAATATAAGAGTATAAGTTAATATTATTTTAACTTTTAAATGTTGCACAGTCATATAATATATTTTTGTATACAGCTTAATAATATTTAATGCCTATTTTTTTTATGAAATGTTTCGTACTTTGAATTTTTAAATTATCATAATATATGGTACCTTCTTCAATATATATACATTATATTAAAGTACAGTATCTAATTATTAAATTGATAATAACAATAATATAAACATCAATACAACAATTTATTTAGAGTGACTCTTTTATGGTTGAAATCTAATTTTTTCTAAGATACCTTTTTTTGGTAATATTTATTTTTTCATAACTCACAGTTAGGTATTATGTAGCAAAATATTTTTCTGAATATTTTAATATATACAATTAATATAACTGAAAATGAGTAGTTAATTAGTTACCAATATTTAAAGATTAGGTGAGTAGGCCAAATTTGTGTGGTGCACCTCTACGCCACATAGACTCGGCTCGTCAATACTTCTTATTATAAGTTATAGCAAATTAAATAAATACTCTCTTTTGAAAATATATGAAATAAAATAAATAGAAATTTAAATATCACAACGAAAAAAATAGTAAAAGCTTCAGTCTTTTTTTGAACATTTTTTTTAGTGATGACTTCACAAAGGTAATAAATGTAGAAGAAATATTTTCAAAACCAATACTTTTCAAAAATACAAGTGTTCACCATTAATAGATTCACTATATTTAGTGGGTTGATAAATATAGGAATAAGTACAAATTTAAAACATGAAATTGGAGATTAAATTATCAAATGCACTCGTGACAATTATTATTATGGTGAGAAGAACTCAACTCAACAAAAACAAATACTAGTGAAAAAATTATTTTAACTTTGTTATATTTTGTACTAATTTTCTACGAAATAATATATATTGTAAGCTCTATTACCGTGATTGAAATTTCAAACCAGATGAATATCATTTTTTAGGTATTTTCAAATGGAATTTTGTAAATACGCTGCTACTAAATATGTTTTATGTGGAAAATGAAACAAAGCAATAAGTCGTAATGCATTTTAACTGGAACGAATGACTATATATAATATATATTTTACGATCTACCCAATCTCGTCAAAATATTATTATTAAAAGTAGAGAGGAAACATCATAAAAGAAAAGACCATCAGATCCCTTAATACCTTATGTAGTATTTTAAAATATAGTTTTCACGTTTATATATACCATTAAAATATTATATTATACAGTAAGTTTTACTTATACGTATTATTGTTATGGTTTTATTTTTTAATAGTCACGCGTGGTACCATCAATCACTTTATAATGATATACATATTCATTATTTAAATATTTTATACAAATTAAAGTCAGTGTATTGGTGGTAGCCTTGAGGTTGGCTAAAGTGGGTGGAATCCATGGTGAAATTTTATCGCACCATACAACTGTTGATTTAGATTGCATTTAAACTATAATAATATCATATATTAAAAATTTGACGTTCGTCGTTTTAATTTTTAACACTTATCGAGGTACAAATCAAATTCTCTAAACAATGCGTAGATAAATATTTCAAAAACGTGTGTCGCTGAATAGTAAATCAATTATTTTTTATTTTTTTATGAGAAGCTATAGCAACAAAGATTATTGGCTTTTTTTTATTTACCATGTGTTTATAGAGAGATGGTGTTTAATATACATTTTTAGATTTTATACATAAAGAAAGCAAGAGGGAACAGTATAATATAGTGAAATTTACGTGTGGGGGTAATTAAATTAAGTTGTATACCTAATTTAGTTAATTTTAAGAAGCTGAATATTTTTTTTTTAATTTTGTCCGGTTCAGAGCTTACTGTTTCATAGAGACAGTTAGCTAATTTTAGATTGATTCTGATGTCGTTGTATTCTAGGCAGAAGCAGATGATGTGTGTTACCGAGAGTATTTTACCACATGAATGCCATAGTTCCGGATCCGTTCTGGCCATTAGATGTTTATGAGTCAACCATGTGTGACCTACTATAATTCTATTGATAATTACTTTTTGGATAGTGGAATTGCTTGGTTTGATTTCGATCGAAAATTATTTTAGCATGGATAGTATGAATGATGTGTATATCTGTTTGAGAGTTGTTGAGTTTTCTCACCAGGAAGTGTGAGATAGAGATTGTAGGATATTCATTTTTTACTTTTCGTAGATATTTTAGGTATTTATGGTATTTTTGTGGTCGAATGTGATTCCTATTATTTTAATTGATTTTGAAGTTTGTAATGAAGTATTATTATTAATTTTTTCATCTAGTGCCGGGTATTTTCTAAGTACATAATATGATGCTCTGTGATTTTTACTGTAGAGGGGGAGAGAGAAACGATATCCAGAAGTGGCAGACCACTCAACAAGTGACGTTTTTGTGTCGTGTAGATAATATGGTTTTGTTTTTTGCAGAGTACCATATAGACCATTGGCAAAATCATCGACAAAGAGGGAAAATTTTACAGTGAATTTGACTCTTTCACTTATATAGTTGATGGCCACTTGGAATAGAGTGAATGAGATAGTTGAATATTAGGGTACACCAGTTTCTTGCTTGAATATTGAAGAAATATGGCATATAGCAGTTAATTTTGACTTGAAAAGTTCTGTCCTCTAGAAAGTGTTTGACGAATCCTAGTAAGTTGCCGTTAATAGTAGTTTCTAAATTATGCTTTTGCTGTATCGAGAGCTATAAGTCCTAGGACTTGTTTAGTTTCCAGGAATTTTAATATATTATTTTGGATAATTATAACAACTATTATAGACAGTTGTTAATATAGAAAATCGTAATTTTAGATTCTGATCGGAGAAATTAATGTACTAGATTTACAATTATATTTGGTGTATTTAGTCATAAGTATATTTATCGTTGTTTAGTCGTCCTGTATCTTCAGCACGTTTAGGAGCAGAAAGAATACTTTAATCTCAAACATTGAGGGAAGTTTGTGATCAAAAATTGGACATACATAGTTTAATAGTTATTATTTAAGGCAAAGAGAGGGGTTACTCCAAAGTAAAAAATATAAAGTACATTATTAAATAATTCAAAAAAACCAATTTTACAAACAACGGATAAAAAACTGAAATATATTTTACGCAACTCCAGTTTTTGACAAAATCGATTTTGATTTTTGTTTCCCCAAATATTGATATTAGAATTTCCTATACATGATATCATTTTTATATTTTGGTTCTTTTTGTTATGTTTAAAGCATTTTAAATGTTCAAACTTTTTTTTCGATTAATACTTTTTTTTTTCAAACAGCTTTAATATATAATATATGGTACCTCGTATGTTGGGCTTACAACAGTTAAAATATGTTATTGAAAACACATTGTTATTTTTTACGATAATATTCTATATAAGTAGACATTTTGATTAAATCTTTCACGACTTTTCATTGAAGATATTGTTGTAATTTTAAAGATATTAGTAACCCACTCGATGATGACAAGGACACGATGACAACGAGTTACAATGAAACTTATTTTGTAGCGATAAGTTAGATCCTTGGATTTTTATATTGCATATATCACGATAATTAATGGAAAATTATACATAGAAAATATTTAAGTAGTTTTAAAAATTATAAAATCCCAAATCTAGTGTTTAAACATTCTTGTTATAAATACGTTTAAAAACATTTTTATACTTTTCAATTTTAATTTTTCTATGAGAACTCTCCAAGCCAGAAATGTATTTAGGTAAACTATTTGTTTTAGCAAGTAAATATTTTTTAAATTGATCAAAAAAAGTCAAAGAATTTATCAACAAATTATATTTTATGGTATTTATTTTAGAATTTTGTGTGTTTTAAATACAAAACCATCAAATAAATATTTCAAATATATTTTTAATGTTTTTAACAATTTTACATATTTTAAATACAAATAAAGTAATTTAATATAGCGGTACCAATGGCGCCAGATGTGTGAATAAGTCGATTTACGCGCTCCACATTAAGTGTAGTAAACAGTTTTTTTATGAATTTCTTTCATACAACTATAATGTACCTATGTGATTTAATTTCGTTCGTTTGTAGAACACGTTGAACGATTGACATCAAAGGAATAAAGCAAGTGAAGAGTTCCACACTTTTTACTTGCACTTTGTATTTTAACCACACCGGGTAGTTAACATTGGTAAATTAGTGGAGCGTTGACACGGAAGTTGTGTAATATAATATATAATACTATTACTACACGTCTACACCGTATACGTTTAACACATGATAACGGAAGTCCATATATATTGCGCGTGCGCAAAGGCCACCTCCGCTTCACTCAAACCGATTCTCGAAACTTCCCATCGCCAGATAATTTAATGATAACAGACGTGACTCAGAGACACGTTCTGTTTTGGTCGAATTTCCGGCGAGAATATGTACGTGTTGCGTAAGTACGCTCCAGCAAGCTATTTTGACGTTTACACTATTATAAACCATTAAGTACGGAAACCTAGTCGATTTGTTATTGCAGCCAGTTATCGTCTTAATACGACAGAAAAAAAAATTAAAAACTCGACCCTCATAAACGTAAGAATAAAACTAAAAAACTCAATAGAATAATCATTAAATAATATTAAGATTATAATATTAAACACGATGTCTAGCTTCCAAGGTTTTTATCGTATACATCCATTATAGGGTGTCCAACATAAACATTAAAAATTTGAATTTACATTTGTATACAACCAATTTAAATTTTTTTTCTATTCATAGGTAAAGTTATCCAAATATTTTTTATATATTATAGTAATTGTATTGTGGATATCTAATAAAGTGATAACTTCATAAATCACACTATTCATACTAAAAGAAATTCATAGAAAAAAGTTATTGATGGGGAAGCGTTAATGGTTATATTATATAATCAAATATGGAATTTAGAGTTTAAACACATTAAACAAACTGTTTTCGAAGGTAAAATTCTACATTTGTTAAATTTCAAAACAAAATATTCGCGTTCCAATAATATTAAAATTTTAGTGAAAAGAGAATAGATGTCAATTAATGTATCCCATTAAGAGGACGCCACACCCGCATGTGTTGTCTTCGTCTTACAAACGTGTAACATACCAAATTTACGCTCTGAAATTCAAGTTTTATGCCGTTGGCTTAAAAATTAGAGTGAATTGACGTATTATGAAACTTGATGGTACGAATATTATCTGTGTTTTGTTAGAAGTATTTTTACGATATTTTTGTTTTTAAGTGAGTTATAGCGTGTATAATAAATGTAAATTAAAAATGCCCATAACTCACTTAAAAACTGAATTATCGTAAAAATACTTCCAACAAAACACAGATAATGTTCTTACCATCAAGTTTCATAATACGTCAATTCACTCTAATTTTTAAGCCAACGGCATAAAACTTGAATTTCAGAGCGTAAATTTGGTATGTTACACGTTTGTAAGACGAAGACAACACATGCGGGTGTGGCGTCCTCTTAATGTTTAACAAAAATAGTTATAAAAATTAAAATTAAACCAATAATTCTTATAATACATTTTTCTTTGTGTTAAACTAATTTTCTAACAGTTATAATATTGATTTCTTAACTAACAAAGAGATCGAAGTAATAACTGATTTTAAGTCATCAATACATTTATTATATAGGTACCTGTACAATTAGGCTTTTCCATGTGGTATTCATTCAATCTGTTTTTTTCCATTTGGCACAAAATTTACTACGTCGCATTCAAAAAGAAAGTTTATTTGATAAAATGCATTAGTGCATTATACAAACAATATTGACCAAGTTCAATTTAACATGTCACCTAAACTTAGCAATTTGATTAGAGATTATGAAATATTGTCAAAGTTGCAAAATGAATCAGAAAAAAATATTGATCAAGTTGTATAAAGGCAAAAGGGTCACAACTAATAGCACTTCTAAGAGATAGCCACTTAATGGTAAACGTATTTTTAACTTTGTTCTCAGGAGAAAACAAACAATAAGTTTGATGCATACAGTTTCCTACAAAAAGTTTGCCTGTAACAGTTTAAGATTTATTTATTTACTTTTTATTTTTGTATTATTTGATAATAGGTACCTAAATTAAATGACACTATACTAGTTCACGGCTAGACTGCCATATGTATATTTTACTATAGAGAGATCGATTGTGTGATTGAATATTGTGACCATAAGGTTGCACATGATATCTATAATAAAACACCTATTTTTACATCAAAAACTTTATTACACAGAATTTAAGTGGTAGTATATAAATATTAGGTACAATACATTATATAATATTTGTTAAATCAACTCTGGCAGATGAGAAATTTACTGGTGTCTTTGAGCAGGGAATGGTAATTTAGGGTGGAATAGATGTTATTAAAATAAGTGAGTGTTTAATTATAATTATAATATTATCTTAAGATAATACAATGAAACGGGATGTAGATACACATTAGGAGGTAGATGCATTAACGTTATGAGATACTGTGTTTTTACACGATCGAAAATAAAAATAATACGAAAATGTTAAACTATACTTTAATTACAATATTATATTTTATATAAGTATACGTTTTAAATGCACTCTTATGATACAGAAACTGTTAATTAATTAATTTCGTTAATTATATAATACGTAGGTATATGTATCTATATATAAAGCAATATCACCTTCGTATATACGGCTACAACACGAATCCTCTGGAAAGTTTCCCGTTTTAATATTATTTATCACCACCGGGAACATCTATGATTTTTTTCTTATAGATACTGATAATATAATGTTAATTAATAAGTCGTTTTTTTACATTAAGTTTCTAAAACGGTAATGAAGCACGTATGTACAGTCGATTATTATCATAAAATGCAGGATGAAAATATGATTAAATTATGTAAAATATAGATGATTTAAATGTAACTTTTAGGTTATTTACAATATAAAATTAACAACAACTTACTATAGTAATAATATATAATACAATAAACTTGAAAGTCTCTATACTAATATAAGTTATAACGATGACTACATATTATAATACCGTTAAGCTGATCGTATTTTTTTTGTTGGTTTTTACTATAATATAGGACATTTAGTTCAACGCAAATAAAAAAAATATTGATTCCATGATACCTATAGGTATTATACAAAAAAGCAGAATTACTAAAGTCTTTATAAAAAAAACTCATTATCATTCGATGGAAAAAATGTTGTGACAGTTAGTTCGACATTTTTTTAAACACTACCCGATTTGCGCTGTTCAGTAATCCATTGGATTAAAAAGAAACCACTGATAGTTCGATGATTGTTTCTAAGCCCGAAACAAAGTAACATGCTTAGTTGCTATTAATTATATTATAGTTACGTTAAATTATACGTAATGAAGCGTTGTGTTAAAAATGATCGTGAGCGTTTAATAGGTGGGTACATATAATAACTATATTATAATATAATACTACAGCATAATATACTAGCAAGACTGAAAACTTATTTTTAACGAATTTTTTTTTTTTATTGTTTAGTGTACAGATCCAAACATGTGCGCATCGAGTAAAAATCAGAATTAGAGATTTTTTACTGTCGATGATTTAACAAAAATAAATTATTAGTTATATCAATTCAACCATATTATAAACAGAAATGTTATTAATGCAAATTTGTAATTTTTGCACACAATCATTTCATTGAATTCTTTGATAATTATGTAGATACTTCACGAGGTACCTACATGAGGACCAAAATAAAAAATATAAATAATATATAATACATTTAAGTATACGTGTATTGTAAATCATAAAAACTTTTAATATAAGTGTTGCTCTAAAAAATAATAATATAGAATTTAAATTTTATTTCATAATACATAACTATAAGAAATCAAAAAAAAAAAAAAAATGAAATTCATTTATCACATATTATGACACTTAGGTATCTCATGTTTGTATTATTATTAATGACTTAAAAGTTAAAACTACAAAACTACAAAGGACTAATAAAAATAATTTTTTTTTTATTTATTTATTTAAGAATAAAAAACTTTTGAATGTATCGTTGATAAAGTCAAAAAGTAATTTTTAAATCTCTAGCGTACATTCCATTATTCTAAAATGATTTGGTATAATATTAGCATATGAAATAGTATTCATTGAACTAATAGATAGGTAGGTACTTGAAACATGCCAAGCTTAGAAAAACTTTTATTAATTGGCTACATTAATTTTTAACAAAAATTAATTAATCATTTAACTTTGTCGGTAAAATATTTTATGATATCACAAAATGACTTAGTTTATTTTAAAATGTTACAAAACAAAACATATTAATCAATAGGT
The DNA here is from genome assembly GCA_027563435.1 of Nasonovia ribisnigri. Classification (NCBI taxonomy): domain Eukaryota; kingdom Metazoa; phylum Arthropoda; class Insecta; order Hemiptera; family Aphididae; genus Nasonovia; species Nasonovia ribisnigri. Next base: position 269,619 of record JANEHU010000288.1, on the reverse strand, counting down.
AACTATAACAATACTTTACAACTGTACTTAAATGTTATATAGTATTTACATGTATATTTAAATCAAAAAGTTGGGATGAATACATTTATATCTTGTTTAATGATAAAAATACAATTTTATTATAATCATAAAGTCTGAACTTTTGTAATAAAAATTTAGAAATGCCAATTATTGATAGGTATTTTTAATTCGAATAGTATATTAAGTTTGCTTTTTTCATATACTATAATTCACGGACTTATAATCTGACTAGCACCCATAAAATACTTAGAAATTGACTGTACAATTTATTTTTAATAATTATTTATAAAATTAAATATAATTTTCTGTTAAAAAATCAGAAAATAAAACTATTTTAGTATATTATAATCCCCATTAAAACAGAAAGCATGTGTGATGTGTCTAGTTAAAAATGGTAGGTAAGTACTAAGTATACATGACATTGTTTGCAAGTATAATTGGCTTACATTTTTAGTGGTAACTATAAATATTACATCACTTTGTTTTAACTACTAAATTGTATTGTGTAGATATATAAAAATATATGTTTGAGCCTACAATACCTTATAGCCACCTGTTTTAATAATTTAGTACATTAATATTTATTTGTTACAGAAAGCCAATAGGTAACATAATATGATATAATATTAATATAATTTTCTAACACACTTAAAAAATAACTGCATGGGGCCCTTAAATATTTTTAAAACGTTTCCATGTATATTTTGAATATTTAAATATTTAACTACTTATTCGAAAACTTTTTATGAAATTTAACTTGGCTGTAAGGGAAAACTTATATATGACTCTATAAGACTCTAACTACTAAATTTTTTGCAAAGCCTAGCAATAAATATGGTAGGTACCTACCTAATAAAATATGTTATTTTTCATAATTATATCATAAGGCGTGAATTTCCTATATTATACATTATATTATAATTATTTATTATTCGATTATATTAAATTATTATAAAAAATCTATTTTCATATAGTACGATATACTTCTTACAGTCCAGTCACCAAATAAAATATTGTTTTGTACGAAATTCGTCTGCCTAAATTACATCCAAATAATAATTTACAATTATGTTGTTTTAATACTCCAATGAATAACACTCATAAGTCATAGGAACATTTAACATTGCTGGTATGTTATGGTGTATATGGATATGCCCCAGATATTTTTCGTTTGCTTATGGATTTACTCATCGTTAACAATTCGTGAATTCTCGATTATTCATTAATATCACACATTCCAGTTATTCGCGAATGTAGTCATTTGTAGGATAGAATTTAGAAATGTAAAGTTCTTTGTTTCCGATTATTCTCCTCTGATATGTTCACAATAATAGGAGCAATACAATTCTTTGAATTTGATATTTTTTAACAACTCTACTTCATATATGCATGTCGCGTGTGCGTATCGAGCGGGATGTGAGGAAATGTTTATTAATTTACGCTTTATGATACATTTTCACACTTGTTATTAATGTTATAACTATAATCAAGACTTTAATACAATTTTAAAATAAATAATGAAACTAGAAAATTAAAAATGTATATATTATTATGATAAGATTAAGAAAGTTATCGTAAGATTTATTCTTAATATTTTTATTTTTTTTTTAAATTTAATGTGATGCGATAAAATGTACAAAAAAATAGCTTTCTAAAAATCTTCAAATGATATTATATCATTGATGAGTTCTTTTGATATATTAAATATTGTTAAAAATAATGAGTGCGCAGTGTACCATAAATTATATTTTATTCTTTGTTATATTTTTTATTTTTATTAATGGAGAGTACTGAACATTGTCGATTTTCATAAGGTCTAAACAAATTTATTGTACATAAACTGATCGATTACTGATTGATGGTAAATATTATGCTTTGATCACGTTAATAATGATTCAAGTATTTACTTATATAGTTATATATTATAAATATATACATATAGACTATAATATTATCGTATTTACCTATACTTATTATAAAACAAAATACTGTCGTAGTATAATCGATAGTAGCTTCCTCATTTTGCTCCCAATAATAAGTAATAGTTAACATAGATATTATTAAAAGTATAAAATATAATTCACTAAGGAAATAAATTTATTATAATAAAGTTCATTTTATCTTTTTACAATTACTTTTCAAAATTCAATGAGCCATGAGGCATGTGTTTTGTTGGTATTAATTATGGTGGCTTATAAGACCTAAGTTTCGAAAACATGCTCAAGAAAAGTATATAATATTGTAAATAGGGTTTTTGTGATTATGTATTTACACACCACTGACAACACGACCCTGTTTCTCTCATACATTACAAGAACCTATTATATTTAGTTGAAAGAATAATATTTAAGTGAATTTAGTGAAATAAATCATATTACATAACACAACACATATAATATACATTTTAAATTTATTATAATGCACGATTAAGCTGTGAAATGTAAAACTATATTTTCACGTTTGTAATAGGAATTTCTTTAACAAATATTTATATATATAACATATATTATTATTCATTACTTTTATTTGGTGAATGTATTATTTAGATTTTACTCTTTAGTCATAACGATATTGTTTAACATTTATTTTAATGAATCAATTTTTTTACATGTATGTAAGTATATAAATATTTAATCATTTTAAACTATTCATTAGTCATTTAAATTTTGTAAATTATAAAGTTATACATACAGGTAAAAATGATGGGTGGTTAGAAAATTCACCTATATTAAATAATTATAAAAGTTCATCTTTGGTTAAAAACTATAGTTACGTTTCATAAAATATTTGAATGAAATTTAAAATAAATAAATAAATAATTTAAACAACAGGAGGAGAGAACAAAACCCATTAAGTATTTTATTAATCTCTAAACGATTGAGTGTCGATGCCCCTTCCATAACGCCACCTCGCTTACTTTAATTTTATTATATATTATATAATATCATCTTTTGATTTTGAATGTGATAGTTAAAAAAAAAAAAAAAACTGCATAGCACGCATCTATTCATTGTGTTCGCAAGTGTCCTACAGTCAAAAATCATACTTATCAACTTTTTTTTCGGATAATACATTAATATATTTAAGAACGTCTTCACCACTTGACGTGCTCAAGCTCTAAGTTTTCGCTCAAAATTCTGTTTGAAAGCAAATGGTTTTTGCTTTTTTCGTGTACACAAGCCATTCGGTTGAATAAAAGCAAAACTTTCAGTACAAAACAAAACTCTTAAAAAAAACGTACCCTATCGTTTTCGGCTACCCGCGAACTTAGAGATGACAGACAGACGTCGCGCGTCTAGTTTCGTACACAATGAGTTGTATCCGGACATCCGGTCATTAACACGGCGTGCGCGGAGTTGAATCGTTATCGAAACATAATAGGACGACGGGCGTCGCAATCAAAGTGGACGATTTGTCAAGGATATTTGTGTGGGTTAACTATCATTATTCGAGCGATCGATAGGAAGAGCGCCATCAAAAGATGTAGGTAGGTTAAAGAAGAAGAAAAACGAAGAAAAAAAATTTCGTCACGATAAGATACTATTATAGCTGTAGTTATGGTATCGTTATCGTGTCATCGTATAAACTTTCGACTCTCTTTGAGTAGGTATATAATAGTAGGTACTTTAAATGTATCTGCCAGGGGCGGTCAAAGTCATTTTTCACTCGGATATTCGATTTATTTATTTATTTTGTCTACCCCATAACTCAAGAAAAATTTAAGAGCTATCTCCACTCTTTCACATGTTATATGAATAATTCAATGGCTCTTCTTATGGATATTGCTTTTGTGAGCATATTATTATTATTATTATTATTATTTTTACTTTCATTATATTGGTACATAATATTATAGTAACGTTTTCCGACTTTCAAACGGCGTATATGAATATTGTTTACGTGAATTAAATGTAATCAACTGTTCTTGTTCTGAAAAATTTGGCTTGTACTATTGTTATAACTATATTTACATGAATTTATTATGGCTTTTACCACGTGTATAAAAAAAACGGAATGTCAAATTCTAATTTATGACTGAAGGTACGTTTTATTTTCATTACTATACAAACACACAATGTTATAATATATTCTATTATTTTTTTCAAATAGTGCACACTGACAGAAGCGTATTTATTACCTTACATCGTATGTTGTACAATATATTATTATTTTGTTGTGTAAATAATATAATGCATAAAAATCGAATAAAAATAAAAACAATATCGTGGGTAGTACATAATTATATACTTGCGTTTTTAATACAGTTGTGACATAACATTAATTTAATTGAAATTGTAAACTACTCAAGTGATTATTACGACATTGAAGATATTTTTTTTTATTTATATATATAATACGGTTTTAATTGGTGAGACAGTGTTGAAATTTTTAATAAATATTGTTTAGAGGAAAACTATTTTATCTCTGAGTTGGTTACAAACGAAATCTCCAAGCTTTTCCTGTATTTTGTTCCCACTTTCTTAAATTTTTTCAGAAAATATAATGCCATGGGAAAAATACAATTTAAATAGGTCTCAAACAGTTTTCTAAGAAATAAATCATAAAATAATTCGGAAAAATAAGAGAAAAAACACAATGAAATGAGTAATAAGTAATGACTAATGGCTATTGCTGTTTATATTATAATATTAGCATGATATACCTACACGTCTTTTTACAAAATAGCAATTTATGCAAAAAATAGTAATGATATTAGTTTATGAGAAAATACTAAAAAAGGGACAATATTTGTGATCATAACCCGTCCATAATTATAATATTTTGTAAGTTATTGTTAATTTATTGATAAGTATGATAGGTATGTTGTTTATGTCTGCAATAGCGTATTTCTCATGAAAATTAAGTTTGTTCCCAAAGTAATTTAAAATGTTTAGTTTATAGCATTTTCATATTTAGGATATGTATAAATTATGGTATACTTTCTATATTAATCAAACATATTATATATTTTATACCATTTTAGATTATAACTTACAATCACCTACAACCTACTACAGAATTTATAATCAATTATAATATCAAATATGATATTAATAAGCTGCTAGATATACCAGTATATTTAGCTGGAACAACAATGATAAGGTACCTATTTACATTGTATTTAATACAAATAAATATATTAAATTGATAAATCTTTTGTTATATTTAATACAATATTTAAATTTCACAAATTTCAGCGTAAAAATAGTTATTTAGAGATGACATTTTTATTTAAAAATAAATAAAGGCCATTTTAGGAGAATTCTTTAAAATAAAAATAATCTAGGTCACATTTTTTTTTTTGATAAGGAATGATAAATAAAGGCGAAAGTAATAAAAACAATAAGCAATAAGTTAGTAAAATGGATTATATTTTGTATCATTTATTATTTTTCTTGTTTTTTTTTAGGAAATATACAGTTGGCCAAAGGAATGACATTATAAAAAATGACCCTAAAATACAAATAGTAATAGTATAACACGTATCGGTACATAAACTCGTATAAACATTTATATAGTTAAGTTAAGTAGCATATGCAATATAATGATCAGATGTACGTAGATCGTAATTTTTAATGCTCTAATTTGAGTCTCTTTACCATATACTCACGTTAATTTTATACTGCGTTTTATGTTAAATAAATTATAGGTACAACGGAGTTCATAAAATTTACTTTTAAAACGAAATTGAAATGTTATTGGTTTGAATATATATATCACTAATTTATATTTGAATAATATTTGAATATATATATCGCCGTTACAGCGAATTTAATGAACAATTAATCGAGAAAGCTGAACCAGGAAGGTAATTATTTCGTTCCGTTAAAAATAAAGTAATCAAAACTATTAATTATAATTCGATTTAATGCATGTAGATAAAATACTATGATATAATATCCAAACTAATCATGATTATAAATTAAAAGTGTTTCAAAAATTGTTGATGCACAGCATTGTTGCGTTAATATCATATCGAAAAACACTCATAAAATAATTATTTAAAGTTATTGTGATTCGATGATAAGAACTACAAATGTGATGTTTTGCAATCTGTAGTTTAATATATTTTGGTACTATTCCATATATATAAATAGTATCCGACGCGATTAAAACATATAATTTCACAATATATACATATACAGTGCGGTTTTACAAAATCTAACGTCAACAATAAAGAAGTATAATATAATATAAGCCACAAAGAGTATGCGGTTTCCATGTAGCAGTTGCGGAGAAAATAAAATAACAAAACATACGCGTGACATTTCTATCCGCTTTATGCAGAAAATACTTCAGTGTTGACTTCCACATCTTTGAATCCCGCAATTGGAACTCATCAGTTTTGAAACAGACACCAACACAAATAGGTACGATAAAAAAAAAATAATATTCCTTATCTATATCACACTTATAACCATAGTTATAAAAGGAAATTATCTCCTTAATAATGTACAATTAGAAAAAAAAATTGTATATCCACAGGACTCTTTAAGAGACGTATACATTCCTGTCAATATAACGGGGACATGATAAAGAAATAATTCCACCACTCAAAATTAAAACTGTCCATCTTGCTTAATATTATACTTTTTTAGTAACAACATTTAAGGAGGAGAATAATTATGCTATCACTCTGCAATAATAATTATATTATCTAACAAAGAAATTATAATAGCTTAAAATTAAAAAAAAATATAATAGTATGAGAAAAGTAAAACGCTGTTAGATAATAATTGTTATAATAATGATGAAATTATAGGTTTCTTGAATTTATTCTCTGGTAACTGTTAGGTTTTTAGCCAATGATGTCGCAGGACTCCTTTTGGGATTTTGCTACCTATATATTTACTGTAAGATAAAGAAAGATATCCGTCTATACGAGTACCATCCTATTTAATGCCTTAGAAAATCTAAGTATTTGAAAATGCGATCCTTATAAGTACACTTAAAAATTCTAAATATCCGGATTTCAACGAGTGAAAAATTAAAGCATATTTTATTATAACGGTGTTGGTGCACGGTTGGCGAACCCCGTGTTTTTACATTTAAGGATATAGTTTGTATGTGTTGATAAACACATAATAGCTGCTGGGAACATGGAGATAAGTTAACGTCACTACCTAGTCGTCGACATTTATTTATTTTTTACTTATTTTTAGAAATGTATATGTGGAAATATACATATATGGCTAAGGTAAATTAAACCAAAATATTATTATATTATTTATCAGAGCTGAACGACGGGTTACTAATTGAAAAATTAAAAAAATGTGTACAAATATATTTTAAAATATTAACAAAATATTTTTACCGAGGGTACCTAGTATAATAACATGGACACACAACTTTTTACAGCCTATAGGCACTTTAGATTTTAATCTGGGTCTGGAGATAACGTTTTCATATTATTCGCGTCTGAATGTAATTCGTCAGTTTTCCGAGTAGGTACCTTGCCGTAATATTGCAGTAATCGTCGCGTGGCACATTAAAACCACTTCTCCAGTAAACACGATGATGACTGTTTGCGAGGGGTTGTCTTGAAGTGTCGCCGTACTCGGACACGATAATTAACAACCGGCGACGGACATGTGAGTATTATTATTACTATTATTATTATTATAATTATTGTACAAGTAACGAGCGTTTCGCAGTAATTAGCGATTGCGTCGCCGAGCCGTTGCATTTTGAACCATTAAATATGCATGGTAATTTATTGTTTACGAGTTTGCAACAACCACTTCAATAATAATTTGTTCACAGACACACACAACTACCCGCTCCCGTCCCAGTCACATTTCCGGTTTTCTTGCCGGAGACATAGGTATATAGTAGCCGGTGACGTCCGGGTCTCTCCTCGTAATAAATTGGCATTAAGATCCGGCCGGACGACCATAATATATTATGTAAGCGTGTGCGCAGTGCTTGTTCGTTTGTTTTCACTTCGGTGTTCTACACTAATTTAGGACGTGTATAAAATACCCTTGTGGGGTGTAGATATACTTACACCACCTTATACATACTGACATATGCGCCATTATCCTAGGCCAAGCGAAAGCCGCCCAAGACGACGTTCGTATATACGTCGTATGTCTAAGAATTACTTGACTGAAGTACTTATTCGTTCTAGGATGGATGTTCGCAGCAAAATCATGGATTACAAAAATAATAAAGAGGGCTTTTAAATGTAACAATAAAATGTATCAAAAAAAAAATTGAGGTAAGGGGAAATTAAATTGGTAAACGTATAATATCTGAACGAGACGAATATCGCAAGAATTTTTACGTTTCAACGTTACGTTATTACATTACCGATTCGTATATATTCCCTCCAGAAAATGTATTTTATAACAAATAATTTTAAAATACGATTTTTTAATTTAAAATAACGTTTGTTTTCGAATCATATTATACCTAAAACAATTTATTAACTCTAAGTACTTTGTTCTGCAACTAATTGGTATATTGAAATTATTTAAAAAAGTAAAACATTATTATAGGTACCTACATAATAACATAATTAGTTTAAATACATATAATAAATAAATTGCGTAAATATAACAATTTATGGTCTAAAATACTACAGAATAACGTGTAACTAAAAAGTAAACAGTGTATTATATAATATTATTAATTTAGTCTTATTTATTTTAATATATAATCAAGTTAATTAATATATTAATAATATGTTTCATAAATTCTTTTGTAATTGGTAAGTCTATCTATGTACACATTTTGTTTCTTATTAAACAAAAATCTATGTGATTTATTCAAATAAAAAACGACGATGCTAAAAGGTAAAAATTAACATAATCATAATGGCAGTATATTGAATTTCTTTATTATCCTTTCAGATTTTTAGTTTAGGTTCGAGCATGTAAAGATTATCTTCGACGGAGGTCGTAATATCATAATAGGTATACGAAACTACCGTAAAATCACTTTCAAAGTTCACCGTTGAAATATAGCTTACAATCTCCGATGTTAGACCCACCCTAACTAGAGGCATTGTATTATACCTTTCACGCTGCTGAAATTCAAAGTTCGTTCTTAATATTTGCCTGCGACAGCCATAAACAAGCACTTCACTGTCCCACAATGGCCAGTCGTTGATCATCATGTCTTGTCCGATATCAGTCATCAAAAGCTACATTGATGGCCTGATTTTCGAGATACATCCTTTGCACGTTATAAGCCCATGACGCAAGTTTATCAAGACAGACAAATTTGATTTTGCATCTATTCACAGAATGGTTTACTGTTGTTTTAATTGTATAACTGATGTGGTAGTTCGTCAATTTATATTTTATCATAAACAAACCCAAAATATTCTAATACTATATAGTTGGGTTTATTTTTAAACTAGATGGTTATGTCTATTTGTTAAATATTTCTACCAAGATAAAATAAATACGCTATGTTCGGTCAAAGAAAAAATTCAAAATCTAATTAACAAAATTAAATATATTATTATATTATACCTACTACTATATTATCTTCTACTTGTGTACAATTGTTATTATTTTAAATAATTAACTTAATTTTTTGTCTGTCATAATGTTTAATAGTAAGTGTATTAAAGTATAATTCAATTATAATATAATGTATTCAGCTATGAATAAAAAAATATTCTATATTAAAAAAAAAAAAAAGTAAATTATTAAGAAAAACGTTATTTATTTTAGTTTGATTAAATCTCCACTTACTTATTTATAAAAATATGTTTGTGTAAAACAATTAAATTAAATATTATATTGACATATATATGTCTTATGGCGGGTGGTCTTCTATAATTTTTTTTTTAAATTTATTCTTTTGGAGTTAGCCAGTAAATATTATACCTATATTTCATTACTCATTATTATAACTACAAAGATTCTCAGTTTTTAATTATTAATAACATAAACTAAGTATAAATATAAACATAAAAACAATTATACTAAAAACAATTTTTTTTCTTAATAAATATTAGGTAGATAAATTCATAAATTTACCATCTTTGTATGTCACTATAGTCATTACTCATTAATATATTGTATCGAACAAAAATATTGATCATTTTATAATATAAGCAATTTTAACAAGACTAATTTATTCTTGTAAACCTAACTATGTTAAAGTAGTTACTGTTTAACCATAGACAAAAAAGAGTTAGTATCCTATAGGCATAAAGAAAAAGTTCACTTAACTATAATTGTACTAAGTTATTTCTTAATTTATTACCCATACAGGTTCACTTTTAATTATATTTTTATATTAGGCAGATATACTCGTAAGTGTAATGCGAAAAAATATTTAAATCGATATGTATGTATAAGTAAACTATATCTTTTGTTCATACAATCTATATATATATATATATCACACGAAATAGGGTAGGTATTATGTTTTCAGAAAAAATTATGAAGTAATGTAATTGATTATTTTGATTTGTTTAGTCAATACAGTTATACTATTATTAAAAATTACAAACATTTTTATGATATTTTAGGTAATATATGGGCAATACTAACATTTATTCTACAGAAAGTTTTGTTTCATACTATTTTCAAGATATTTGAGATATATTTTAAAGTTTAATAAATCAAGTCTATCGGATGACAGTTGTATATACTTTAGTTAGAATTATTTCAAAATGTCTACTTATTCTTTAAAACAATTTTGTAGAAATTCATAACCCCAAAGACATCTTATATTAATAATTGTTACAATACTTGAATACATCTGTAATTATTTACTGTTAAGCATTATTAGATAAGTACGTAACTTTTAAGATTGGTCTGAGAGCACCATGCAAAACATATTTTACAATGTGTGATTCATAAACAATTTCCCAAAGTTTTTATTTGATATTTGTATGAATATCTGCAGATGTTATTAATATAAAATTGAATAAACCTTTTGTAACTCCTAAAGTAATTTTACAAACATTATTTCATTATTATGGTTAATAATTTGCACCGTTTGATGTTTTGAAGAACGTAATATGAAAATCATTATAAATGTATTTTAATTAACCATACAAACAAACAAAAAAAAAGTTTTATAAATTAAATATCTACTTTAAAATTAACGAATACGTCCACCATCTATACCTACTAATTAAATATAAATAAATACCTATAACTAAGAAATATATGTATACCTATGTCCTATATGTATACTTTATAAAATAAACGAAAGAACCTAACCATATTATGTATATTTCATCATATTTCCATTTAAAATAATGTATCACACCACAAAGTGTTTTTATTAAGTTAAAAATGATCTTACATTTTATGTTTAATAGGTGTTTAATACATATAAAGTTGTTGAAGAAATGTTTTATGATCAAAAATTAGATTAACACAAATACCACCTATTATTATAATTTTAAGCAACTTTAATACGAAAACTTATAAATCATATAGGTAATAATTATATTTTAATTTGCATATATAAGTCGATTACAATTTTAATATTGTTATAACTTAAAATAAACCAACCAAAATATCTGAATATTAATTTAAGGAGCTTGATGCCAGTGTAATTTTGTCTACAAATGCACTCTACAGGAATAATGTTCCTGTCCTGTAGAATCAACCAGATTTAATATATTTATTTTAACTAATAAAGGGTAATATTCTACAGGCTACGTTGAGTTCCATTTCTAAATATTTTAATCTATAATTTATAATATATCTTTAAAAATGAGAAAATGTTAAGCTTTTTTGTACAAATTATTTATACCATTATTTGAAAAAAAAAATAAAAAACCGAGCTTATTGCGGCCTGTAAGAAGTTTTCTTTTTTTTTAGATAAAAAATAGTTATCAAAATCCGAAAATTTTAAAAAATATCTGAGGATTTTTCCCTGTTAAGTAGTTTTCTTTGATATACAATAGATATATAATACGACCAATATAAACCTGCCTAAATATGTATTAAGCAGTAGATTAGTAGAAAAAGTATTATAACTAAGGTGGAATCTAAAATTTTATATACAGTTTTCAAATTGTTTAAAATTGCGGACAATTTGAAAACCATTACCCCTTAAATTATTTACATGTGATGAGTGGGGAGGTCTAAAAAATCTAGAAGACATTGAACGTCGATATCTTGACAGCTGAAAGAACGACAAAATCTTGAAAAAAAATTTCGACCAAATATTGAATATTACTATATTATTAACGTTAACGATGCATGATATAATTTCTCAAAGCTTGACAGAATTTTTGTTATTTCATTTGAAATATTTCTGCTGAAAACATTCTTTACTGATGTAGGTACCTATTCGATTTCACGAAGAATGTTTGTTTAAAAATAATAACTGCAATTTAAAGGAGTAAATTGATAATATTGAAAGTAAAAGACATTTTATTATTCAAGTACATATTAGCAAAATTGTAACTTATTACTGAATAATTATTTTTATTCTAATAAATAATGTTTGGTTTTTATGTGAAATTACTTAGGTTAAATTAATACAAGAAGCAACTATAACAACACTGTACCGTGTATATATGCCACCAGACTGTTGGTTTATATAACGATCATTTTAAGTACATTATACATATTATATTATAACAGTATTAATTTAAAAAGAATATCTACGGTAAGAACAACGTAACAAAATACATTTACGATATTATTGTAACGTTATGTTGAACGGTTAGTGTGCGTACTAATATATTTGCACTGTAAATATTGATTTACGATTTATTATAATAAAATACGAAACATAGTAGGATTGTAAATCAGGTCATATCCACCATTTTTAAATGTATAGTGATAAAACGAATATATTAAGTTAGAATTTGTATGTGTAAATCGTAGTGCGTGCTATAGATTATACCTATACTTTAATATATTCTGTGATATTAATATATCTTTGGTTTAGGAAATCGTTTAGCATTTGGATGGATTTCCAGTGGTATTATATCGTTCTGTTCTCATACGGTTATCTCGTATTTATTTTTTTTGTATAAATTATTATTCATTTCCATATAGTTGGATTCGAGGATAAGATAAGATTGCAATTTCAGAAAAAGCCATTCTCAAAAATAATACAATATTAAACAGTTTTTCTTTTTTTTTTTTTAAAACTATTTAAATAGGGTAATTTTCAAAAACTTAGATCAAGTGTGGTTATTAAAGAATGGTATAGTTTCTCAACCTATCAATTTCATTGATTTATTTTAATTTTAATTTTAATTTAGACGATAGTTTTTAAATATATTTTCAAATTATCATATTTATGTTAAAGAAAGTTTTACTTAAGCAAAACATATTGAGCACATGATATTGTACCAATATTATAACTTTCACAGATGAACATTACGAAATAAATCTTCAATGTTTAGTCTTCACGATGATTTGATATTGTCACTAGAATTAAGTAATACTCAAATATCTCAATTTAAAAAAAACTATGTCTGCAATAAGATGACTGTCAGTTAAAGATTATGTCGAGTACCATAATGACAACAACAATTTGTTATACCTATTAGTTTTGAATCCATGATGTGAAATTGTTAACATCAAAAAATATATATACTGTCATCCGTGCATATACCAGTTTAATCGATTTTCATTTGGTCTATATTCTTCAATACGGTAGATACATAATAATAAATCAACTAAAATATTCACTTTCACTCTTCACACGCTCGGCTAACATCCGACGTTTTCAAACTCTGTTTTTGTCACAACACAAGATAAACTGTCATTGGACTGAACTATTATTCTTCTGCAGAGGATAATAGCGCGTATGACGTGTGCATTATCTTTATTATACTATACTGTTTTACCATCGTGGAAATACATAACCATTTTCATACCTAATATATAATAAATATTCACCAGCAATAAATTTGCGTGCAGTCAATTTACCGTTATAAATTGTCACTAGATTGTTGGCCGCAGTGTTTGGTAAACTAATTAGAAAACTAATGCGTTGTTCAGTTTTTCTGATTTTATCTTTATGGAAGATATCTATTGGATTTTTTGTTCATCTTACTGTTATTTACTATAACGGTAAGACTTAAGTTAATATATAAAATACAATGACTAACAACATTTCAATTAAATTTAAATATTAATAGGTAGTGGTAAGATGAAATTAAAATACATGCTAACAGTGCTTTCTACTATAATACCGTAAACAAATCTAAAAAGTATAATACTAGATTACATATTATTTCAGTGTTTGTCGTAGATTTAAAATAACTGAACATAATATAAAATTATATCTTATGAGGCACATAATATGGTTAAGGAATAATTAAAAATTATAAGATTACCAGGGAAGTTGTTGAAGGTTTCAAGCGTACCTTGTCATTGAGTAGGTCACTGAACTGATCGGGTGTGTTAAAATTGAATTCAATAATTATAATAAATGAAAAACGGGTACGCGGATATTGCTCTACTGTATAGTAGGTTATAACTGTGATGTAGGTCACTGTTTAAAATATGGTATTAAATTCGAATTCAATGGTATCATACAATGGTATACGAAAAACGATTCTGACCTGAGACGGTTTGTCAGTGTGGATATTTTATATTTTATTTCTTATTATTAATACGGTAGCCGGTAAGTTGAATAAGATTTATAAAATTACAACAAAATAACTAAAATCGTTATTCTTGGTTATTTAAAATGTTCAAATTTTATCATAAAATAACTATAAAAAAAAACTGTGTGTTTATATTTTTGAGATTTGTTGGTTACAGAATAACCTACTTACGTGGAGCTTTGTTTTAAATGTTGAGTCCTTAGCTATAAAAGTTGAATATTTTATCATTTTTTTACTACACAATCATTTTTATATTTTTAACTTGAGAAATGTTGTCAAAAACTACCTCCTAAAACTGATTTCATATCGATTAATTGACTGATAAATAATCTTAAAACTAAAACCATAATTCAACCGATTTTAAATATTCTTCTCTTGAAACTCTATGACTATGGATCAGATGAGGAAGATATTACTAACATTACGTAATAGTACAATTATGTAAGTACTAATGATATAAGTAAGTTAAAACGATTATGAGTATTTTATAGCTTTTATGAACATTTTTAGATTGTTGGCTTTTATTTCTAACGATAATAATTTATAATATTATTGGCAAATGTTATAGATTTTTGTTGATTTTTTAAAGCGATGGGAGAGTATTCTTATATAATATAGCAGCAATCATACCTTTACATACACAGATTTGTATATTTTTATGCTCGTAAAAATGCTTTATACTAACTAAAAAGTTAAAAGAAACGGTCGCGTTTACGTATGTGTTTCAGCGTGGTGTCTCACTGTGTTTGCATTCATACAAATATCTGTCCGTCTACCCCTACAAACTTGTAGGTACACAGGTACACTACTCTACTCTTTTATTGACGAAACTTCAAAACTTATATTTCAATAGGTACTTAACTTTAAAAAATATTTATAAAAATCATATCTATATTCAGCTACGTCACGCCAGAAGCCAAAGTTTGAAATTTTAGTTCGAAAAGAAAAAAAAACTTTCACAAGATGTAACTATTTTGTAACGAATTGTAACCACAATACATTTCTTGTGGCTAAAATATAGTCTTGTTTTTGAACTAACTTTTTATTCTGATTTCTGTGTTGTTGCTCCGGTTTTATGTTGTTGACTGTAATTGATAGACACTGCACAGTCTATCAGGCTTATTAATAATATTATGTTTAAGCTAAATGGTAATAATATGTTTGTATGTGTACCTTATAGTATAAGATAATATCACGAAGACAGTATTCAGAAGAACTAGAAAAAAGAGACTAAACTCGTACGCAATAAACGTTCCATAAAAGCATATTTCAAACTTATATCCCCAACAGTATGCATGGTTGTCGCATGCATTATATTGTCTCATATTATGACTTTTTTTGATTTTTTTTCGATGAATAAGTCTTATTATACATTTTGTCATTTTTTAGGTTTTAAAATTACGAAATCATGTATTATTTCTATTATTCCCTTTGTCTTTATAGTTTATACACACCTTTCACCTATATTAGATAGATATCCTTGATTTTCCCATCTTAGTGAGCAAGTATCTGGTATTAAAAATTGTAACTCTGAATTTCCTTGTAAGTAATAAAAACAGATATCTGAATTACATTTCGTTACAAAATATAAACTCCGAACTTTGGGTGTTGTCATATCGTACCTTCTATGTTCATATCAATCCGGGGTCAGCAACCTTTTTACCTACGTAATTTTAAGTATGTAGTTAACTGTTGATACTACAATATTCATTACATATTTCCTTGCACAAACTTTGCAATATAATGCCATTTTATGTATAATCCAACGAAATATCATAGGGACATTTTTCTTATTCTACCATTTTTGCATTTATTTGCTCAATTCACCCTTAATTAATTCCTCTCATATTTCTGTCACCGTCAGTAGCAACACTGGTTAGTTTTTTTCAACTCAAACCAAACTTTTTAAATATTTCTACATTTTAATAAATAAGTTTTTTCTGTAGAGATTCTTTTTGTATTACATAGTGCAGCGAATCCTCTGAAAACATTGAAATTCAAATAAATTCCTCGAATTAACGATTAACATTAATAATTGAGCAATATCTCAAACAAACTTTCTAAACAATTTCGTCAGTATCAATAGATAACAATCGAATATACACATTTTTTCTTTGAGATTGAAAATTAAATTTGTTCCTAATCTAACTCTTCTATACTCCTAACACAGGTACTAACTGCAGAGATAGTGATGTCTTCAAATGATTTTTTTTCGGGGCATATTTGATCTAAAACAGCTATTATTTTCGTAAACATATTATTAATGCTACGAATCTTACATAACATAAAATAAAGACTTTACACTTATTACAAGTCGATATATGAAATTTGAGTTTTAAGTACAATGAGATGTATTTATTGGGCCCCAGAAAAAAGTAACGTTTGACATAACAAATAATAAAGATCGTAGTATATAACATAAGATTTTAAAGAACGTCCATACTGAGCAGAAATTCACGGATGTAGACGACCGAACGAGCTAAAAGAAAAATATGATTGACGATGAACGTTTTTCGCCATAATAGGCGTGGCTGGGTGAGAACACGTACCTACAATGCGTCGCAACAACAGTTTTCGTTGTCAAAGTGAAAGATATTTTTTTCACAAACTTTGTTTTCCCTTTTCTTATACTGGTTACCTATTTATTATTTTTATCACTGCTGTTTACTATAATAATGTAATATGCATGTTCTGTGTCTTAAGACGCAAGGAGATTATATAAAAATAAATATAAATTTTAAAAAGTACATTTATATTCATGGAGTGTTGACTTGTAAAATTACAATACCCGGTGAAAAATAAACGAGTGTTTAAAAAAAAAAAAAAATAATAATAATAATAATATTTACGGTATTTTCTACAGGTTAGGTTATTATATGCATATATAACCCAAAACAACAGATTTATTTAATCCCTTTAGTATTGTTCTGTGTTTTGGTTGGTATAGTATTGTAATATTATAATGAAACTATTTTGTTTGTGGTTAATTATTACTAAA
Organism: Nasonovia ribisnigri; assembly: GCA_027563435.1. NCBI lineage: Eukaryota > Metazoa > Arthropoda > Insecta > Hemiptera > Aphididae > Nasonovia > Nasonovia ribisnigri. The sequence goes on along the minus strand of JANEHU010000288.1, from coordinate 252,043 downwards.
CAGCGAGTTCAAATAACCATTCGCACTTTGATTTATTAATAAACATACTGTGCATTATAAATTATTATTATGATTATCTACGTAGAAAACAAACTTTACCAACCCACAAGCATTATTTTTTACGTATAATTTATTTTTACTTCACGTATAATTCCGAGGAAAAAATATGTTTAACATTTTTAACAAGTTTAATGAGCTTTATAACAATCTATCTTTGCTAGTCGGTTCATAGAAATTAGAAGGTACTAAAAATCTAAAGGTACTAAACTCAATACGTGCTTTAATGCAATTTTTCATAGAAAATTCAAAATAGTTTTTATTTCTCTAATTTTAAAAACTAAAAAAACATCATCAGTTGAAAAATTATTATAGTATAGAGATTAACTAGTTATTTTTAAAAAACCAAAAAATAATTCGTCAAAATATTTGATATGTTCAAATATACAAAAAATTAAAAACAGCAACGCAGTACCACAATTGCCTATACGATGCGCCGTGTAACGAAATTTAAAACATAATAATTATGGTTGATTAATTATTATTTTGAATGTGTCACTTACGTCCCAAATCTTTTTAAAGTCATTCTGGTGTATCCTGAGCAGCTCGCATGTAGTTTTCGTGCACACTGTCATGTCTCTGGGCAAGTCATGGACTATTGATTCGCCGAAAGTCGCACCAACGTCCAGACTGACAACGGCCTGAAAGAAACACGGAACGATAATATTATTCATTCAAGTACCTAATGTACCTAGAAAATTACTTTAATTTTTTACTGTACACAATAGATACAAAGCATTGTTATGAGTTGATTTATTTAGTATATTATAAATAATGAGCTGTTGCCTTGATTATTATAATTTTTTTTTTCAAATTTAGAAAATACAAATTTTAGTATTTTAATGAATTATTCTGTCATTACGTACTATAATATATTTTTATGACTATGTAATTGTAGACAATCTAAGTTAGGCCAAATACAATCAAAATATTAAAATTAATTATAATAACCAAACTGTTTGAATATGTGTATTAGTTTTGTATTCATTTTTGTATACAGTACATTTTATAGTACTTTACATTTTAGTATTGTTTTTATATGTTTTTAACTGTAGGTAGATTATTTTCTCTCAATTCATAGAACCTAGTAAAATTCATAAAATGTATAAACCAAAAGGATTTTTTAAACATTATTCTGAACATAAATTAATTTTCTAATCTTGTACAATTTAAAAATGTAATTTATTGATCTAATTTAAGTGGTATTATTATGAATATTTTTTTTTAATTGAAATTCATTCAAACACCTTTAGAAACGAGATTTGATTAATTTTCTTTTTGCTGCTGTACAAGATAATATATTTATACTATAAAGGTTTTTTTATTGTTTCTATGTTTCTGAGTTTTTTTTCTTCTTTAAAAATGGTAATGGTGATCAACGAAATTGAGCTTGTAGCTTTCAGAACTAAATTAAATTGTTAAAATAAACCTACTATTATAATTATATATTTAAATAAAATGTCTTATTATTACATCATATTATATTCTCAACTTATATCAAGCAAATAATGTCCCATGTATTTTACAATATTTGAACTTTTATTGAGACAACTACGTGTTAAAAATATTTATAATGAAATAATAAATTATTGTATCCCTTTCAATTCCAATGCGCAGGGGTCGCATGTTATAAATATTTGCCAGACCGAAACTTTTTGAGTTTCGAATAATGAAATTCCAACTTTTTTTAACTTCATATAATATAATGAATGTGTGATCGATTGCATTGAAATATAATGTCTACATATGAGTATTTTTCGTGTTTTCATAAAATTGAAAAATGCAATTATTTCAACTGAAACCTTCTAAAATAATAATCGTCAAGCATTTGTTTTATAATTTTCTTTTCTACTTTACTATTCTTTTTTCATTACTTCTTATAGTATTTAATACATATAAATAAGGAAATACAACATACATACTTTTATAATTACACATATATATATAATAACCACCGATTATAGTTTAAATTAGAGAACACTAAATACAACCACAAAAATACATTAATATAAAATATATGATGATATTTAAAGGTTTCGAGAGATCTAAAATAATTACACAGAATTTTTTATACAATTTTAAGGAATTTAACAGCTATAATAGTTTTCTGTATGAATACAAACTACAATAATAAGAACTCTAAAATGATATAGTTTTTTTGGTGATACCTATAGAAAATTCTGATTTTTAACAAATAATTATTTAATTAATATTATAATGTATTATCCACGTAATTAAAATTTTTTTTTTTTAATTACATTTATTTATTTTTTTAAATTGTATTAATTATTTGTTTTAGATTAAATGTATTGAGAGCGAAGATATTTTAATTTAAAGTACAGTAAATGATTAAAAATAAATCACAATATAATTTCATAAATTAATTTTTTATTTAATTACAAACTCGTCAAATTAAAACTTAATTTAAAATTTAAAAGTGATTTAAGCTAAGATTTTTATAAACTTTTTTGCGATATTAAATATCTGTTACATAGTTAATGAAGAGTTATATGAAAATGGGCTTAATCAAAGTAAAAATATTTTAATTTGAAAAGTTATAATAATGTTGAGTTAAAATCGAATCTCATGTACAATTATACATTTATGGTAGCAATCAAGGCATCGTATGAAAATCTAAAGCTAATTTAGTTAATTGTGATAATATAGTTAAAATTTCCTAAAAATCCTTTGGATACATATTTTTTCACTGTCAAATTGCTATTTCAAGATCCAATTAAAGATTAGGTGCTGTTTGAATAAGATTTACCATATCAGTTCAATTGAAAAATCATATAAAGTCATAAAGGCGATTTAAATATTGTACTAAAATGTTTGGGTAGTTTCCCGGAAAATAAGCACGTCTTCATATAATTCCAATATTTTGTTAAAAATTATCAGTATTGAATATCTATGCAATGAAAATAGGTTAGATACCTATTTTATGATACAAGAGTAGTTTTTCTAGATTTTTAATTTTACTAATATTCAAATGTTTCATATTACCTATCATAATTATTAATAATTGGCACCTATATAATGATATATGCATTATAAAACAAAATTAATTTTTAGTTTAAAATTATATAGGTAACGATTAAAAAAGATATTAATATTCATAAATCATAATGTATTTGATTTGTAACATAGTAATTGCAGATGTACTCAATATAATATATAGGTTATAATTATATTCATTCACTATTGTCGTTATTTTAATACTTGTGAATTGTGAGCAACCTATTATTGTTAAAAAGTCAGCGTATTGTAATTTTCAGAATGTGGATTCTATGCAATGTATAGCGTAAAGATATTTAGTTGTATGCATTAACATATTAGTTAAAATTGTGTTTAATTCCAAGCTATTCCCTTTACTGATATCTCAGCATTTTAACAGGTCCAATATGTATGATATATTGATATGTGCTGTAATATTATTGTTATGATTAAATGTGACAAACTATATTAAAAAAAAAAAAAAAACAGATTTTTGTTTATGACGTTTTATTATAATATTAATAAATACGATCATGATAAAAAGTGAATTGAAGGCAGTAAGATGTAAGTATATGTACACAAATTGATATTGTACAAACATCAAGACAACAGATAATTAACATTTTGAAATTTTATCGTTTTTTTGAATACTATTATAATTTATTATAATAATGATATCAATAACGTAGAATGTTTAATCATATATCATTTGACACAGAATGATTATAATAATAATAAAATATGATTTAATTTTATATTAATATATTGATACTCTTTTTTGTAGTTTTAGACTAGTTATTATGTTATGATTATAAACAACAGTGCTTCGTCTAAGGCATATTGTTGTGCATTTTTGTTCAACAGTAATAATATTAGGTAAAGTAAATCTAAAACCAACCATCCAAACGAAGTTTATAATTACAAAAAAGAAAAACTCGCAAAATCGTTATTTACGCGTTAAATTAGCTAAATTGCTTCCTAAATATTATGGTCGGAGTTTTCTGTAATATAACTTTAAAAAAAAACAGAACCTCCGTAAAAAGATTAATGAGGTAGGTTCTCAACAAGTTTTAAAGAAATGTTTGTAAAGAAATTCAAAAGTTGTATATCCCAAAAAAATGACAATTAGTATATAATATATTTTACTATAACGGCTGTAATTTGTAGATTCTGATCAAATGAAGGTGAATAAGATTTTTATATTCACATTGTGCACGTTTAAATTATTCCAAAAAATGTGTGGTCAATCTTTTGAGTGCAAATTTTAGCCATATCTTAAGATTTTAGGTGGCTAATTTATTTTAATAGGTAGTTTAAAATTTTTAATTTCAATCAAATGTTTAACAAAATAGTTCAGTCTGACCTGTAATTCAGCATACTATTGTAAAATTGTACATACAGTTATGTTTTAATAAATAAACGAGACTAAATATAAATAAATAATTTAATTAACTCGAGAAAGTATTTAATTTTATAGTAGCAACTTCGATTTGGATGCTCGTCAGTGACAGAATAATTAATACAATATAAATAAATATAAATTTTCAAAACAATTATTGAAATGAGCGCTGTATTAAATACATAGAATATCGTATATTATGGGCATGATACATATTATTAGAAATAATAAATCAACAGACATTATATATGTGTGTATATGTATATAAAACAATAGAATAACTGGGTTCTTGAGATGGTTTTATACTGTGGTATTATTATACCACAGTGCTATTGCAATTGCAAGTGAAACTAATTGGAGTTTTCATTGATTGGGGTGACCAACGCGTGACATGACGTGTTGAACGTGACAATGGAGCTGATGAACTGGAGTTCTAGCCGCATAATTAGATTCAAAAGGGACATAATATTACGAATGAAAAATAATTTGCACATTTTTTTCCTTCAAAACATTATATTTAATAATTTTAAAATGACCTCTTCTTCATTAAATTATTGTTCGTATAAGTGTATATTTTATATTATGTACTTTATATAATGTATAGTAAGTACCATAACACATTATATTTTATCATTTTTGTTTTAAATTGAAAAACCATTGATTAAATTGCGAGCGAATTTCAAGAATTTGCAGTTTTATACTCATATACTTAATCCATTAACATCCACATTAAGCTTTAAAAAATGTTTCTCATATACGTATCGATAAATTGTGGGTAAAATAAACCGAAAAGCGAATAAAATAGTTATCGGTTGACACTAGATTAATCGATTTAACTTTGAGAAAATAATATGACACATTGATTTGGTTGTATATTTCATGACAATGATTAATTTGCAAAACTCTGGAAATTTAGTTTAAACCTTTGAATGGAGGATTTTTCAAATGCATTGCAATTATTTATATCAAAAATGTTCTAAGGTTATTTACAAATTAAATGTTATCGAGTTTCATACTCGCTTTAGTGTCCAACAACCAGAAACATATTATGTATATTATAAAGTTTGTTATATTTAATTAAATTAATCACGAATCTAATTATTAACTTATTGGAATATCTTATAAATTATAATATTCTTTAATTCACAGTTCACTGCACTACTTGCTAACAAATACTAACGGATTGATATGAACGTCAAAATATATTTAAATTTTTTATATGATAATCATTAATATAATTATCGTATGATGAATCTTTTATATTATAATAGCGATTCTGAAGTTTAATTTTTTTCTAAAGTTATCGAACAGGCCACGCTAAAATATTTAGAGGTGTTACTCCTGACTGCTGATTTTGAAGCAGTGCCTAATTTTTTTTTTAATTTTCATTGATGTCGTCCTTTTACAACTTCATAGACTGATTTACTGAAGTTAATATTATATTTTCACATTTTATTATTGGTTACCGTAATTTATAAATCTCAACAAAAAAACTCCACCATACTTCGTGTAAAAAACAATGTTAAATATAAAAAAAACTGCGCTAAAAAATGTGATATCATTTTATAGACAGCTAAGTCTTTGAACTATAGATATCATTAATGCTATAATAATTGGCTAAAACCATTTATCTTAGCTAAGCGACTTTGAAACACTTGATAAGTAATACACTAACTACTTCAATCATAGTAGACTATAATTATAATGTGCTCATTATGCTAGGTATAGTATTTTGAAATTTTTACCTTAAATCGCCAAGCTAATTTAAATTTTTTTAGCAGATTAGTTTAAAAGTGATCCATTCTCTACTATACATTTTTGTAGTACAATTAAAGCATTTTCTGAGTCACAATCAAGGAATAAAATTAAATATTTTTAAACTTATAAGTTAATTTTAATATACGAATTGTTTGAAAACTTTTTTTTTGTTTAATTGGGTTGTTTTTATTGTTACCTCTTGTCACAAAATATTAAATACCATGTATGTGGTTGACGGTAAAATTTCTTTATGTTTAGACAATGTTTCGGAAAATCAAAGAATAAAATGTTCAAAACACCAAGTGAATACTTGAATGTACTAAAAATTTTCTATATGTTAAAAGTTGCAACATACAATTTATTGATTACTTATTTTACCAAAAATGTGTTCACAGTAAAATATTATAAAAATAAAAAAGAACAATATTGCAGAATCAGAACATTCCATCTTTTGTTCAGAATTTAAAAGTACAGAGTTTTTCAATATTGAGGAGTTTTATTCTCATTCTGTTTTAAGTTAGTGGGGAAAATTATTGTTTTGAGTTCAAACGTGACATTATAACGTTTGAAAAAATGTTGGGTATAGTAGTATAAATGCGTAGATTTATTCTTTATAAGTTACAATTTTGTGGAATCGATGTGCTGTAAATTGTATTATTAAATTTTTTAATAGTTGTACCTGCGTAGTTCATTAATCATTTCGTTGAAGAAAAGTTGTTGTTAATCTACATTAGGTAGTTGATAAATATCATAATTATGTATAAATCCCACGAGTTATCTCAGTGAGGCCCAGTATTTATGATTTATAAATATAAAAATAATAATTGAAAAATTGTTTGTGCTTCCTTTTAAAATAGTTATCTTCATAAAATAAACAAATAATTATTAAATATATTTTTGTTAAATATAATTTTCTAACCTCAGATTATAAATTTTTATTCTAGAGGGTCGTACATAATATTGAACTGTAGGTATTATAATATGAATTTACTTTGATGTTTATGAACGTCATAATATTTATATTTTATTGGTAATTTAAATTAATAATACGTATACTACCAACGATACTCGATACTAAACTTCACCCAATCATCCCGAATAAATGTTAATATATTAAAATCGAATATCGAAAAAGTATAGTTGATAATTAATATAGTTCTAACTATTTAATTTTTGGATAACCAGAGTGATGCTATATTGGTATTGCCCACAAAAACTTGGTTAACTATACAATTTATCTAATTTATTCGTCTTAAAATGTAAATTTGTATAACTACTAATTATATAACAGATCAACTTCAGTTCATATTTTATAACACCAATACATTTTGATGTTTATTATGTAACCTAATATTATTTAAGCTTATAACTATTTGGGTTTCATCTTGATATTTTACAGTTAATTCAATTATTTCATAATATTATTTACAAACATTAAGTAGTTTTAATAGTTCACCCCAATGCCATAATATAATAGTCTTTAATAATCATGTCATGGTGCACTGTTTTTTTTTATTTTTATTTATTGATGATGGTCCGTGACCAAGCGCTAGTTTTCCCCCCAACCTTCTCGAGTTTAGAGGACTTAACCTGGGCTTGTCTGTGTATTATTATAATGTTATAAACCTGGATATATAGGTATCAAAACCAAAAAAAAAAAAACATAAACCCTATGACACGCCAACACGCGTGTCGGAGTTATAAGAATGACGATCGCGTGTGCGGAGGCGTTGCATCGTAAAAAAATGCGTGGAGAGAAAAAACAAAATGATGAAATGCCTTTTTTAGCGACCCGCACGTGTGAAGGGATCGAAAGGCTGCCAAACAAACTCAAACGTTCGTAAACATGGGTTCTTTATAAATTACCTTGCGTAATAGTCGAGTGAATAACGAGATAATATATAATAACCGTATGCATGGAATAAAACGTATATAGGCATGTGTCTGATACGAGTATAATGATTTTTATCGGTTAGGTAGCTGTCCTACGTGGCACGGTTTATACAATATAACACATCACACATGTGTGATTAAAATTATAAAAAAAAATAATAGGATAGTTTTGTTTTGCGAGATTGAGATCATTGACGTAATAGAGTCAATCATTATTATAAATACGTATAGTAATACACGTATAAATCAATAAGTAATAATTTATAGTGCGGGGGTTTTTTTTTACGATTTTATACAAAAACATAATAGTAGATATAAAAATAAAACGAACGCCAATGCTTTTTTTTTATTAAAAAATGTTTATGCCACAATAATTTATTTAGTGATGTACAGAACCGATCACGATAATAATTCTTGACAAGAAGCCGTATTTGATTTTCTTTTGAAAATATTTTACATGTATTGTGCGGTGAAATGAAACTGAACAATAAACTTGTCTACAAACACGATTCCAGTACGTGTTGATTTATGTAAATACCTAATAATAACGAGCAACATAATTATATTATTCAGTTTGAAATACTATGCATTTTATTTTCAAATTTATTGGTGCAAAATAATCTCATTGTTTATTATTAATATGGAATCGTAATGAACAAATAAGAATAACATTCTACACATTCAAAAAAATTTTATTTTACAGTTTATTAATGATTGTTTATTTATTTAAGATTATTATTGAAGGTACACTTATTTTCTTGAAAAGTATAATCGTTTTTGGAAATTTTATTTATTTACATATAATTTTAAATTATAACAAAACAACATTTAAAAAAAAATAAGAATTTTACTTTATTACCTCGTATATAGAAGTACAATAGATATAAGCACTTCCTTATATCATATTATATTTCAGGTTATACAATAATACATTAATTATTATACCTACTTTGTTTTTATACTTTTTTGAATTATTGATGAATCAATATAATAATCAATATTGATGAATTTATGCATTATTTATTAAAAGTTAGTACACCTGATAAGTGAATACATGATAGTTAAAATTTTATTCCGATAAAATAAAAACTGAAATTAAATTATTATTAGGTAATTGACATAATGGTACCATACCTATTTTACAACCTACCGTAGGAGTCAAAATTTCATTTTTTTGTTTCTCTTTAGTATTCATATGATACAAACGTTATTTGTAATAAAAATGATTTTATATGAAAAGATTTAAAAAGGATTTAGTATAGTGTAGGTAGATAAACAAACAGAAAAACTAAAAACATGGTTATAACTTATGACGGACTCGTTATAGTTTTCATTCACGTGTGGTTTATAGCATTGTTGAAAATAAATTATTGATATCCATAAATAAATAAGGTAAAAACATTTTTTTTTTTTTATAGTTAAGTATGCTCGTAAATTTCTTTCGTTCATTTTACATTTTGGTCTTTATTATACCAAGTGCAAGGTGTTTTGAATCATTTTAGATAAACTTTTAACTAAACGTTATATCGACTATAATATTACCTACGACAATTTAAAAGATATTTCCATTATGCGAATATATGAATTTATTTAATTAAACTTATTATATATTATATAATATATGTTTTATAAAAAGTGTAGTTACACTGAAAAAATAAATATAATTTTTCAATATCAGTCGCACTTATTTTATCCATCTATCCTTTTATTTTTTAGCAAAAATCATCTACCGTGATATTAATACTACTTCTTTTTTAGGCTTAGGTTCACACTTAACTTAATAAAAATATATATTCATTTATAATTAATCATAAAAAACTATGCCAAGTTATTAAAATATTCAAACAATATTAGATCATAATAATCAATAATAACTCTGATCATAATATATCTTGTTGGAATGAAAATGTAAGGCACACATAAATAACTATGACAACAATTTAAAATATTAATCTACATGAAACTGTAATTGATATTGATTAATCGGATATGGAAAATATAACTTAAGTATGGTACGGAGAATAATTTAATAAATTAATGGTTGTCCACAGTACTATTGATTATACTAGTATGAATAATAAATTACAGTACGAATAACCTTACTGATTAACAAATTTTTAAAAATTAATTTAAGTAGTTTTAAGCAAAAAATATTAGTGAATTATTTCGCATTACGTTTTAAAATTAGGTATGCAACCAATAATAATTTATTTATACGATATTATTAAATTGTACATATTTCTGAAACAACGCGTATCTGTGATGAGTATTTCCTAACAACATATTAGCTAAAATTTAAAATACAAGCAGACTAACACAAAAGGATTCACCAACACTATACTACATACGTTATGTACCTATAGGCATCTTTTTTAGGTAAACATTAAAACGTCATATTTAGAAATAATTTGCTAAACAGAAAATTATTGTAATTTTCGTTTTGATAAAAATATAAAAATATTGATATTGACATCCATCATAAAATATATATAATTATCTATTGGTCTGTGAATCTTTTTTTAATTTCAACATACCTAATAGGCGTGACATATGAAATTAAAATAAGGATGCAGTTGGGTCATACCAGTAGATGGGTTAGAGAAATTTTAAAATTCATCTGAAAGATAGTGAATAGTTTCCTGTTTAACCGAAATTTTAAAGAAATCACTAACGTAACTTGACTTTAAACAGGGTTAAAATATTGTTGTAATATATTTGTGTGTTATAATTTTAACATCTCATTAATGCAATACGATAAGTAACGTGACATAATATCTTACATAACCTCGAAAATAAATAATTATGTTGCGGATAAAGATACTGTACCTAATGGTAGAAGAGTGACAAATAAGTTTAATACAAATCATTCTTTAGCAGTTTATACTTTTAAATGCTCATTACGCTGTATAATTGTGAACATACAATTTGTATAACTAAAAAAAAAAATTGCCACATAAGTGCGCAACATGTAAAACATAATTACATAATAAATATACATGTTGTTAATTAATTTCTTCCATGGTAAGATTGAATATGCATACGTTATATTATAGTATGTTATACTTAAAATAAACAATAAGCACAATAATATAATTAACTAGGTATTATGACGTGTTGTTTAGATTGTATTAGGCAATATTGTATTTTAACAACAATCGTTTATGTCTGCGTTTGAAACAATTATTTACAATATTAAATAAATTATCCAAAGAAAAGATAATTTTCAATCAAAGTGATTCTAATGGCGCATAATATATAAAATATAATTATTCTAATTGTTATTTCATGGTTGGAATTTAATTTCAGTTAAGAATGGCGTTTATTTGTTTCTCACTTCACCTACTTGCTTTGAACAATAATCTACGCACCGTAGTGAGCTTTTTAGAATAGTAAAATCTCCTTTGAATTACTATAACCTATTGTCTGTTGTGTTGTGTTTAAATTACGAGAAAACTTGATAAAACTTCTTACACGCCACTCGCTCAAAGTTGCCGCAGTGAAATTTAAACAAACAACAAGCGATATGGATTGGTTATAACTACGCTGATGTGTTGCGTGTTCCAGACAATATACAGTTAACGCACACCATTTGTCATAATAAATATCAAAACTCAACGTCCAAAGTATTTTCTTGCAAAGTATAATTTTGAGTGCAGACGTGCAGTCGTTTGCAGTTTATATTGGTAGATTTCGTCTGGAAATTCGCTCGAAATTTTCTCGTGAAATGTAAACAAGCTTACTGCGAGTTCCTCAGAACCTTTAAATATAATATTATGTTGTGTACACTTGCAATATACTAGTCAACAAAAAACACTGTTCCACTACTCTAGTAACAGTTGTACATTTGTGTCATAAAAATAACGTTTCACCGTCGGTACAGCGTACAGTCCTCAATTGAATTTATAGTTATATATATTCAAAATTATTATACGTTCCGAATACAATAATACATTATAAACAAGTATAGAGGTGATTAGGTGAATCGTTCGAAAGTGTTGAAAAAACAAACCACACTTGTTTACATTTTATATTACTATAGTTTAATATATTACCTATAACATTTATAATAAATTATACTCTATAGGTACAAGTTGATTATTTTACATAATTTTACATTTTTGAGAAGAAAAATTATAATATGTTTACTATTTTTTATCGTAATTATATTCAAATTTATTGAACCACTCAGAATAATATTTTGCTTAGGAATAGTAAATTAAAAATGTATATTTTCATTCTAAAACAAAAAAACCTTAAAAGATAAAAATTAGAAGAACACTATACATTATTTTAAATTGTGTTTTTCTGTTGTAAGTATTCAATATTGTGTAAGAGTTGATTTTAAAATAATATTGAAATTATACGGTATATAGTGATAAAATAGTCTGCTTGGATTGTACGTGTAGACATATATGTATAGTGTAAGCGTCCGGTGGTTACTCATCAATCTAAAGTAGACGGTTACCACTCAAATCACATAATATATCACCATTTTGAACTACACTAGTTTTGGAGGGACATCAGCTCATTCGGGTGTAATTAGCGGGACGAGAGATAAACTTTGGTGGTTCTATATACATTTTACATAATAAAGCTAGAAGTATGATAATAATCGTTAGTTTTGAATAAACGTTGGTGGATGAACAATACAACATTATAATACAATAAGTTGATTGGTTAGAAATCAAAGCATTAATTGTATTTTGATAACATCGGTGTTATCGTGATACTGCACTATACCCAGATTAAAACGTCATATACAAGACCACCAGTGGCTTAAACACATACATTTCCGAAATGGAGGGAGCGCCCACGGGTATATATTATGTTTTAAAAACTTTTTTCCGTTTTTATATAATGAAAAAAAGAAAGGGGGTTTAAACTTTCCATAATTGTGATTTTTACTGCACTATGCCACAGCTATAAATAATTATAATTTATAATTATTTTTAAATTTAAATTTTTAAGTATTTTGCCGCATATATCTTTACAGAAATGTTATCTACAGTAATAAGGGACCACAGTATTTTTATTCTCTTTTGAAATTAACAAAGTAGAATACACGCATGAAACTGATTTCCAAATCACAAAAGCGTGTGATCGCAATACAATATGTACAGTGTACACAAAAGGAAAACATAGGTATACCTAAGGTAGTAAATATTAAATGATACATTTTCTATTATCTAATTCAATTATACACGTTTTGTGTTTATTACAGAATAATATTTGAAATGTTTACTTTTATAGTTTTATTAGATCTGGAAATGCATTTCGAGGTTAGCCAATAATTATAATATATTTCGTTGTATACACAAGTTTATTATGCACGAGTTCAATAATGTTTTACTTTCCGAGAAAGCTTTTAATCCCATTTATCATTTCTGCTTTAGGCATTAATAATTAATATAATAATTTTAACATCATGCAATGTTACTCTTCATACTTACTACACTAATATTTTCAACAAATCGTGTAAAAAAATATTTTCAAAAACGTTTTTGAAAGAACGAGTGTTTGGGATCACTCGGTTTACCTACTATAAAATTAAATATACTTATTAAATCGATATAACTAAATCAAAATCTTAGTTATATTAGACATAACTATAGTGATTTACTATAAAAGGTTCCAGAAAAAAATAAATATTTTTAGTCAGTAGTGTGTATATATTTCCCCATTAACTATAGGAAAACTATTAAATTCTATAACATCTTTTTATTTAGTGAAACCTCAAATACCGGACACTCTCGGTCACTGAAATATAGTCCACTATCCGGAGGTGTCCACTATTCAGAGGCTTCAGTTTGTAGAAATGTTGTAGTTTGTTCCCAAAAAGACGTCCACCATTTGGAGTTGTCTGCTATTTAGAGGTGTCCGTAAAGGGAAGTTTCACTGTAGTTTAAATTTGATATATTTGCTTTCTATATTATAATATACCTATGTTATAAAATCCACCCGTTTATCATACGCTTATTTATAAAATTTGAATAAGACACAAAAGCTATGAAAATGTCGTTACCATAGAAATGAGTAGTGTTAAGACATAATATCTATTTCTCTCTCACAATTATTTAAATTTATTTTTAACGATTAATTTATTCATTATTGTAGTCAAAATTAATAAAACAATATTATATGACAATATATACCTATATTGTTATAAAATATTAACGTATATTCATGTCTGATCGTGTATGATAAAATAAGCTATAAAAATCCTCCAATTCACAATATTGATACAGCTTTTATTGAAAATGGGCCAGTAGTTTTTGAGTATATAACCACATCATATTATGATATATAACTATATAATGATTATAATGTAACCTATATATAAAGGGTTGCCATTGGTTACCAGCGTCCAGCAGCACTTGAAGTAATGTCTCTGAATCGGCTAGTTTCCGACGTGCGTTTCGCTTTTCAGATGTTATAGCAGATCTGCTGGCTGAAAGTTGCAGCCCATATCTGATTAATCTACCAATGTTTTATTTTTTTTGTCCCGTTTTAAATAATTTTCAGCACCTAATGTTTATTGGCAGATGAGGCAACCAACGATGGCTTAGTTGTGTGTGACATTAAAAAATCATTTAAGTGAATGAAAAAAATCTAATGATAAATATTTTATCATAATATATAACCAATGGCCAATCAGCGTTGCCAGTGTCAAAAATTTGTTTTTTAAAAAAAAATATATACATTTGTAATCAATGGCATCCTATAAATATACAAAACAATTTTATTTTTTGTTGCTTGAGACAAAATAAAATGCATGTATGATTTACCCTTACACTTTTCAGCTACCTACCTATAGGAGTTGAAAAAATACTCTATAAACACACTCCCTGTCTCAAGGAATCTATTGATATAACTTTTATTGAAAACGGTCCAGTAGTTTTTGAATAGGTAGCTAACAGATAAACATCCATTTTTATATACATAGATTTTAGATCTTATATATGACGTATTATATACTTCTAGAATAATATCATATAATAAATACCTATTTGATATATATATCTGAAATATTTAATTTAACTTTTTTACAGAGGAAGGCTTACAAAGAAAAAAAATAAACTACATATTACTAAATCTAACTAAATTTTGGTTTGAAGGTTGGCGGCTGTGATGAATTAGATGATGTTGGCTATGGATTGATGGCGATTGTTAAGTATTTCACAGCAATAAAATTGCTATATGCAATACATTTTTAAACAATACAAAATAATTCATAGTTTATCTTATTTACCATAAAAAATACCATGCAATTGTCAACCGACCTTGAAGCTTTAATTCATGGCGGGAGTTTGCTATCTAGTATTATATAGAAATCTGTGGATTATAGTGTCTTGTATGTGGTGACCTGTTATTATCTCGAGCTCTTTTAGTGGAATTTAACGGTTTATCTCAATGTGGAAACTGTAAATATATTTACATCACACAATTTTGTACACAGTCTTATTAAAAAAGAAATCATCACAGGACATCCCTAAGTGTGGTAAAAAAATCTAAAAATCTTAAAATAAGGTGTATTTAAAAATTTCAAAAATAATATTTTGAATAACTGCACTATTCGAGATAAAAGGCAGTGGTAGCCTTATCAATCAGTGAAACACCATGTGCAACAACAAAATAATAATATTATGTTTTGAAAAAAAAAATAACGAATGTGAAATATATAATACGTAAAATATGGATCCAACGCAGTTTGTTTGATCTCGAGTATAAAATATAATATTATTATAATATATGGGCCACCACAACGAGCCACAGGTGCAATTGCGTGGCCGCTTTTATACTGGTCTGTGAGAAAAACAGTGTATGTATGTGTAGCTGGTTCCCTTCTTTTGTGGGTAATCTAATTAAAAACGTAATTGTATGCAATAAAATGAAGGGAAAGAGTGTATTCGTGGAATAGTCAGTTATTAAAATTATAGCCGATAAGTTTTTAACAAGAAAATGTATACCTACCCTGTGAAAATATATATAATAGCAATATTATTTTTTTCTCGTGATCAGTTGGACGGCAAACCGGCAAATGGATCATGTAATACAATGTTATAATACAATTTAAAATATATCCTATTTAAAAATTACTCAGCCATGAATTTGAGCATCGGTATGTACTTATGTATAACAAAGGCGAATTATATGCAGTGTGTCTGACATGTTTTCCAAGTAAAATATTTCTCATGAGTAAATATTGATTTAAACAACGACTCCGGAACGTGTAATTTGATTATGAACAGACTTCACAATATAATATTTTTTATACTTTCTTAAAATTACATTACTACTATAATTATTGTATTCTATATTATAATGGTTTATGAAAATTAATTAATACTCATTTGGATAGAATGATGCTCCTTATAATGACATTTTTATGAAATAGCTCTGCATCTTATAAGCAAATAATTTTTTTCTATATTTCATACGATAGCAGTAGGTTATACATATTATTAAACACACACGCACACGCACACGCACACACACACATATCAAGACTGATATATTTAAAATAATTATTTATTAAAATCAAGTTGACCATTTATTTAAACTTTAAATAGTTTTATCCATTATCTGAACAATTTGACAGTTTTTTGGTACAAGTATAGATATTGTTATTTCGGAAGTCTAATAATTCTCATAGTTTCTGTAATACAGAATACTTACTAATTCAATGAAACTTTTGAAACGAAAAATCATAAAAAGTTACTTGCCGAGTCCTTTATGTGAAACTATTGCCGACCGAACCGGAAAAAAGTTTGTAAATACATGAATGGTTGTAAATATATGTATAGCTTAAAATATTTATCCTCAAGCACATCGCAGAACAATGTAATATTATATAAATAAGAATTTTACATTTCGTTTTTCCATTTCGTTAAATAAGTCTGTCTCAATGTTACGATACGAGATAAAAAAAATCACCCAGTAGGTATATCAACACAAATTGAAAATCGTATATATTGATGATCAATAGAATAGTATTTCCATTCAACGAGAAAACCAGAAAATAAGTGTTTTAAACAGAAAATTCACCCAGTTTTAATACTGTTTTATCTTTAACATATATTTTAATCGTTTTAAGCAATTACCAACATTAATATTGTAACATTTTTTTAAGTATATCAATCCTGTTGCAAGAATTGATAAGACTTGTTTCCTAATTTGGAGATTCTTCTTCTTCTTCAAAAAAAATATATATATATATATATAATAAAAATGTACAGATTGTCGCAGTTTGAAGGGTTTTGCACGATTTTTAGTGTATCGGTACCTATATTGCTTTATTTTACACTCTAAGAATAGTTTATGGCAATAATAAAGAGAAGTAAGGAGAAAAACATACCAAGATAATAAAAACACTCTTTTAGCTTTACTGACCATAGCGTAATAAGAGTATACCGACATTGGATTTTTATTAAACTTTTGAACGCAGTAATAAATTATCGTAGAATTTAGAAAAATTAATTATTCTAGATGTGGACTTCTGTAGATTAGTAATGTTTTTTTTTTTTTTTTTTTTTTTTTTTAATAATTAAGGCTTCAAATACATGGTTTATTAGACATTACTAATATTTTTCTGTGAAAGTATATGAATCTTAAATTCAATTTTCAATTCTTTATAAATTAATATTTCAAATAATATCAAAATAAAAAAAGAAAAGAAAATGGTTCACATCATAATAATATACTTTCATGAATAGGTACATACTTCACCAATTCAAACATTTAATTCTAGTAAAATATAAAAAAATTGACAAGTTTCAATATATCAAGGTAACTCAAAAATAATATTTTAAAAAATCTATAGATTTTACCATGGTTTAATCTTCGAAATTAATTTAAGTTATTAAAATAAAAAATTCTGTTTGCATCATGATATTGTTACCATTATATTGTTATATAGTTGATCTAAACACGATAAAAACGAAATTGTTTTTGGATATCCATCGGTCAATTTCACAATAAATTTCTTTTTTAGTTAAAGAGAGGCAATTTCTGTTCGCTTGATTGATATTGAACACTGAACAATAACGACCCAAAGTGGTGGACTTGATGCATTTTATAAAAACAAAACAACCGTTCGGCGTAATCGATCACACTTTGATTTTGGACTTTGTTAATATGTTTGAGTCATTATAACAAAATATATCATTTATGAATAACAAGTTATCAATACCAACGTTCAACAATTATGACACGTAATTAAAATTGCACTTTTTCAATAGGTAATTTAATATTGTATCGTTAAATACACGATGAATATCATCAAATTATCTTTATTAAAGCGTGGCTATTAAATTGTTAATACAAATTTTAAAAAAAATGGTTAGTTGACTATTGTTTGTGTAGAAATAGAAACCTACTAGTTACGTTTCAATATGGTGGACGTTGGATAAATTTGATGCATCTCTTAATGAATTTACGAAATATAAGGATTTGGTCACCATTTATTGGAAAATACTTTAAACAAAGTAACCATATGAACATGTTTTATAGATCGAAAAATAAAACAAAGAAATATAAACTATAAACAGTAATGGCTTTTTGGAAGTTTTTGAGAACGATTTGTGGTCGTGAGTGTCAACCAATTTCGCGGAAAACAAATATCAGTACGTCACATAAATGATATTAGTAGTAAGCATATTGTTACATAAAAATGTACTTACAATTTAGATTAGCGAGATATCAAGTCGGAAACACTGAACGCCGAAAGGTACAGTGTATTGAAATAATATTATTAATATTATTATTAAAATATAAAGTACCATATTATTATAACATTTTTCAAATAACATTATATAGGTACTGAGAAGAAATTGGAAAAAACAATAATGTTATACGATTGTGACATTTTATAATATGTATAAACGTAGAGCAATTATTGTAAGATGGGACGTAATAGTTAAGTTCGCCTGAAGACAATATTTCCATGATGTAAACATGTGTTTTACGGAACTGCTGCAGAGGCAAAACGTTATTTTCTGCTCGTTATTGAAACGACGCGTACACGTAAGATAATGCTATTCATAGTATGTATAATAATATTATGTATTTGCAAAATTAATTCAAACGGGTTTTTCATTTTGAAACATTTTTGCAATAAAAATAACATGAAACGATGTAAATGTTATATTGTATCGCTTTTCTAATATTCTACGATAAAACAGCATTTTCGTGTATACTATCTGCAGGTTTTGAATTTTATGTTTCAATACACTATATATTCATCAATTTGTATTAATATAAATACCTATAATAACGATTGGCAATGACTTAACGTAATAAAAAAATATTGAACAATCAAAAATATAAAACCAGTACCTAGTGCTTGGTTAATTATAATATTTACGGCTAATAACATGAATTGTGATTAAAAAATAATGTTCTATTGTGATAATGTGAACTATACAAGTGGTTGACGTTGTTTATACAACTAAACTACTAATGAATGAAAGACGTTTCTAAAATACATTTTCATTACAATTTTTAAATGTTCTATTAGCATCAAAAAATATGCACAGCATTTTCGCGAAACGTTATTCTTAATATATATAAAATTAAAAATTTCATAATAACATCAACGAGAAACATGACATGTAATACCTCGATAATAATTACTTTTAGTTTAAGGTACCACGCTCGTTATCGATTATAACTAAAACATTACAACTCTATTATAAATAAAATATCTGTTAAAATGTATATCCATTGATCAATTAGTATCAATTGTACAATGTACAATGCACAATAATTATAAGGCACAATCGGTACAAAGTCATGCACGAGTCATGACAACTGTTATAGTCACTAAAACACAAGAAATTATGATAGCTTTGTAGATTACATAAAGCGAATCACTCGAGTAGTAAAATAGCCAGTGAGGGACGAAAAAAATAGGACAGTCATTGATTTTATTCGCAGGCGATCAGCGAGTGTTCAACACGCGGTGAGGCATAAGTGCCAGGCGTCTAGGCCTATTACATTTATAGAGCTTGCTAGGGCATAGGACTTAAGAGCAAGTGATTTCGAGGACGATTAAGTAAATTCACGTAGTGTAATTGACTTTTTTTCGGTAGATTATCAGAATTATATATGGAATAAAATAAATGTATAGTGTATTATTTTTAGGGAATACATTATATTATAAGGATAAAAAAAAATATGTAAAATATCAAAATAAATTAAAACCAAACAAATCATTTTACATCACTTGTAATACTAAACTGATTATTGCCATTTTACCCTTTGAAGTGCATATTATATTACAACCGGGAAGTTTAACTGAACCATTCAGCACTATCGTAAAAATAATATTATTTATTTTTTATTGATATATTGAACATTATATTCATTTACTATGATTGAATATTTCATTGTTCAAATGAATTGTGTGTGTGAGAGCTCGGACGCGCGCGCGTGTGTGCGTTTAAACACAAGTGGTCAAAGCCAAGTCTTCCGCCCTCACGGATCTGATATATTTGGTACATAGATAATCCTATAGTCTATACCAGAGGAAGTGAATCTCAAAGTTGGTTTTTAATTTTTGAATTAAACACAGGGATTTGTTGGTTCACAAAAAATGTATATAAATTGTTCGTTTGTTTAGGGTTGCCATTAGTTACCGGAAATAAATGAGGTTATTATAATAATATTGTATAATATATAATTTTAGACCTGTATTTTATATTTGGTCAGAACCACACAAATGACTATTTGTAATCAGAGTTTAAGACAAAATAAATCCACTGGTATTATTTACTTTATCATAGGCAACGCCGTGTAAAATCAGCTAGTTTAATTACTAACTAAATAAAAACTTTTAAAATCGCGTGACGTTTAAATATACGTTCAAACGAATGATTAGATGACAAATAGTAAACATTCGCAAACCACTAAACCGCTAAATTGATTAATTTGTATTATAGATAATAGGTATTATTTTGTCAAAAAATAAGAACATGGTAATGTAAAATTCGTACAGAATTTTTGTTTAGTCTTATTTAAAAGTATCAACAACTTATTATAACGATAGTTTCATTTAATATATTGTTAAGTTAATTTAAATTATTTTTTACAATACTGTATTTAATATTTTCGACTTTCGATTACACGCCTATTTTATGGTCAATTGATTTCTCGAGGTTGGTAATGTTGCTGTTAGAAGTTCTTCTTTGACCATAAAATATCCATGTGTTGGATTCGTCTTACCAATTTATTCAAGCTTTTGTAGTTCATGGACCATAATAATATGTACATAGTTCTTTTAATTTCACTTAGTTGTTTCTATAGTTTGTCAAATTTTGATGGGCCATTCTAGTAAGCAGATATTTTTGATTTTTTTTCTAATGTGAGCATATGCTTATATTTTTATTATTCTTTATTATTGTATGTACGATTTCCTTCGAAGCTTTGTCTGATTTTCATTTTTTCGTGGCTGATAATCCACGAAAGAGAGATGGTTTAATTATTTGTATATTTATTGAGTTATTTATTTTAGTGGATATGTGACTTAGATTGGATCAACTTTTTAAACTGATTAACTTGCTTAGAGATCATCGAGGATTAAAATATGTTGCTCCATTAAGTTTAAAATGTATTATACCACTTTTAAAATAGTATTATCTAATACGTGGTTATTTAGAGCACTGATCATGCATTTATTTTTGTAACTGACGTTGAGTTTCCTGTTTTGGATTTGATGTGTGTCTATTTAGTATGTAGATTTCTGTATAATTTGGATATTTTTCTATATTTTCGTGCAAATCATTTTTATGAATTTGTTTAATTGTGTATAACATTTAATTTACTTAAAAAAATAATTTTAATTTTTAAAATAAACGAATAAATAAAACCAGGCGGAAACACTATATCCTTATAAAATGCATTTTTAAGTCTAAATAAGAGGCGTAATATTAACAATACAACTGGTTGAAAACTTCTTACAAGTAAAATAATCATCTTGAAATAAAATGAATATATTTAAACTATATGACATTTAGACTTGCCGTCTTGTGTAAATGTGTAGTCATATAATATCAAAATTAATATGGGAGAATTTTAATTTGTCAAACACAATCCATTTCTTTTTCAGCCATTGGTAGGATTATAAAATCCTATTTATATACTATATAACTGATTTATCAACGGGTTTGTATGAATTCTAATTTAGAGTGCTATTTATTAATGAATCATTTTGTGCAAAATTTATCAATTCGTGGTAGTAAAAATTCAAATCCCGTCCACAAAAATTATTTTAACCAAATAGAATGTTACATATAATATGTAATAGTACATTTATTATACACATACATTTATATTTTAGAGTTTTACCAAGTACATATTTATAGAAATGGTATGTACCTTTGATTTAAATTATTACCGGTTTTGATTATGGAAAAAACATATAAAAGAATTCATTATTAAGTAACACACAGCAATTATAACTAATTCATAGGTATATATTAACGATTAAATGATTTAGTTTTTTTAATACCTGAACAGTGAACATAGTTGGTTTATACATACAATTTACATTTTTAAAATTCACTATAATTTATAGTTAAAGCTATCCCCATAGTTTTAATGCTTATTACTTATTATATTATATTGTAGTAAATCTAGATATTTTTGAGGTACAATCGACTTGTCTATTGTTTTCTAAATGTTTCATCGTTTATTGAAACATTTTGTTCGCAAAGTACAATGGAATTTTGGATGATTATCATCAAAAACCAACTCATTTTTTTTGTTTAGATATTTAATATATTTATCAATATCTTTACACAGTGGGAGACGGGATCCTATTGTAGTCACATTTTTTTTTTAAACACAATTATAAGCATTTGTTCAGTTCATTTCTATCCTAACGATTTTGTTAAAAATGTTTCATGCATACACTTCTTTAAAATCAGCTACATAAATATGTTTACAAAATTAATTTTGAATTCAACTCATAATAATTATATTCGATCTTTAACTGTATTTATTTTGTTATAATATTATTGTAATTGCCAAGCAATCCTCAAATGCCATATGCATATGAGGGTTGAACAGTGTACCTACAATATTGTGTGGCTGTGTCGAGGATATTATAATCCAGAATATTAACACCATTCATGGACTTAACAATATTAACGATTAATATGTCAATTTGTCATTTGGATGAATTGTATGCATTCCTACCTTTGTTCAAACAAATGATCCTAATACAACCATGGTAATATAATATATAATATATTATGTTTATCTAATGTCTAAATTGTTGATTAAAATCAAGTCAAATGGAAAATGGTTTATTGTTCATATTGTTTTTAATTCTGCCTGCAGTGTTGTATTATAATATTGTATGTGTTTTCGGTATATTTTCAAATCCGCCATGACGTCTCAGCTAGCAGATGCATTAGTTTAAGCAGACATTTCGTATATAGGATAACCTTGTACGACAGTCTTCAAGAAAATATTCTTCAAAAGTGTCCAATTATTCGTAAATATTTTTTACACAAAAGTAAGTGTTTAAAAAAAAATACTTAAAATCAAAGTATTTATAAATTTAAAATAATTTTGAATCTATACACGGAACTATTATTTGTTTATGATTTTTTAATACATGTTCGATGTATCTCGGACTGTGTGCGAATAGTTTTGTGCATATAATGATAAATAAATAATTTCGTAGCTAAATTTCCTATCCAAGGCTTCGTGTCATCTTAATTCTTTTATAAAAATACATTACGTCATACCCTTGTGTACTATTTGACAATTGTATTTAACAATTGTGCATCAAAAGTTCACTGAGAGATGTGTATACTTTTGTTATAATAATTCAAATTAATTAAACACTATAATATATATATTTGAAAATATAAGGCTACCTACCAATAGTAGTATTTGGTTACTTTTGAAATAATATCTATACATATTTGGATTTAATCAATAAATACAATGCTCCAAGTGTAACGCTGAATGCATCTAAATATCTATATATATATTATAAGTAGGCATATTTTAGAATTTATATTATATTTCAAGAAATATAAACGATTAAAAAATTGTGGTTGGAATGAGCATTGCTATAAATTAAAAAAGTTACTGTAATTATTTAGAAAATAAAAATTTAAAAGAAGATATTTTTGCTGTATAATTTATATGTAAATATTTTAACTATGCATGGAACTTCTATCTTAGCTTATGTATTTAGTGGTAATTCTGGACTAAAAGTCTGTAAGAAAAATAGTTGTAATAAAAATTCAGAACAAACACTTTAATGTTACCTAATAACTGTTTGACCGTTTTAATATTATCATCATTATAAAAGCCCATTTATAAAATAAATAGCTACGAGAAAGACTATGAAAAATATCAAAAAATATACAAATATCATTTTATATAGGTTATTTGATATAATATTAAACATAAATGAAAATATGGTTTGATTTTTTCCAATTAGTGACGAGTGCTCAGATGCTTTTGTCGAGTAAAATTGAAGATGATCAGTCCTCAGTTAGATACTTATATATCTTATAGTAATTTTCATACATAAAACCGGTTTGCAAATATTCGATAAAACTAGATTCCACCAAATGCTAGTTATGATGATAATAATAAAGACTTGGTTAACATATTAGTTTTTTTTACTAGGTTATGTTTATTTTTACTTCCACATTGAACATTATTTATTTACTTAATTAAATAATTATTTTAACATCATTCATATCACGAACATATCTTTCAGTCAAGTAGTTTTAAATAAGTATGATTATAGCTTAAGTTATAATTATAAATAAAATATTTTTTTTTTTGAACTTTTATATTTTTGTTGAAAAGTAATTATTTATGAGTATAGTTTTAATTTTTAATTGTGTTCAAATATACAATTCAAAAATGTGGGTAATATATTTTATCAATCCGGAAAATGTATCGATTATTAATAAAATTAATAAAAACCAAAGTTTTTTATTCATTTGAAATACAATTCAAATTATATTTGTTACCAATTATCATCAAAATAATTTTGATTTTACACTGGAGTATATAGTTATAGTATATAGTATATAGTTACTATCACGATGAAAACTTTATTGTTTATAATCATGAAAATTGACCTAAATAGATGATTAATAACAATGTAAACTCAATAAAATTACACAAAAAAGTAAGTAGAAACCTTAGTTTAATATTGAACATAATATACATATTAATGGCAAAGACCCCCCTAAAAGCTATTGAATTATTATCAGTCATATTTATTTTGCGACTCCCCATGGGAGGTTGTGAAAATAATTAAACATGGCGGTCAAATAAATCACTTTAACATTGAAATAATCTGAACCATAATTTCCTGTGGTGGTTAGTTTTTATTATTTTATTTTTTATCGAATAAATAATAATTTACGATCCAAAAAGACAGATTTAAAAGTAAAAAATATAATAGATTTATTTTTCACCATAGATTTGGACTCAAGTGAAAAAGCAACCTAAATCTTGATTGAACATTTGTGGTTTGCAAGAAAATTTGACAGTCAAAATACATTTTATTTCTATATTTTCCCATTTTCTTTGCATTTAAAACAATTTTTATAAAAGTTTTATTTTACAAACGGTATTATCATCTCAAAATAATGGTTTGCAAATTTAATCATAATAAATATACCAGGCAGGAAACTCAACCAAAAGAATGCCGATTTGTCGCATTTCAAATTCAGCTGTGTGCCAGGTTTTTATATTGGGACACAACTTGCATACTTATATTTGATGAAAACTTTAGTTTATACGAGATTCTGAAAGAGGAAATGTTCAAAACAGAAAATTCATCATATTTCATAAAATAATAATATAAGATATAAGATCATATTAATATCGTAAATATCATTAAGTCTTAAAGAATTTAATCAAAAAGAAAAGTCACATTTTTAATTCACTTTATTCCATTATAATTTATATTTTATTGAATAATAAATTATGTCATACTATGCTTTTTTTGATATAGTGGGTAAATTTATATATTATAATTCCTGTGTTAATAAAAATTTTTTGAATTTGTCCATACAAAGTATTTATATAAGTATAATTATAAAGTAATATTATATGAAATAATAGTTTTGTTTCAGTACACTTTTCTTTTAGCTTTTTTTATTTAAATAATTCACTGAAAAAATATTATATATTTTCTAACAGATATATGTATTTTGGTATCCACCTAAATAATTATATTCGTATCATTTTGAGATCCTAAGAGTATCCATACAACAAAAAGTTAAAGCCTGAAGGTACATATTACATTGCAATTTTAAAGTTTAGATGAGAAAAGTAACATCGATTTGTTTTCGAATTGACAATTGTCTGAATTGCTGAAATCTCATCTATACCAGTGACGGAAATATTAAATTTCATTTTTTTTATTTATTCATTTTTTTCATACATTTTCTGACCCACTTTAGATTCTAACTGTACAGTGTACAGGTACATTACGTAAACACTAAAAGTCTAAAACTAAATATTAAATAAATAACAATTATTACAACAAAAATCAATAATATGATACTCACGTCGTATTAATGTTTTTAAGTTTATAACACAATCGTTTAGAACTTTAGATAAAGTATGCATATTTTAAACAAATGTTAAACAATTAACGGCAGTGCAGGATCGTCCAGTCTGACCTACGGCCACCTACCATACACAAAAACTCGTGATAGATAGTGTCAAAGTTGCAAGTACATGAATTGAGGATGTGCAATGTAGTAATTGTCGTCGTCCACCCACAGTGTACGGTTCGATGAATATATCAGTATGCTCATAGGCGCAATTAGACTTCTAAAACGTGGGGTGTTATGATTGTAAATGTATCAGACAGCCGAAGGGAGGATTTTTCCTCCACACCCCCTATTATCGAAATTGCACGATCTTACAACATACAAATCTACAATAATCAATATTTGAAAATTGTTTATTCACATTTTATCACACGTCATATTAATGATAAAAAACAAAATATATATTGTGTACAATACTATTTTTATTGATATATTAAGATTTTACCGGTAAAAATTATGGAGGGGGGGTTACCATTATTAATACACAGTAAACCATAGCATGCATCTATTTAGTGCTTTTTGATGTAACATATTGCGTAATAATAGCTCATACATCATAATCAATCCACTTTTTCGTAATATGTATCGTCTATATAGGAGTATGAAATAATTTATAATGAATTAGGGAATATAATTGACAAAATAAATTAAATTATTTTTCGGTAAATATTTCATAATTTAAAAAAAACATAAAATTGATGGTATTTTACTAAATAATAATAATAGTTAGACCTAAAAAAAAAAGGGGCGCCAATTAGATAAGGGATTCAAAAGACCCTTTTACACCCCCATTCCACCCTCTATTTTCTTTAATGAGTTTGCTTATAATTATTTTTGTTATCAGATAAATAGACAAAACCCTACGGTTTTAGTCTGTTGTCTAACGTTGTTATAACTGTTGTGTAACACCTAGATAAAGAGAAAAAGTATAATTAGCACAGCTAATTCTCAACGCGGGACGGCGTAAAAATTACTCTCAGAAAAAGCCTATATCAACTCAGTCGCACTTAAGAATCGATGGAGTGGGTAGCAAATCGAAGTTTCCTAAACACGGTCTCGCAGTACCCACGTACATGAAACAAAACAACTGTTAAACTTTTGCCATCTATACCGTGGACGTAAACAACACAGTATATGCCATCTTTGATACGTTAAGCAAATTCCGTAATAAATTATGATGTTTGAAACTAAAGACAAAATAGACTCAGTTAAACAATTTTTTTTTTTAAACTAATACTTAGAACAATAATTATTTATGTTTATACAGCGATGCTATTAATTATTTATAAACAACAGCGTAACCTAGGTAGTAAAAATAACAAAATTGACCTGAATAATAAATATTGAAATACTGCATGATCGTCATAATCGTTCGTGTATTGAAATAGGGTACATCACAAACGTAAATAAATGTATACATTTATTATATTGAATTCATAAATATACCAACCGTTAGCTTTAATGAAATAACTTAATTCAAATTTATTATTTTTGTTATCCTGTATAATATTACGTTCTTCAATATGGTTCAAACACGGTTTAAAAATATTGGTTTCAATACCTATTGAATAACTAGTTCTGGTTCAAATTTTGTTTTGATAGCTAAGAAATTATAATTCGTACAACCTATTTGTTCCTGATATTTATATTTCAAGTTTATGTATGTTAAAACTTATAAGTTATTAGTTATTAGTTATTACTAACACTATATGTTACACGTTTCTAAAAATACGAAAAGTATAATAATTTTTAGTACTCACATATCAATGCAGCATAGTTTAGTTTTGTATGTATATTATAATGTAATATCATTAATAAATCTAATAATATATTATCTAAAATAAACAGGTGATATAATATTTACTTCTATCCCCACTACCCAATATCATTTGTTGTAACTTTTGAATATGTAATAAACAATAATATTTTGTAAGTTCCTAATTTTTATTAAAAATATTTTTACCAACTACTATTACAGGTAGCAACACAGTGAAGCATTAAATAATTTTTAGGATTATACCAAATATACAAGTTTATGGTATGAAGCAGTGTTGAGATGACTAAAACAAAATTTTTAACAAACGGACAAGTTAGATATTGTATATCTACAATATAGGTAGTGATAACTAGTACCTGCCTATTTTAGGTCAATTTTCAGAAAAATATGTAAACGCAGTCTTGCCAGAAACATAAATGAAAATATCGTATATTCGTAGTACTTATATCAGCATATTATGATCGTTTTGTATTCAAATCTTTATTTTATTAGATACCTAGATTTCTTCCCAAATAAACACTGGTGAGTTAAGCTACTTAGATTGCCTAATTATTGAGTATAAATATAGTCATATCACGTTCGGTGTGATATGGCGTGTATATTGATGATTATAAAAAAGGCATTAATAGTATTTAATACTCAAAACCATTAAAGTTTATTATATTGGCAAGAACGTGCCACATGAAATGCACTTCTAAAGGCCTAGAAAACAACTTAATGAAAATTCTTAAAAATAGTATATTTCATATTAAAAAAAAAATGTGGTTAAAATATTACACAATGGACGAACGAAGTTCACTAACTTTTCATAACGAATAAAAAACAATAATTAATTTTCACAGCCTTTGATTTATTTTTTAATAAAATATTTTTTTTAATACAATGTACCTATTTATACTTAAGTAATACTAAGCGTATACCGCCGTAATAAGATCCAACAAATACCTCAACACTTTATAACCTTAAGACAAAGAAACCAAAGACAAACTAGCTAATTTGTTCTCTATCTTTAATAAATTAATGCACTGTTTACATAATATTTAAAAACATAGAGCGTATATAACTTATTAAAGTTACTCGAATTATATATAGTTTTTGATCTTAGAGCTTGTACAACTTATTTTAAGAAACTGAAATATTTTATTCAAAAGAACATTCTTTAACCAACTGCATAAGCACAGCCGGATGTGATTATGTAAATTAAAATTACAATTCGTTCATTGTGATATTTTAAATCTTTGATATAGGAGTGTACCTAAAATTATTGTAAAGCATTGTGATTGTACTAGCCAGTACAGTAATACTAATGAAAAATATGCTAATGCAATCTTTAAATCACACCGAAAATGCTATATAACACATACAATATAATTATATAGCATAACGAAAAATTTTCCTCAACGGGAAACTTGAGAATATACAACTTTTGGGAATTCGTTGATGTTTGTGTTAAAATAGTTATTTTAATGCGTTAATTACCTACAGTTTGTTGGATGTACCATTGATTCAATTATGCATGTACGCCAGTTCCACACGTACAGTATACACCCTTATAATATTATATAATTATATGACTTAAACCATTTAAACCGTTATGATTTCACAATTAAATATGATTATATTAAAAATTGTTATACTAAATTATGGTACCTGATAATGTGCATTCATTTCACACTAGTAAGTCGTAATTCTAAAGTTAGACATGGCGTTAAGCTGCTGCCCGTGAAATATTGTACGACTTTTATTACGGTTACACTTGCGGTGAAACCGATCCAGTGTAAATTGCGTGAACATAATACGCACGAAAATACTGTACCTACGCCAGTAAACCTACATATCCATGTTCATATAATAAATTGTTTGACTGCCTTGTCATACATTGTTGTAAGTAAACCAATTTTACGCGCAAAAATGACAACATGGTGGAGAACGGGAATAATTCAAAACATTCAGTTGCTTATGAAGTATTGCGTTTAAGCACACAACTGCGACGTGTCTAGTTTTATTTCATTTATTTATTTTTTGTATCAACCATAAACCTATAAAATAAGTGTGTAACATACATTTAAAAGTTTAAGTGAAAATGTCTGTTTCACCGTGTTTTGATAATAATATAACTTATTGTACAATGTGAAAACGAACTGGAAAAAAAAATAAGTTGTATACGGACTATGTCTTTTCAATAAAAACAAGTTAACCCATATAATAATATAATATAAAAGCAGTAATTAAAAAATGCTTGGTACATGAATATTCATAGTGTCCTATAAATTAATATTATAATTTATATTACACACGGGCACCGCACTATACCACATATTATGGCATGTGCAATGACAAAGTTTGCTTTTAGAATTAAATTATTAAATTACGTTAAAATTGTGGACTTGAGTGCACTGAAATTGTGTTTGGCAACATAATATACTGTGTAAAGTATTGTTAACCGTGACTGAAAAGCATTTTTACGTGTTTGGCCAAAGTCTCGATATTTTGTCAGATATCTAATATGTACGACGTACGTACGTTGATTAAATAGCGATAAAGACATTTTTTAAATACCCATAATATTGACATGTTCAATTTATGTATATATACTTTAATTAAATCTATAAACTTTAAATTAAGGATATAAATTCCTTATAGTCTTCAAACATTGCATAAATTAATCGTACTTTATTTTGTCAACACAATATATAATATGATAATTTCAGTCAAAATGAAAGTTTTAATAACATACCGTAACAGGCTTTTTAAATTATTGTGTATACATAGGTAATAATTCACTTAGTTAGATAGTTAAGTCCTTGTCCATTAATAAAACATTAAAATCATTCATATTGAATTATGAAATAATCCCATGTTTCCAATTTCAATTTAATCAACGGTGTATTTATGATTTTGGCGCCCCAGGGCGGAAGTTATTTTGCCATTCTCAGGGCTTTGGACCGTAGTAATTTTACCACTCTCGCCCTATATAAATGAATAACCTCCCTATAGTCCATAATAATATGTTGACCCATGATCTATATTAATATTGGTATATCGAGCATTAACCAGTGATCAGTGTAATAGTAATAAAGTTGTACGCACTTATGTTTCAACCCAAAAAAGTGATTACACATATTATTAAAACAGAACAATTAATGATTGTTAAACTAATATGAACTGAATAAAAAAAAGAAGGAATATCTCATTTGGGTAAAACCTGAGGTCCAATTGTTAATATAAATAAGAAGTAAGTATTATAATAAAGTTAAAAGTAGGTAAAGAAAGATAAGACGATATAGTTAGAAATATCTTATCACTTCGACGATTTTTCATCTGTTAACAAAAAGAGCTTCAATAAGACATTTTTTTTCTACTGTAATTCTTACTACTTAAATTAAGATAATATTATGTATAGAGTTGGGCAATTTCTGTTAACGTTATACACTGGGCGGAGAATTCTTAGGAATTCTCAACAATACACGGGAATATAAAAAAATTCACGATCATTAATAAAATTATTATCTATTAATCATTATGCTATATATAATAGGTACTTAACACATATAATTTTTGTAATCAAATTTTTTTATCAAAATTTAAAAAAAAGTTCTACTGAATTTCACTTATAAGTGAAAAACAAAATAAGCCATAATTTTCTTTTAATAGTTTAATCTTAAGTACACCTACCTACAAGTACAAAAATAATTAAAATAATACATTAATGTCATTGTGGAAACAAAAGTAAATAGAAGATATAGTATCGTGAACATAATATATGTTTTGTGTTAACGAGTACTTAAGAGAGTGAAGAGTTAAAAATTGGTAGTTTATAATTAATACATTGTATATTATAACAACCTCTGAACCTCATAATATTATGGTGCTTATTACACCGTTTAATGTGATTGTACCAAAGAATGACAGCTATAGAATATGAGTATACAGCAGTACCGGTCCCCACCTGGGGGTAATTATCCCCCAAGGGGTAAAACACGATTTTTTGAATGGTAGATGAAGACAAAACTATTTGTTTTATTTTATGTAATTTATGTCATATTTATAAAAATTAACTCTGCATCAGTCATGTGTACTACGATTGTAATAATAATTGTAATTATATGATTGTTGCTAATAGCTTAGGGAATTATCTTATGTCCTAAAGACACTGATAATTTTATTTCCTCCAAATAATATTTATAATATTATAATATTGTCTTGAATTTCTTGGATTTTTAGGAAACCTTTAGGAATTCGTGAAGACAACACACAGAAAATAGATTTTTATAACACACTAAGTCACAACTAACAACATTTTGGCAAAAAATTGGTGGCGATTATTCATTATTATCTGAAAAAGTCTTGAAAAGTTGAAAATTTTGTTGCCTTTTTTCACAACTTACAGGTGTAAAAGAAGATTTCAACTATGATAACAATGAAAATAAAAGCAAGAAACAGATTGAACTTAGAACACGACATAAAATGTCCATTGGCCGAAACTGAACCGAATATTAAACAAATTGTTAGAAATAAGCAATATCAACATACTCATTAACTAACATTACTCATAAGTTGTAATAGAAACTCTTTTGTTTTCTTCGTTTGAAAATTAAAAATAAATAATTATAAATATAATGAATATTTTTTTTTCGGTTTTTTTACTCAATTTTTTGGGGAGGAAGAGGTATTTTTTGATCATATCTAACCTGATTTATGGGTAATAGTCTCAAAAAGGTTGGGAACCAATGTTATACTGTGACACAGTGTTGTAGTTACTACCTGTCATAAAAATTAAATGCGTAAGAGTATAAGTGACCAACTCAGTTCTACAATATTACAATCATAGTTACATTATATGATATTGGAGCGATCCATTATTTTTACTTGATTTACTGACTTATATTTATTTCGGCATGGATGCACATTGCATTATCATAATAGATAATAATTCAAAATATAATTTTACTGGAGATTATAAAGTACATAAAAAAAAAAAAAAACATTTTAATTTTTTTTAATTCCATCGATCAATCAAGTTCTCGCTACGCTTTGAGATTTCCGTTAGTGCCAACACTAATAACGTAACCCATAGGTATTATTTTCATATTGCATACAATTAGTTTGGGTAAACATATTGTGAGTTAATTAGATGGTATTAATATGTCATTACTCATTAATATTGATGTATTTATTAAAACGAATATAGATTAGTCCTAAAATTTATTGAATAATAATTATTATTGAATATTATAAATCTCTTTGACAAAAATGTATTTTTTGTACATTAAGTGAACGAATTTAATATATTATATTATATACTATAATACTTTTATTCATCTTCAAATATATATAGACTGATTGTTATGATAGTCTGTAACATATTTTTAAATAAATCTTATATTAGACGTACTATAAATAAAATTATTACTAAAAATCAGGCTAATATATAAATATTATTTCAAATTGATTTATATAAAATAAACGAATAACGTTTCCAAAACAAACAAAAGGTTGTGAATACAATACTTTTCAATACGTAATATTATACAAATAGGTATGTTGTAGTATAAAAAAATGTTAAATAAAAAATAAACGAAAATCGTATATAAATATATTTTTTCATTTGCTTATAGCATGTGAACAACCAACTATTTTGGACACATAAAAAAATAATAATCGAACTGATTGCATAATTTAGAATAAATAATGATCATTAAATGCATAATATTTTATGGGATTTAACAAATTTAAGTCATGTCAAATATGATTAATAATAATAATAAAAATAAACCGTCGTTAATAACTTGTATGGGTAATATTATACAGATTAATTCTCTGCTGTTAAGCTTAGGTTCACACGGAAGGGTGTTCATTGGATTTTTGTTGACTTTTAAATACTTATCTCTACTTTCCTGCTAAATAAATTATGATTTCTATTCACAATAGGTATACTTTATGGACATGTTGACATTATCATCCATCATCAGTGTTTATTCTAGAAATGCATATTTTTAATATCGGTAAAGTCGTTATCGAAATTATTTCCGTATATAAATCAGATGCAAAAACCATATAAATTAATACACTATTCTGTCTCCTCCTCCCCATTACAAATAGGATATTACTTTGGTTTGAAAATGGACTCGTATTAACAATCACATTTTGTGTGAACAAACAAGAATCCAATTTATAGGGAATTGTTTTTTTTATTTTTTAAATATTTATTTAATATTTTGAATCATAAAACTAAAAAGTACATAATAAACAAATTAAAAATTAAAATACGCATTTATTAAATATAAGTATAAATGCATTTATAAAAATAACGTAAAGTGCCATAGAATAATAAAAATACAATTGTTACAAAATGATAAGTGCTCGAATATTATTATTGTACCTATTTATAAGGATGTACGAAATAATATAATTAATCAATTGAGGATGTGTCTCACAATGAAAACGATTCACATCTTAAACTGCAATGTATCATTTTAATAAGTGGAGTATATACTTATGTATACGATATATTGTATTAAATGATCATATTATATTTCGTTAACTTTGTCATAATCGATCCAGTCATAACAATCGTCATAAATATACATTTTTCTTTCAGGTTTATTTTATTTTATTATGTTTAAATGATAATTAAAAAACAGTACGATTCCAAACTTTGTAATTCAGAACACTGGAGTAATTTTAATTAATTATAGCATAACCCGCAAGGTTTGCTCTACAGTAATTTCATAATAAACATTGTGTTGACCAAAACAATCGTATCCTACTGGCACGCATTACGCAAACAGGACATAAACGTTTATCAAGTATTAAAATATGTCATGACAATATTTTGGCCTCGTTTCACAGTTAACCGCTTTGTCGTGAACAACCATAGAACACTGTCCACGACCACAGTTTCACACCACACTCACACTTTCATGTTGAAATAGTATACGGTAAATTAAACTATATCAAGGCTCTATATTATCTGATGGACGGCCCGCCAAAATCTTTATCGAACTACAAAATTTGTAAGTTTCCCAGCGACACTGGTCACTGCTTTAATATGATTTATCTGGGACTCCAAGCCTCGGTTACGGTCTTTTTCATCAAAAAAATATTCAACAACATTTCGTTAAAAGATAAAACATTAAAAAAGTAAAAAGTAATATTTATTCTATGGAAATGATTTTCTGATTTACTAAAAAAATGCATTTCAGCTGAAAGTATGAAAACAAGTAGAATAACACTTACTACTTATTGGAAAGTATTTCGTTAAATGTCTTTCTTCGAGTTTTACAGTATTATGTTAATAATGGTATCGGAAGCGGTTATACTTGGTTCAGAATGAGCTTTTCTTTTTTGGTAAAAATAAAAATAATTTCACATTTTCAATAAAGATAGGTATGTCATTTATTGGTTCCTCTTTATTAGATAACGTGCAGTAACAAATCCAATATAAATATTTATAAGGCTGAGTATTTCATTTATTTTTAATTATAATAAGGAAAAATTAAATTGAATTTCTAAAACGGCGTTCGTTTGTGTATAATATTGAACAATATAATAACAGCATGTAATCTGTTATAATCAATATAAAATATACTAGTACCTACACAAGCTGTATGACCCGACTTCACCTGGGAAAACATAAACAAATATAAAATATGGCACTACATTAGGTGTATCTCGGTTTTATACTGTACCTCAATTTACGGGCAAATCGGCGCGTGGAGTCGATATATCTCGGTTTGTGAACTAATTCGACCGAGAGCAATTCATATGTGGTGGATTTTTATACCACTTAGTTTATTTTTAAAATACATTTTCCTGATATTCCTAAAAATAATCTCTTAAATGTTCGTAAACATCAGCCGAGTGATACCTATTTAAATATAAAAGCTATAAACATTGAAAAATATATTCATTTGTACATAAATAGAATAAAATAAAAAATTATCTTTTATTTCTATAACCAATGGAAACCCTATATTATATAAACAAAATCGAAATTCTTGTGTGAGCCCCACCTTATAACAATATATATGGTTTGAAAAACGAAGCTATAAACACTCCCCGAATCTCAAGGTATATGTTCTCAATATTTGGTGCCGATTGATTCCCCTAGTAGTTTCCGAGATTACCGAATGCTAAAAATCGTACAATTATTTATATGTATAAAGAATAGGTACATAATATATTATATTACATTTTTAATCAATTAAGTTTAGAATTTAGAATATCCAAGCGCAGTGATGATGTATTGATTTTTATTTTATGTATAATTTACTTTTACATATCAATAACAATTTGATTAGCGTTAATAACACAAAATAAATTCCGTTTTCTCAATACTGATTATTCACATACTATAATAATGTGTGTAACGAATTTATAATTTTAATGTAAAATTAAAAACCGATTAAGTCTTACGTGTTAATTAGTAGTCTTGAACGGTATCAGATTGGGTAAATCTGTGGATATATTTTTTTTATTTCTTTATAGGTATAATCTCAAAAAAATAAACATTTTATTTTTAAAAATACAGTTTTGAGTGGTATAGTGTTTTTGTAGTCTGATTATAATTTTACAAATAATAAATAATATAAGAACTTTCGGCAAGCAAATTAATTTTTACTAAAAGCTATAAAGATTAAAAAATGGAATCGTAATTTATGGATGTTCGTTTAAAATTTAAAATTATTATAATGGAAAATTAATTTTAGAAGAAATAGTAGGTACGGCAGTAAAAATAATTAACATTTAGTAAAAATAAGGAAAATAATGATAATTTTACATTTAATTCAACTGTTCTACACAAGCTGTTGTATAACGTTCATTATTTTTAAATGCAATTTTTGTACCTGACGAATACTTACGAAAAATTAATCTAAAACATTTATTTTCATTGTTTATAGTAATAATTGCGTCAGAAAAAATTAAATTAAATTAGACACTAAAAATACACAGTAAATTAAAAACAATACTTATGTACAATGCATCTACTCTATATAATTATTCATGTATTAAATATATTTTCATTATGTTTTATTACACATTTTAACGATGTTTAACGAACGTATACATCGTAATACTGTAATCAAAACTGATGTAGTCTTATTCGATGAAATAAAGCGAATTGCTGGTTACCGTTACAAATTAGTGTCAAAACATTTAATGACGCTTATGCTCCTACTTGCATTTGACTAACTCTGTAATTAATATTTGTCCGGTGATAATGTATTAACGTGTTATCAACAGTAAACCAAACATTAGAAGCCATGATGATAAACTAATTTCAGTAATATATTAAAAAATTGTAACATAATATTTATTTTTCACTTCATATTAGGTATAACGATTAATAATTATAAGTTTTAACTTTTCACCCTATTTTCCATTGATCATTATAGTGTAATCTATAATGATGCTATATTTTAAACGTAGACAGAGAATATGCATCTAAGAATAGTGTGTGATATAGGTACTTGTTTCAAATATTTTTTATAAATATTTCCAATAGATATTCCATTAGGTACTTGATTAAAAAACTAATTTATAATTATTTCAATATACTTTACAATAAGTATTCAATACAAAATAAACAAATGCATTCATTAAGAATTTAAATATTTTTAAATATTTTGAATTTACCAAAACATAATGCAAGTTTTTTTATTTTCAAATCTGGTTTTAGGAAAAGGGGTGGGGGTGCGGAGAAGGATACTTAAGAAAATCCTCGTAATGGCTCTTAACTTTTTTTTAAACTTATATTTTACGAAAATATGAACAATTATCTAATAAATGATGTTATAAAATTATGTAACTGTCCATATCTTATAAAATATATTCTCCGATATAAACTGGAATACATAATATATGCAAATGCATTTTTCGATATAAGCTATAATTTCATTATGATGAAAGGTGAGTACTCAAGATACTACTACAATGCAGGATTTGTTTTGTAACCTCTAAAATTCGGAGAAATATTATGCGTCAAGTACTTATTCTTAAATTTTCCTCCTCTCCCACTAATATTAAATTTTAAATTATTTACGTATCTATTATATGATATTATATCATACAATTGATCGGACACTCAAAATGTCATCTTATAACCGCTGGAAAAATCAAAAGCTGCCAGATGCCTATTGATTTTAGTAAAAATGGTCGTTATAACTGTTTTGATCGATATTTCATTTGTGGAGAGTCTTCGATCACGGCTAGCGTTGACTTTGCTATGATTTGTCAGACTACAGTGGTTATATTTAAGTGTATAAAATAATTAAGGTGGTTTGTACAATGAGGTCGTAGAAAAATAAACAACGACCCCATTTGTGAAATAATGATCTAGTACGGAGAATAATAAGAAATAAAAAAGCTCAAAATACATCTGACAATATAAATATAAGGGACTTGACATATGTATTGATTTGATGACATTTGTGTTACGATGATAAATCTCACACATTCTACAGTCTAGAGAGTCTAATGTTTTTATATTAGGAATCTACGATGTTATTAAAATTTATATTGTTTTTTTTTTGTTCATATGAACTCACAATAAGTGTGATATTAGTGGTGGAAGATTGTTAAAGTTGAATTCATATGTATACATAGCCACATAGGTATTTAAAAAATTCATTTCCATTAAGTATTAAAATTATTTTATACGTTTTTTTTTTTTTAATTAGGTCAGGAGATGAGGAAATGATCACATAGAAAGTGGGTTAGTGTGTATGAGAACAAATAAGGTGAGACAGAGTGTATTTTATATAAAATATATTCCATTATATGATACATAATTCAATGGCTGCTATAACGAAAGTTGTGAAACAAAATAAAAATGTTCAAGAAATCCATTATTGTAGTTTTAAATTCTTTTAAACGTTGTACATTGTGAAATTGTGTTAAACTTAAAATGTTTATTTTTGAAACGTTGTGACTTTCGAATAAAAAACAAATAAATGCATTTAGGTCTTCCAGATAGTCGTAATATTTTGATATTTTCCTGGCATTTGAAAACACTTGTGAAAATGTATAATCATATTTGTTTTCTTATTTAATATATAATGATATTATCCTGAAGGATGTATTAAAAAAAATGATATAATAATTTATTTTACTGAGTCTTATACTATATATTTTAAACAAAAATAATACAGATTTAACACCTTACATTTTATGAGCTGAATATTTACTAACAATATTGTAAATAGATACATATGTTTACTTCAGATAACTAGTCTATACCATTTTTTGTCATTAAACTTTCCTGCCCGTAAAATACCCACAAAATGGTATAAGAGACAAGAGAAGGTAGGGTAAACTAGGTAGTGTATAATAAGTTTTACGAATAAAAAATCGATTAGTAATTAAAGAAATAACGGTAATCATGTTCGGGTAATCACGTGGTGTTATTATCGCATTTGCCGCATCGGTTTTTTAAATGAGGGGTGCTATTGCGATAAACTGATCTTTGATAGTAAATATAAGTCCACCATACCTGACTCGGGCAAGGCGTTCTTGTTTTTATCGTTTAAAGTATTTATATTCGGCAGAGATATAATAATATAAATAGTATATAACATTTCGTGCGATCCTTAAATAAAACAATCAGTTGTAAACTACTGGCTGGAAATATGACTAACCATTATTTATTTAACGGACGGAAGTATTTTGATGACAATCTAGTATTATACCAACACGAACGAATTCATTTAATTATTTTAGATTCTGAGCGGAGCGATGAATGTATTGATTTCACAATGATGCGTGTTTTTTTTTTTGTTTTGTGTCTGTGTACAAGTAGTCGAAATAATGCTTCGATTTTCAACTTCAGTATCTTGTTCGATGGGAAAGTGAATCTAGTTGGTGCATTCTGGAGGTCATTTTTTAAAATTTCCAATAGTTTTCAAAAGCTTCAAGAAAAACAAACTAAAAATTAAGGAAAAACGGGAATTTTAATTTTTAATTTTTGATGTAACTCTAAAACTAATGACCGTAGGTATATGAAATTTTCACTGGTTGTTTATATTAGCATTTTCTGTACACGATAAAATTTACAAAATAGTTTGACTTGTTTTGAGATGTTTAGGGATATTTTCAGTTTCCAATTGTATTAGTTTTTTTTTTTTTATAAATGTCAATAAAATGTTATTTGTTGTTGGGTAAAAAATTTTGAAAATTTAATACAAAGCTCCTAATACATTGTTACAATAGTAGTTGAAAAATATTAAAAATACTTAGTCACAATTTATTTATAAGCATTTAAAGTTCGGATTTTGACAAAATACGTAAAAATTACGAAAATATGCTAATTACTTTGAGGTAGAAATTCATAAAAAATTTTCTTTTTAAATCTAAGATATGAAAATGTAATACAAGATTCTTCATAAGTTTGTCTACCTTTATCAAAAAATAAATGTCTATAAGAAAGTCTTATTAAATTTTTATGAGCGTCTGAAGTTCATATTTTTACAACCTTGAATAATACTTTATTATTACTTTATTTCTCATGTGGCGATTTTCTTATTTTGCTGTAATTAAAAACAAGTAACTGTAGACACTTGAAATTTACACAACATGTTAATTATATCAATTCCTATACTTGATAAAACTTTCAAAATATTTTGACTAGTTTCAAGTTGTGTACAGACTTCTTAAAATTTCAATTTTTTTTTTAGTTTTTTTTTTATAAATGTCAATATAATTTTATTTTTTTGGTCGAAAAGTCTGAAAATTTAATATAAGGCTTCTTATATGTTTTTACAATAGTAATTTAAAAATATTAAAAAATACATAGGCACAATTTTTTTTTTATAAGCATATAAAGTTTGAATTTTGAAAAAATTTAACAAAATCTCGAAAATTATCAATCATTGTAATTCAAAAATTATAAAATGTTCAGTTTTTATAACTAAGGATTGAAAGTTTAAAACAAAGATTCTCATTAATAGTTCATTCTGTAACCAAAAAATATAAAAAATATATAAACACAGTTATTTTTATAGACATATTTTTCTACTAAATATTATCAAATATTCATCTACTTAATCTTAAATGACGTTTCCAGTTGAATTGTGTCTTAGGTAAAAGTATATATTATAATATTTTTCCAGCATCACTGATAATTTTAGGTTAACAATTAAATAATATGAATAATATTAATTCAACTTACCAGCTACTATATAATAACAATATCAATATAATTTAAAATATCCTAGACTGACATACCGTCTCCGCTCAGAATCGTTTTTCGTATACAATGATATTCTATCATTGAATTCAAATTTAATACCATCCATTATACAGTGACCTACTTGTAACCTACTGTACAGCGGAGCGACGTCCACTGGACCCCCTTTTTTTTTTAAATTGCTTAATTGCTAAAGGGACAAAAAGAATGATAAACCAACGATTACGTGTATGCACAATACAATTTAAGGGCTATGTCTATATTATTTTAAGTCCAACATTACTCATTGACCCATAATATAGTATAGACGTATAGTTATAATTTGAAAACGTATTTTATAAATTATACAAATACAGATACATAAATAATAAAAACATACACGAATTTATCGTGGACAACGATTGCATTATTAATCATAATGTCAGTTTAATAGTTTAATGTAATTAAAAGTAAAATTATATTAACCTTAACATGAATAATATATCTCCTTAGTTATTTAATATTGAATAATTATTGAAATATATTCCTTTTTTTTTTTTTTTTACAATATAACTTACAATCTGTTACTAATTAGAACAATACCTAAGTAAAAAAATGGAAGAATTTATGGCTTGAAAAAAAAAAGACAGATTAAAGAAGCCTTCCAGTAAACTCACTTTGTAATAATGTATTCCTAACTTTTAAATATTATAGATGTAACGTTCAAAGACCTATTCATAGATTTTCATAGAGTTATTTTACCCAACATTGACGAGAAACGCACGTTATCATCGATTTCCGTGATAGTTCTATAATAATAAGTTATTATTAATAACAATATCTATTGTGGTGGTTGTAAATAGAATTATTATGCGTAAATCGTATCAACGCCATCCACTCAGGTCGGATTAAAAGTGTATCAAAGTCAACAACGAACATGCGGGAAAGAAAAATTCAATCAAATACAAGAAATAAGCTCGTCTGCATGAATATATTAATCTCTTAATTTTTCAATATATACATCAATGATCAAACTGAAATATCAGATACTAAGTGATTTATCTTTACCAACGATATTGTATCACTGCTCAAAACAAATTGTTTGAAAACACTGAGATCACACTAAATCATGCATTCGTGCTGAGAAGGCGGGAAAGAAATGACAACCTAATATGAGAATAATTGACTAAAACCCAATCCAATGGAAACACAATTGTGTACATTTTATCTGCAAAACAAGGAAGAAAATCAAAATATAAATTTAAAATGATAAGGTATAGAGAAAACTCAGAAAAATCAAAATACCTAGTTGCCTCACAAAACCTCCACTTGTCTTTAAAGACAGTTAGGAAGCTAATTGTAACCTCATGCAAAGCACTTTCAAATACAATAAGAACTTTAGAACTAGCACTATGCTATAATTTTATACAACAACATAATATGCCACCTCCACATTGCCAAGGTCCATGAATGTCAATAAAGTGAAAATTACTCTGAACTAGATATGTAGGATGATAACAGAGTGTTTTACCCCAAAACCTATAGATAAAAATATGAGTTCTCTCAGGCGTAGCCTCACCAAAAATACGATGAGATTTTCATCATTCACTGAACGTCACAGACAATTAAACAGCCCCTAGCCACATTTTATGGCAAAGAACCTTCAAACTTAAAATTTAAAAAAGCTTTCATTCAAATAGCAAACCATTATAAATACTTCTGGAAAACGAATGAGTAAAAAAATGGAAAGAAAAATACTTAACCCCCATATTGGATATAAAGAATGGACTGGCAAACAAACGAGATGGAACTGGAATTAATGAAAAATACTTAATCGACTAAAATCAGAACAGTAAGACAGCTTTGAAAAAATGAAAAACACTGAGAGAAGAAC
The DNA here is from genome assembly GCA_027563435.1 of Nasonovia ribisnigri. Taxonomy (NCBI): domain Eukaryota; kingdom Metazoa; phylum Arthropoda; class Insecta; order Hemiptera; family Aphididae; genus Nasonovia; species Nasonovia ribisnigri. The sequence goes on along the minus strand of JANEHU010000288.1, from coordinate 208,501 downwards.
GTTTTGTTCTAACTGCGAATGCGCGAGCGTGAGATTCAAACAATGAAACATTTTTTTATCTTTAAATCGTCCTAAAAATTGAGACAGCGCCAATACGTACCTAAAAAATATGGTAAACGTCAAATCGACACTAATTGTTGATTATTGAACCAGGTCTTAACGAACATGAAATATGGATAAATATGTATTCATATTATTATTTCCAATATAGGTATTTATGCATAATATATTTATTTTTTTCATCACCAAAGTATAATCACGTATACACATACAATATTATATATACTATTTACTTGAATTCAGTACTTGCCTTCCACCACATAAGAAGTTTGAAATTTGATCGTTTACGGTTACATAAGAGTGAAGAAATTTCACCAAATCATTCGAATCTTTAATATGCATATACCATATTGTACCCCATATTGTACCCCATGTTTACAAAGAAGTAAATATTATCCAAGTATAATATTAACTAAGTCACTAATGGCATCCATGAAGTCTTGATAAATATTACAAATTCCTCAATACATTTCTAAGTAGTATAATATAATTTTTGTTAAACAATTAAAATAACAATTTTTGTTTCGGACTAACCTTGTCGGTGTTGGTTGATGAAGTTTGAGTGGTGTGCGTAAGTCTTGCTTCTAAACTTCCACCTAATACGGCATACCAACTTGACCCGATTTCACCTTGTCTGTACACTGCAATAAAAATAAATAAAATCTTTGTAAGATAAAATGATACTTTTAGTTTAATTAATAATTGAAAGAACTGAAAATAATAAAACTTCGTATAGTAAAGCGTGCTAACGACGCACTGATTATTACTTAATACTTAATTGCCAACCAGTTAATAATACATTATTATATACAGCATCTATTTATTTAATTCTATTTTTTAACAATTAATAGGTATGTTCAATAAGGTAGAAAATATAAAGTTAAAAATAGATACGTCAGTTCTATTATAGTATTATAAAACGAAGCTAATTTCAAATTAAAAAAACATCAAAATCGATAACTCAAAATGTTTTTGTTCATCGGGATGTTATGTATGTAAGGTTCTTTTGATGCCAAATGTATCGTCATATTATAATTAAATATATATATGTTAAATCAATAGCTTATTATTGTATCTTGTTTAAAGAAAAAAAAAATTAACTTGGGTGATAAAATATATTTTGCGTTAAAACAATAAATAGACAATAATACACATAGTATATTAATGTAAGAAGAGAATATTTTAAATACAAACTTTAAGTACATACATATTAAATGAAAACCGAGGAAAGGACGTAGAAATCCTTTGAAATCGCGAGTAGCGTATTATTATTATTATTATTATTGCGGTGTGTTTATGTATACACAAAGTACCTAAGTAATTGCCACGCGTATATAATATATTATATAGCAACACGCCCAGACGCACTTTACTTGTGGAGAGTGCTTTGCACACAGAATAGAGGTCAGCGTGCAAGAGCTGTTGACATATCAAATCTAAAAGCGATCCTTTACGTCATATTATATTATATTTATCAGTGTTTATAATAAATAATGACTATCTATTATAGGCACATAAAGTATTGTATTCTTCTTTGAATCGTATGTCTACTTAAATTCCAAAACTTTTTTTACCTCGTAGTCATGGCGTGTTTTCACGATACATCCGTATTGTACACAGAGCATAAGTGTTCATTTTGATTTTTTCTTCTTACATTACCCGAAAGGTGGATTTGTTGCTTGTAATATATTATGTAGACATATTGTAATAAATTCATCAAGTGATAGTCGTATTGGTATAGATTGATTATTTATTTCTAAAAAGAGGATATTGTATTAAATATTTCAGGCACAGTGGAAATTTCGAAATTTTGACACGCTTCGGGTACATTTTACTGCATCCAATTTCCAATCACTTGCAATATGTGCCATTTGAAATATTTGGAACGCATTTACTACTTCGGAACGTATTTGGCACGAAAAAAAATACCATCGTAAAATCAATAACTCCTATTTGCTCGAAACCAATATTGTAATAGCTTATACCCCCGATTTATCTACCGAAATGGTTTTAGGTTCAATTTCATTTTTATCATAACAATAACACTTTAAAGACACGTTATGCGTTTTTATATCGATAGCTCTGTGCACCTAGCATATAATTTAGAATGTATAACGTTTTAATTAAAAAAAACAACCTACACGTATAATAACGTTATAATATAATGTTAGCTGCATGCAAGTTACACTATTTGTTTTTATTGTCTGTTACGTATTGAGAAAATATTGTTAAGGTTATTCGAATAGGGATTTAGCGAGTACAGCTCACGGAAATCAAGGTAAGATTGTTATATGTAACACCATAATTATGAAAACGAGACTTTACTTTATCTTAATTTGCTTTATAGACACTATAATAATATATAGATTTCTTCGATATACCTACACAGAAATATCGAACAATTAGACAAACTATGATAAATCTGTATGTCACTCAATATCTAATATAATTTAATTGTTTATCACGTGCAATTTATTTTTGATATAATTGTGTTATATAGGTAGTATACAATTGTATTAATTAGGTACATATTAAATAAAAAAATGTAAATAAAATCTTATTCATGTTTCAAAATTAACATTTATAATACGAGTAAGGAAATGGTCAAGAGACTATAATTTTCATAGCTGTAGAAATTAATTTATATAAAACCATTCGAATAACACAGACATAAAAAAATGGTTTTCATATAAATATAAGAAATCAAATTTGCATACAAACAACAAACCTAATTACCCCGGAGTTAAATCCAACAGACACACTTGGTGATTCTGAGAAGCGAACAGTTGAATATAGGTCTAACAACGGTCTGTTTTCTTTTGTCTTGAACTCTTGTGCCATTTATAATAACCACCTTTCAGAAGATAAAAAAAATGCTGTATGTTGAGATCATCTTAAAAACGTCTCTCGAGGCATATAAGAGTTCAGATCTTAATATAAGTGACTTTATTTAGTATCTTATTGGCTTATATTTTTGAAGCTGAGTAGGTGTTAGATTATTTTATTTATGAAAAAATAAGCTATAATAATCCAAATATTAAATAAAATGATTAAACAACCTACAAAACAATTTAAATATCATGAAAAATCATTTAAATATAATTTAAAAATTGTCTTAATATTTTACACATTACAGTAACAAGGAACTAAATTTTTGGAAGACTTTCCAATCAACCTCCACGTGGTATCTTTTGAGTCCTGCGTAACAGTAAAAACCTTGACTAACCCAACCTAAGTTTTCCAAAATAAAATAGGCTAGGCCCAGCTCATATCATAAAATACATCAGGACCACGCATGCCATTCTTGGAATTTTAGACTAAACTCGAGCTTACCTCAACTTACTACAGTATAGAATTTTAAAAAAACATTTTTAATTAATAAAAAACAAATAGAATTATAATAAAAACTAATCCTGAAAGACATTTATAACAATGATCGTAAAAAAATTAAACCTAAATTAAACAAAAATATAATAAGGCTGCCAATTTACAATACGTATATTTCAAACTTAAAACTTAAACTTTCAATTGCATTTTGTTACTATGCCAAAAACAATATCTTTTATTTTTGTATTATTATTATAATTAATACATAATTTTTAATCTAGCTGCTCAATCTCGTTACGTTTTATTCAGGGAAGCTTATTCACGATATAATTGTGAATTGTTTAGTAGTATTTATAGTTAATATAAAACATTAAAATATGAAGTATTTGTGAAATAAAAAATAATATTCTATATAAAATTGTAATATTCTTGTTCAAATGAAACTTAAAACTCATTTAACGTACTACACTCGTAATCGTTTGGGTTCTAAAATAAATATCGTGTGCTGTTTCAGAAATATAACACACAAACCAAATATCGCTGAACACAAACCTAAAGCTTATTTATCATCAGGCATTACTGCATTACTGTTCGCACAAAAATATAAAAAATTAATATTTTGTTAACTATAATATTATTGTAATGCTAAAAAACATCGATTGTATTACTTATTAATATTGTGAATTAAAATTTAAAAGTAAGAATTTAAAATTATGCAACACATTTAAAATAAAAAGTTTACATTTTATATTTTACATTGCATAATTTTTATTATATAACAGTTATTATATGATTCATATTATATAATTATGAATAGATTTGTAAACGTATTTTTTTTGAAGTGGTATCAAATAATTCACTTGAACAAAAATACTACCAAAATGGCCAATATTGTCACGTATAAAATTTGAAAGTTAAATATATCCATAATTTCTATGTTTTAGTATATAAAAAATAATAGTTTATTTATGTATTGGCTATATTTTTTAATAATATAATTTGAACAAAGTCCTCCGCGCGTAATCCGTGTAAAAAATACTAGGTAAAAAAATCTTTTTACCACTATAAAGTTGTTATATCATAATATATTGCACCCGATATTGTAATTATTATCAACTTGGCAAGAACATTTTACATGGACATAAAATGTAGAGGTTAACATCTGACATAATATGAAATTGTTTAAAATGTTGTGAAAAATGTTCTACCCCAATAAATAATTACAGTACTGAGTGCCTAATATTTTTGGTATATTTAGTTGAGTACAATCTGACGTCACAACTACTTTATAGAACCTACTATGAAAGATAATCTTTTCAACTATATTTTACACGGGACACTAACGTCAACGTGTGTTTTTTACCCATTTTTCCAACTAGATATTTCATCCAATAAATCACATACTGTGCCGATAAATATAGCCTAACCTAACCTAACCTATACAGTTATTAAGGCACAAGTGTATAACATGATGACTGCTCAAGAGATAAAACTCTTGAAGAAAGGACGCCTGGATCTAATATTTTGCACTCGCATTCCCACCACGTATTTGTTGGAGCATCGCAGAAATATGGAATAGTTGGCAGCCTGTGTATGAAACTCGGCCATATTATAAAGGTTGACACATTTTGCTTCATAACTCCACTTTAGTTTTCAAATCTTACAAAAGTATAATCTGCACGATATTTCTGACATATTGATGCATATTTGAAATAAATAGGTTCAATGGTTCGTTAATAATCGAACTACGTAAAAAACAAGAACATTTACACGGTTTAAATGCGAAAACTGTATGGAATATATTATACACTATAGTGGAGCAACTATATTTTCCTTGACTTAACTCGTACCACGACCATGGTGCCGATTGAATAATAAATATTATTTTGAAACCATTGGCCGGCGTGATGTGTAGGCAATTTTGGTACATTGTAGTAGGTTTATCCCGTGTTACCAATAAATGAATTAATTTAACATGGAAATATTATTATTTATTCTTAATATAACGAATTTAATTTCGTTACTCATGACACTTTCGTTAAATGTAAATTTTGTTACGTTTGTGTTATTCGTATTTATAAATAATATTATATAATATTCATACTGATTTGTTTTTTTTTTTTACCACGAGACATTCATTCCGTTAAATCGTATCACATTTGGTATAATATTATGTAATGTATTAATGTATTATAATATTATACTCATAGGAGGCAACCCAACTATACCATAGTTCTATTAAAAATATAATACAACAATATGAATAACTTGCACAACTGCGTAATTTACTATTTGTAAACACTTGTTGGCCTATTTTAGAATAGTGTTTTATTTGTTTGAAACAAATAACAGCAACATTATATATTATTATTTGGGTGAATACGTTTTCGTTTTATATTTTAAATATTTACTAAATAATGTTTATCTATCATATGGATTATACTCAATGGTACTATCCTTTACATAATATTGTAGTATAATTGGCCGCAGCTAATCGATGCTAAATATTTACTAATAATTTCATAAAAATAAAAAAATATACATATTTAATATAATACATTAAAACGACATTTCATAACGGGACTTTAACGAAATAATAAATTAAACTCGTATTATATGTTTAAATATAATATAATATGTTTAAAAACTCTGAACAGTTAATAATATAATGCATTGTAATATACTATATAGCTATCTGGGTATTTTGTGGTTTTACCTCATTTCAACGGATTGTAACGCAAGGTTCTCCACACTAGAATCCCCAAAAGTAGTTCTTTTTTTGGTTTGGAGAGTAATGAGCATCACCGGCTCAGCTTGACTCAGCTAACGAGTGCCAAACACTCAAAAGACGAGAAATTGTAAAGCCCTAGGACATTAAGATCACTCAGACTATTGTTTTCAATAATAGACCTCGTATAATACTTCTTTTTATCGGATTTAATGGCACTTTAGTTTTTAAAGCTTCAAAACACTATAAATTGCACCTTACCATCCGGAGCTTAACATTTGGACTAAAGATTTATTTTATTTCTTTCTAAATGCCGTATAATTTACACGGATATAAAACAAAACAAAACGATCTGGGGAAAGAATGGCAATTTAAGTGTATTATTTAACACCACAATAATGTAATCTAAAATCTAATGTATGATCAACATTTAATTTCAAACAAAATTATGTTTCATACGATATTTCTATTAAAAGAAAAGAAAACGTTTCTTTTTTGAGGAACAAGAATAAAAAATATTTAGTTTTTTTTTTTTTTAACTTTATTTTAAAACACACAATTTGTAATTTAAATTTACAATAAGCATGTATGCGGATGTACATTAATTTGGTATGCGACGCGTAAAAAAAGAAGCCACCCAATAGCGACACTTTATAAGAGAAATTTGATATTTAGTAAACTCCAAAAAAAAAAACACAGATCAATATAAGTTTTCTCAAATTATCTGTGAAAAATAAGTTTTAAATTCATCACTACGTTCTACAATTTATTTATAATACTAAGAAATCTAACTAAACGATAAAGTTAATTAATTTTGGCATAGGCACATCAATATTTAATTGGTGTAACAGTGGTATTTTGGTTCAACTAGGTAAAGTAACTGAGTTTATATCACAACGTTGATAAATTATATAGTTATATTTTTAACACAATACAACATTATCGTTTATATCTTGAAGTTCTATCGACTTACACCAGTACTTACATCTTAAAGACAATTTTGAATTAAGTTTATATTTAGGTACCTAATAAAACATCATAACGATAAACAAAAAGTACATAACACTATAAGGATCTTCAAAATTGTTATCAGTACTTATAATAATAATAGTACTGCATGACCGTCAAAACACATAAATAATCTCAACACATTATATCCATAATGAAAAAAGTAGGTGTCGCTCTACTGTAAATTACAAGTGGCTCACTGTAATGACTAATGGATGGTGTTGAATTAATTCGAATTCAATGATATAGGAAATATCATAAGATATGAAAAAAGATTCTGAGCAAAGACGATTAGTCAGCTTATGATATTACTAAGTATATTTGATGATATATTGTGAATAAAGTAATTTATTTACCTTTATACACGGAACCTTAATTTGAAATTTTCAATCTTCGGCTATAAAAGTTGAAAATTTTATACATTTTTACATTTTTATCTACAAAATAATTTTAAATTTTAAATTTTAAGCATTTTGTCAAAATTCGAATTTTGAATGTCTATAAAAATAATTGTGACCACGTATTTTTAATATTTTTCAACTTCCGTGGCAACAATATATGAAGACCCCTGTATTTAATTTTCAAGATTTTTGACACAACAAATAACTATTTATTGAAATTTATAAAAAAAAAACTAAAAAATTGGAAACTGAAAGTGTCCGCAGTAAGCAGCTAAAAACAAGTCAAAAAAACTTTCAAAATCTTTTATGGTGCTTAGAAAATGCTAATATAAACTTAGATAAACTAATATAATAAACTAATAATATACTAACTAATATTAATTCAGTGAGAATTTCATGTATCTACAGTGATCTGTTTTAGAGTTACACCAAAATTGATTTTGAGTCAAAATTCTGTTTTCCTTAATTTATTTTGTTTCTCCTGGCGCTTTTGAAAACTAATGGGAATTTTAAATTTTTTCCTCCAAATTCATCAACTAGATTCACTTTCCTATCGAACAAGATAATGAAGTTGAAAATCGAAGCATTACTTTAGCTACTTATCGTGTACACAGACACAAAAAATAAAAAACACAAATCTTTGTAAAATTAATATATTCATGGCTCCACTATCAGAATCTAAAATGGATAAATATCACCTAATATGTAATATAAAAAATAGAGAAGTCACTTCTATATTTCAAGTATACCTCGTCATTGAGTAGGTCAGTGTTAATTTATAATAACACAAAGATTTTAATTTATGCCAACCTATAATATTATTAACATATAATATTATTAATATATAGATTATTAGATATAGTGTATAAATTAAAGTGTTTAGTTCAGACAACCAGTGAACAGTGGTAGGTAGCTATACTATAACTAAAAGGTGTTGCTTAGGATTACTGTTGTCATAGGTGAGTTGCCGTATGGATAGGTCGATAGTTAGACGGTTGGTAGATTTTTTCTTGTTATACATTCTGAGGGCATAACTTACTTTTACCTCATAATATCAATTATAGTGATGGCAGGATGGGTATTTCACAATTTAGTCAACCATATTAACTATTATAAAAACAACTAACAGAACATATTCTTTTTTAATGTTTATATTATAAATTATTATATTCCTTTTATAGGTGAAGAGTGGAACAGCGAAAACACCAATTTAAAAAATATGTTTTCCCAGAAATTCATAAGAATGATCTCTGGTTATTGTTAGTTTAAAAAATAATACGCCATAATAGTAAACATATAATGGTAAATAACGTGCTTTTGAGGTAAATTATCGATTACGAAATTAATGATTGGTAGGTATGTGACGGATCAGAGTTCATTTTTTGTTTATTTCACTCTGAGAAGGCAAGCTCCATTAGTCCAGTGCGAGGAAAAGATAAAAGACAGAATTCATCATGTAGAAATATTTTTTAAATATAAATGGAATAATGTATATATTATTAGGTACTTCATTATAATTTATTAATTCATATTTTTTACTTTATAATTGAACTTTGTTAATCGGAAGTTAGAGTGTCTATATTGTATTTGTAATAAATAATTCAAATAATACTTAATTTAAATTACTTTTTTTATGAGTGTTAATTGTTAATAAGTGTCAGCTCGAAAGTACAGTTTTTACTGTAAATAATAATTAAACAAATCAATGACAGTAATTTATGCTTTTCACCTGTTAAATCACTAAACGCAGAACAGATTGTTGCTATTTTGAACACGAAGCCGAAAAATAACTCTGACGCTTCTTTAAATTTAAATTTTGATACCTAAACCATTCCTTCCCCAAACCACATCGTTTGATAGGTCTCATTCCCCAGAATACGATAAAACGGTCAAGGGTGATGCATCTAAAAAGAGTATACATTTGCCTTTACCATAAATTCAATTTGTTTAAAAACGTAATGATTTTCTATACACTTAGTACGGCAGTAAAAAGGCTTTACTCTTTAACTTTGATAGTGGTATCTGGTGGAAAATTAGATCTAGTTTGTACTTTAAGATCAAAAGTAAAAAATCTCAGAATTTTTCAAAATAAAATAACGGAGAATACAAGAAAATATTTTCGCAGACATTGCATTTTTCGACTTAGCTATGATAATTACTGTTTTTCTTGTCGGTAAAAAAATACTGAAATAATTTTAACAGTTTATTTTATAATCATTTAAAATTTATATATTCATGAAGTTAGTCAAAATAGATAATATTATGTAAGTTATTTTATATTCAACATATTATAAAATGTTACATTTTCATAGCTAAAGATTAAGTATTGAATACACGAGGCCTCATCATAAGTTGTGCTTACTCAAACCAAAAAACCTATAACTTTTAATAATAATATAATTATTGTGATTTTTTAAACAAAAAATAAATAAACCTATCGTATTACTTATAGTTAAAAAAATTACTCATAAAATATATATAAATGATATAGATTCGAAACCTGTTCTATAATTGAATGACTGATCTAAAGAAATTTGCTCCGATATTTATATTAAATATGTAATAGAATATACGTTTAAAGTGGAGTATATTAAACCATTTAAAATTTCACATCATAATATTTAGCTATAATGCTATAGATATATAATAAATTATACTAAATTGTATTACTCTTTATAATATATTATTACAGAATGCAGTAATTTGATAGTGATAGTTTAAAATAATATATGGTGGTCTGTCATCTGTATCAAAACGTATACGTGTGGATTCTATTATTTCATTTGATTTCACGTCACAAAGTGAAAAAAGATTTATATCAAGTCAATAATACCATAAGATCAGTCTGTGGATAGTGAATATATAAATATAATGCAGGTAAATCGAAATTATAGTATAAGTATGGTATATAAATGCATAATTACTTAGACTAAAAACCTGATTTAAGTGTGTCGGTTGCCTCTTTTTTTCAAATTATCCGCAATTCTATAAAATTTGAAAATTATATTTTTTATTTTACTGTAATTATAAAACTTTTCCACTTATTTACTGCCCGTACGGTTTTTTATCAACAAAAATGAGTTTACAGGAAAAACTCTCACGATTCATTGATATGTCAAATTTAGATATTATTTTTTTTACTATAATAAGCCCAAATTTTAATTTTACTTTAAATAGTGCTTAAAATATACAGTTGAAAAACAAATATTGTGCATTATAAAAATTCATATTTAAGCTTCTATAATTATAATTTTAAAAATCAGGTTTTTATCCGACCTCTAAAATGTTCTCTTCTTTTCAATAAAAAAAAAGCTGGTCACTGTAATAGACGATTCAAATTGAATTCAATGATATAATATAAATGTAGACGAAAAATGATTTTGGGAGGAGACGGTTTTTCAGCCTAGAATAATTTATATTATATTTAGATATATTGTTATTATTTATATGATAGCCGGTAAGTTAAATAAATATTATTTGAAACGATAATATTTGTACATAATATAATATACTTAAGAAGTTTCAAATGCCCACGAATATTATTTTTATATTACAAGAAAATAACTAAAATCTTCATTCTCGGTTATTAAATATGTAATTTCACCCAAATTTTAACTTAATAACTATAAAAGAACTGTGTTATTTTATTTTTGAATTTTTTGGTTACAGAATAAAATACCTCCATGGACCGTTGTTTTAAATTCTTAATTTTACAAGTTATACGTTTTTATATAGTTTTAACTATCTACCTACAAAATAATTTGTAAATTTTTAAAAAAAAAATCATGTATACGTATTTTTAATATTTTTTTACTGCTTTTATAACGAAATACCAGAAGCTTTGAATTACATTTCGAGCTTTTTACCAAACTAATAAAATTGAATTAACGTTTATACCAAAAAAAAATTTTAAAAATTAAAAATTAAAAACGTCCATAGACTGCTCAAACCGAGTTATAATATTTTGAAAATTTTATCAAATGTATAAATAACAAAATAAACATATGTTGTAAATTTCAGGTATCTACTGTTATTCGTTTATGAATTACAAAAAAAATTTAAAAAATCGCTCCATGAGAAATCGAGTGAATAACCAATGTTGCAAACATTTGAACATCAGTTGTTCATAAAAATTAAATTTGACTTGCCCGTAGATTTTTTCATTATTAAAAGTAGACAAACGTATAAGAATACGTTCCATACGTTTATAAATAGCTTAACATTAATCACATATTTTGAATATTGTATGGTGCATAGAAAATGTTTTGAAAACTTCTGGAAATTTTTATCCCCCCAAGCATCATTGGATTCACTTTCCCACTGGGAATGATACTGTAGTTGAATATCGAAGAATTATTTCGTCTACGTATCGTGTAGACCAGTGGTTCTCAACCGGTGTGCCGCGAGAAATGTTATTAAATATTGAAAACAGTGTTTTATTTCGTGACATTTATTATTGTGGTTGTCAAGTGCGTGAGTGTGCCGTGAAAACTTGTGATGTATAATAGTGTGCCGTGAACTAAAAAAGGTTGAGAACCACTGGTGAATACTTTACACTTCTATAGACATAAATAAAAAATAAAACTTACATCATTGTAAAATCTCTCAGAATCTACAAATTAACGAAATCCTATTATTCTACAGGACGTGAATTATTCCTGTAAGATATGTTTTGTATTAGAAAAAATAAGGCTCCTTATTAAAAAAAAACATATAATTATTGTAAATATGCTAATTTGAATATGTTGTGTATGAATATATGATAATAATAACTTTGTATAAAACTGACAAGTAGGAATTTTCTTTTAATTAAATATATTTAACTTAACCCTTGATTTCACAAATTTAATATATTCCATAAAGAAAAGTACAAACAAACGAATATTGCTGAATAATGTTTTCATTTTCCAAAGACTAATTAATTATAATTGTTTTTGTAGTTGTGAGTTCCTTTTCACAATACCTACTAATTATTTAAGTACCATAGTGACGAGAATCTTTTGTAATTATATAAATTTTTAATATTTATTTTTTTTTGCGTAAGATTTTTTATACTGGAGTGAGTTATCTGTGAATTAATTTTAACAAAATTAAAATTTCATAAACCTACTTAATATATTAATATACAGGTGTCCCGCGAGGATTAACTCATTGAGGTATCTCCTGAGATAATAAATATAATATCATAAATCTTTTTTTTTTATTACACTCACGGAGTTTAAATTAAATTAAATTTTTTGGAAAAAAAGTTAAAAAGTTATTTATATTTTTGAAACAATTAAAGGTAGCCATTTTATAGAGTTTTTTTTAATTTAATTTTTGAATTTTTAACATTTTATTTTCATTAATCTCATGATTTTCAATAATTGTTTTAGCTTATAGGTAAAACAACAAAAACCGGTTTTTGTCTGGGCGGCTAAATAATGGGTATAACATCCTCACGATGTGCACTCTGTATTTTAAATTTCTTTAAAAAAAAATCAAATATTTTTTCTATTGCTACGCATATGTATTGAATATGATGTTGGTACAATGACATTGTATAAAGAAAATACATTTAATTATGCTTTTTAACTATGCAATATTGCAACATTAACTTACTTTGATAGTAACTAAATCTAATATTAATCAACAGAAACAGAAAATAAAATGAGTAAGGACGACAACATTATTTGCAAAAGATGATTTAGATGCTCTTTTTTGAGCCTTTTCTAATATCCGTTGAAACACGGTTAATGTTTTAAGTCGAAATAGTATTGAAATGTTATTTTCATATAATAACCTAAGTACATACCTAATATATTATAATCTTCCGTAAATACCTCAATTCTTTTTTTAGGTTTTTATGACTTTATTAATGCAAGGCTTTGCACCCGAATTAACTTAAACCTGTAACATACCTAAAAAGACTTTAAAAAAATTAAACACTTGAATCCCAAATTATAACCTAAATAATTTTTACCTGAAATACCCAAAATACCCAAATTGACCGAAACTTGCATAATTTTTTTCTTATAAATTTAAATAATAATTTATTATTAAGATGAATAATTGTATTATAATATAATAGTATTAATTATTAAATTTAGCATCATATACGTATACATGTTCAATATTTTGGTCAGGGGTGGGGTATGGTATTTTGATAATATTAGCTGTTTGAACACCTAAATAAATGATTCTGGTGCAAATCCCAGTTTATAACTGATTATTAACCTAAAAATGTTTGTAACTTAAAAACAATCTACAAATTTGTGAATATCATAAATTGTAAAAAATAAATGAATAATGCAGCATGTTCAATCACACAGAAAGGAATGTTGTCAAGTGAGTTTCAAAGTTTCAAGATAAAAGTTATTTTTTTGCTAAAAATAATTTTAACCGTTTTACGTTCTTTCTTTTACAAATATTAATTCTTATTAAACTTTACTATCTGAATTCCTACTAAAACCATTCACTATAGATTTAATTAAAAACAAACATATTAACTCAACGGAATAAACAAAAAAAAATTATAAATAAATAAAAAATAAGCGGCAATAAATTTATATATATACATAAAGAAAAAAAATACTCGTGCCGATCGATACATTAAATAGATTGTTTTAAATCGTTTGCTTAGTACCCCGGCTTCACCCGTGTGCACTTTTATTTTTTTGTGGCAAATCCTATAAATTATACGTATACGCTTTATAGATGTATCTCGGTTTGAGTGCATCTCAGTTTTAGTGTATCTTAGTTCACGGACAAATTGGTGGCAGTGTACCAGATACCTAGCTTTGTGAAAGAATTCGTCCTAGATGGGCAACCACAAATCACGGATTGGATTTAGCTCTTGGTATATTTTTTAACGTGGTTCAAAGTACTTACTCTATAAACTTTTCTGACATCTCTAAAAACAATCTCTGAGATTTTCATCAAATTAAGTTGAGTAGTTTTTGAGTTTATAAGTTACACACATATATTTGGTTTTAAGATTTGTTTAGGTTTATGTATGTAAGTTCTTTTATTCGAGCCCGTAAGTGTGACAATTTTATTTATACTTATACTACATAGATATAGGTACATATCTGTAAGGATAAAAACTAAAAAAAAATAAAATAATACTAATTTTATGTACGCTATTATAATATTATAATGTGCAACCAATGACAACCATTTATAAACACAAAAAATGTTACAATTTCCACCGTGAAATTCAAAATCCCTATTTTACCACCTCTTTAAAATTCAAATATCAGAATTCCTTTCTTATTGCACATCTAAATCATTAGAAGAAACGCTGTTCCCAATTATTAAGTTCATACATTTTGTAATTTTTGAGATGTATCGATGAATAATTACTAAATAATATGATACATATATGTATATATAGAATTTATATATTTTTATGTGACAAACTAATATCCGTTGCCACGGAAACACGGCCAAGCTCCACATTATAATTAAATATTATACTGATGAGTCGTGCAGTACCGAATTGCAATGCACATGACATACATATTATGAACATTTATTGTGTAGTATGGCTATAGTTGACAGTTGTTACAAATCGTAGTTGAAGCGTAACACACCTACCTACGTATAACAGTATTTCTAAAACATAAATTAACTTAACTTCATATATTTTTTTTTTTATTGTAAAGAGGGTTTAAATATTTACATACAAAAAGTATGGTACAGATGGAGGGGTATGAATGGTAGTTACCCTAAAGGACCTACAACGTAATATAGTTAATAATTTATATTTTATATATTTCGATAAAAAAAACATATACTTATAGTGTAAAATTAACACTAAAAATTGTCAAAAATATAACTGTTTTTAATTTTTAATACGCTTGCAATTTATGCATCCAAATTATAGTTATTAGTCACTATAGTAGGTATAGTATAAGTATAATATAACCAACAGCCAAAATATTATTGCAGAGGGCGATACTATTACAACGCTGAAATAGGCTTAGTCTCCTAAATGTTTTATCTACGATGAATATGTATAATATATCCAACCGTAGTAATTCTATTATGGTCAATTATCTTTCAAACAACTTTGTGAGCTGTAAAATAAATGGTTTTAGTGATATATTATGAAAATCAGAAAATTTAACATGGCAGATACCTCATGGCAGACTCCTTATAGGGTTGGTGATTTTTTTTGTTTAATCAGAACTTTTTGTCATAACGTTTTGTCAATGATAAAAATCATTTTGATTTTTTTAACGCTTTATAACATTTATTTTGCTACACCTTCACTGAACCATCAATAAAAAAAATGCAGTGTAAAAAATCAATTTTTCAGAGCCTAAATTGCCATAAATATAATAACTGCACTCGCATAACGTGACCAAGCACCCACTGGTGTATAAAAATGTTAGTTTATAAGCTACCTCCTTCTACAACTATTTTAAACTAGTAAATTCGATATTTCTCATATAAAAATAAAGCATTTAAAAAATAACATGAGACGATAATAAACTATTTTTTCACTTTGTGATAATTTATAAGTCGCAACCATATAGTCCCAGAGTTATAACTAGGGTAGGGTGTAATTAATTAACTTAAATATCTAGTGCAATGTATAATATAATTATTCGACTCAGATAATATATAATAATAAATACGAAATAGTGGACTAGGAAAAGTTGTTGAAACCGATGAAATGGCTGTTTTTATTTCCTTTTAATTAACTAACTTTTTAACTTTTTTAGATCAATGAAAATTATCAATGAAACTTATACACTACAGTGATAATATATATCTTAGGACATCGATAGTAAAATATTGTTGCGATAGATTTACGGTATTTTTAATTTTGGTAACCTAGCACATGGAAGCATTAAGATATTTATATTTAGAACAATATGATATTTTCACATGCTACAGCGATTGTTGTTTAATTTACGACTTTTTTTCTTTTCGTCATTATACTATTTATTATAGGCTGCATCCGGGCTGGGTCCTAAAAATAAAATTATTTTACTAGTTGGGTCCCGGATATTATTTTAGGTACTATATTAGTTTGATAGGTATGTAATTATGTTAGGTATATTACACTAGTTGGGACTAGATGAGTGTATCTTCACAAATTTTTCTTATCTATGGTTGTTTACTTAACCATTTCGTCTTAACGCCATAATAATAGTATATATATATATATATATGAAAATTTTTTTGGTGACACAATATGTCACGGTAATACACAAAACATGGGTTAAGTACCACTGTTTTAAGAAACCTACTAAATTATTTGATATTTTCAAATAATAGAAAAATCGTTTTATTAGCAATAACTACTCATACAAAGTTACTTTTCAATATTATACGTGAAATGAAGTGAAATGTTAAGATTATATATCAATCGGAGGGAATGGTTAGATTAATTTATAAAATGTGATTTTTTTTATTGTATTTTATATTATATGTATAATATTAGGTATTTTTATTATTTTTAAGTTATTAATGTATATTTGCATAACTTAACTAAAATAAACCGTGACCCAACTAGTATGGTAGGTACCTAAAATAATCCCGAACCCAACTAGTTTAGTAGGTACGGTGGTCAACCCTTAATGTTCGAGACCCAACTAGAATGCATAACAAGGTAACTATGTAATTCTTTTTGTGAACCAGACCATAAATAATTATAAAATTAATGGAATATTTTAGTTTTTATTTCAATTTTTTTTTTCAATAATTATTTGTCTTTAATATTAATTAATTATATAAAAATATTTATTTTTTTTTTTTTTAATATTCCTCGATTTTCTATGAAGATATTGTCTGGTTTACTATAAGATAACCACCCCGCATACAATATACAACATCCGTTAGCATGGACGTAAATCACTCGCCGGTGGCGGCGGAAGTGGAAAGAAAACACGGACAGTAGAATGGCGGTAATAGGATGGGGGAAAAAAATGCAAAGCCTTCTGATTCTTTAAGCTCGTGGCGGAACAAACACCTCGCAACCGTTAGTTTTAGCCGTGGCGAGCAAGAGAGGCGGAAACATCGGAAGGGGAGGGTCGTAAATTATGCCGTCTCCTCCGGCCTTTGCAAAAGAACCTCCACCGCAGCCACTGGACGAGATGAGGCACGTCGACGGGTTCTGCTTCAACCCAACAGCCTGTTCAGCATTATACGCATGTGCTCGACAGCGGCGTATTTTCGTTTTCCACTTTACGTCTGTATATCGATATATTACACTGGCAAGTGTATATATGCTTTAATGCGTTATATATTATATAGTCTGCGTGCATATAATGTGCATGCCGAATGCTGATAAAAGCCATTTAGTGGTCTCCGTTTGAAGCACCGAAAATATATTTTTATTCCGCGTCAAAAACAGTTTTCTGACGCTGTGGTGTATATATAGGTACTAGGCCACGAACAAGTTATATAAAATATGTCGCCTTAATATAATAATATTATGACGTAATATAAATGTTATAAGCAGTGTATATGCAGGACGTGCGCATAATACTGCTGAGATGAAAAAATAATAGTTTTCCAACACTACTTCCATGTCCACACATTGCACGTAATGATATTACATTTTTTAACGTTATTTTAAGCTTTATTTCCTAGCAGTATCATATTTATATTAAAGTATGATGCCCTTTGCGTGAATCTTATATATATATATATATTTATTTATTTCCAGAAGCAATGGCAATACATTTTAAATATATGATGTTTTCGATAAACCATTGCAAGACGATTTCGAACAAGACGAGAGCAATTTCACGTACTTTGCCAACGATCGATATTTTGAATTTGGTTTAGTTTTTGAATACATTTATATGCGTTTTAACTCAAACTATATTCAAATTTTATTTTATTATTGTAATCATGACGTTTTATATTTAGAAATCAAGCAACATAAATAATTTCTCAAATAAAACCCATTCATTCGTTCAAAAATCACAAAAACGATTCCGCGGATGGAACCCCAAATCCATAACACGATGCCTTTTCCTAAAGTTTAATTTCGAGTGTACGAAATGTGACACGTTAAACAACAGTGTTAGACTGATAAAGGGCATTGTTTAATATAAAATAACACTTAGGGTTCGAAGCATTCGACCAAACTCATTAGGCCAAACAAAACAATGCACGATATAATAATACATTATATTATAGTCGGTTCATACATCTCTCGCATAATATTATGGATTTGTATTAATGCAGTTAAAAGCCAGAATATATAGTATTATATTCATGGAATAATAATACATTTGAGGCAGAATAGGATGCACGTTATAGGTTTGCAATTTAAATCCGGTATATGGATTTCCTAACATTACAACATAACTGCACCATTATTTCATATTAAAACTCGCCAAACGCTACGTCATCGAGCTGAAAATTACCACAATCGAATTAAATTTAACTTTTTGTATAATTAAGATATAATATATTATATGCTGTGGTACTATACGGTAACGTAACGCCATTGGTGTAATTAAGTGTACAATCTATTTTGAAGCAACTTAGTATATGATATGGACAGCTCAGTGATCATAGCCACGTCATAATAGTATAGTGACCTATTATATAAATAAAGTATCCAACCAGTTAGCTGTTAAGAGCCATAATATCTACTATGTATAATGTATATGTATACAAACTCGTAAGTCTTAATTTGAATTTAATCTTACACTATTTGACTCTTCTCGCCGTAATCAGCTCACAATGTAAATGTTATACAACAATTTAAATTAGGCACATTCATTGCTTCCTCGCACAAAGTTCCTTTATGTCAAAATAAGGCCCATATTCCTTTATGCATCCTTTGATACATAATTTATCTTTATCGAGCATAATATGTAGTTAATAGTGATATTCAGTTAGAATAACACCCGCTGATTCAATAGAATGAACGACAAACCTTTTGAAACAAATTAAATGAAACCCTCCTAACCTAACCTAAAGTATCGAATGTAGCGATAGTAAAATTAATTAAATTATTTAATCCACAACAATATTTGTAATGGAAATCACCTTATAATGATATGCCTCTAGAATATCCAATAATTAAACTTATATTTTTATGGTGATAAAGGTCTCATATATTCAATAAAATAATAAGTATTAGTACATTACTAGATATATTGATAAACTATGTGTATTGTGTAACTCATATAATCATATGTTCACACATGGTAATAAACTATTAACATTGAAAAAATAAAAATTAGATCATAGTTTTATAAAAGCCAGATTTAATTTCATTGAACTTTATTTTATTTTATTTATTTCATTTTAAATAGGTATCTTTAATTTTGAAAAAATACAATCCATACCAGTTGTGTACAATACGTAATTTGTTTTTCAATAAACAATATAGTAAGATACGTGACAAAAGAATAAAACACAGGCAAACTGTCACACAGTTGTGAAAACCTAACGATTTTAAGATTATTAATTATTCAGGCCACGGCACTAGTGTTCCGTTTTAAGACATCTGGATGAGTTCCCAGGAAGTGAGTTTGAAGATAGATATACGATAATCTGGTTAGAATTTTCTTGGAATTTCTAAGCAATAATGTGGCAGTTTCTAATTAATTCATCAGACTTTGAGGTCAGTTTTCAAAATCTTGTTTAAGATAAACAAGGGAATTTAGTAATTACGCAAATACCGATATTTTGGAGGGCTTGAATGAATTAGAATTTTTATCGGAATCACCCCAAATGACAATGTCATAATATATCTATAATTATTATAAGATAGATTTATATAGAATAAATATAAGGTATACTGTTAAGTTTGAATGTATAAATTGCCATAACAAAATATTAAGTCAACAGTTTAAGTTCTTGTTTAAAATATGCAATACCAAGTTTAAGCACATGTCTAGTATAAGGCTAGATATTAAGCCAAAGATGATATTTTAGATGTAATATATTGAATTTACGTGAATAATTAACATGTACCTACACATAAAAAATCGTACGATATTCTTGGACAAAATAACGATGGCAGTAGTACTAATAAATTCCTCATAGCTGTGGAAAATTATAAATCGAAAATAACATAAAAACAGTAATTATACAACTTTGAGATAAAACTGTACTATAGCGCATATTATGTGAATTCATTTTATACATAAGTTTCAATCCTAACCTTCTTAAAACTTAAACAGAAACTCAAAACAGCGAAGTTTAAAATACATACCTATGTTTTCGTAATAAAAAATTGTAATAAACAACAAACTTCGACGTTAAGAAGATGTAATGGTATACGACTATCGATCAACACATATATTTGCATGATATGATACTTATATAATAGCTTCATATACTATTTTATAAAATTAATAAAATACACAGGTGGTCATATAATTACATAATATATAATATTTTGTGTGATTATATATTATATTTCTTTGAAAATGTAAATTTAACAATAAATAATACCCACGTTTATCTTCCTCCGTTCCCTCAATTGCATAAATCAAAAAAAAATTATTATCGTTTTTAGTGAATAGAATAATAATTTACTCCGGATTACCTACTATTATTTCACGTCGTTTATTTCAACATCTAAACATAGTTTCTAAAAATCTAACAACTGAGTCTACTTTTCTACAAGATAATGGATGATATATTTTGCCATGATAACCTGCCTATTTGTAATTTTAGTTTACTGATAGAAATATATCGAGAGTTATCACAAGACGATGTAACGGAATTGCATATCCATCGCGCCAGGAAACGGATTTAATTAATATAATTATTTTTTTTACACAATATCGAGAAAAACTTTAAATTTTTATACGGAAATCCTTTTACCAGAACTCGGTTTCGTGTGTCCGTTTTAGAATCAGAAATTGACATAGACCTATATGATGAAAATTATTTTTAATTGATTACTAAAAAATACATATTTTTCTGTATTGAAAATGTCTGTAATTTGCAACTTAATTGGAATTATTGTCCAGTATAATATTAAAATATATTATTTATTGTTTTATTATTCAATTAATTTTTCAACATTATTAAAAAAGGTATATAATATTATATTCTACTTGGACGTCCACCGACCATTCCTCTAATATTTAATATGAACTCTGAACTGCGTTCAATCCAGTCTGGGTTATAAAATCAGTTATCCTCGAGGTGGTAAACTAATACTGTCGTTACGTAGGATAACTGTATAATATATCTTTTCTTAAAGCATTCTTAAAAAAAATAGTAATCCAAAAACATTTTAAAACAGTTTATAAACATCAATCGGGGTTTAGTATATTATAATATTGTTTCCTAAAATCATATACCTACATAAAGAAATGCCTGAAAAACTTTAGTGCTGTTTTTACAAAATATATATTTTTACCAACTCACTTTATATTTAATAACGTTTTTTGTCTGTTATACGTTATAAAATAATATGACTATTTCTGTTTTGTTTGTGAATTCTTTATAATTGTATTATGTGTCGATCGCTCGACGAACCGTAAATCCATTGTGCATTCACGTCACAGTTATTTACTTGAAATATAAGAATGTTCAGGGGAAAAAAATTAAACAGTAAGTAAACCGGAGATTTGTGTGTTTTTCCCATTTAATTGGTTTCGACAGGGCCACTGTGAATCTTCTGTCACCGAATAAAAGATAA
The DNA here is from genome assembly GCA_027563435.1 of Nasonovia ribisnigri. NCBI lineage: Eukaryota > Metazoa > Arthropoda > Insecta > Hemiptera > Aphididae > Nasonovia > Nasonovia ribisnigri. Next base: position 186,357 of record JANEHU010000288.1, on the reverse strand, counting down.
AAGATTTTTTAATTACTGCGTAAGAACAATACTTATAAGGAATGTTATTTTGAATTTCAAGCTTTTTTTTTACTATGAAACAAACATTTTACTATTCATAAACTTTTCAAATAAAATAACTAGGTAGGTATATATTATTACATGATTATATTATAATATATATTAGTATAATTTATTGTAAATTGCATATTGATAAATTTTATCAAAATAATAATTAATAAACTATATAATATTTAAACAGGATAGATTGATATTTATTAGGTCAAAAGATACAAATTGCTTGAATATTTTTAATTCTACTGTGTCTATATTTTTTTTTTTTGTAATATTAGTTTTGCGTCCATCTTAATTATATTGAAGACTTTAAAATAGGAATTTTAATTGCCATATTTTATAATAAAGTGTTTTTTTTTTTTTATTAGATGTCTTATTATATTTTAGAGCAGTCAAAATTATTCAAATTTCATCCTTGGGATAATAATTTCTAGTATAAAATTATTGGATACAAGTGATGTTTTTAGGAGTCAAAAGTAGAACAGGTTAGCAAGTGGAGACCGTTTTTCTGTACATTAGGTATCAAGTATCTAGGTCAGTGTAATGGATGGGATGAATTTGAATTCAATGATGTACCATTGCATATGAAAAACGATTTTAAGCGGAGACGGTCTGTCAGCCTATATAAGTTAGCTTATGAGGAACTTTGTATTAAATTTACAAGCTCTTTGACTCAGCAAAAAGTTGTTTTTAATATTTATAGAAAAAAAAACTAAAAAAATCGAGACTGTTGAATGTCTATATTAAAGGATAAAAATATTTTTGAAAATTATAACATGTATAGAAAACTTTAATATAAACACTTCAATAACCTACCTAGTACTTGTTGTGTTACCTATTTATTTTTAAGCTACACCAAAAATACAATATCGGTTTTGTCAAAAACCACAAAAAAGGGTTTGCTGTAAGAGTTCTTTTTTTCCTTATACTTTTAGTTTTTTATTCTTTGCGTTTATAATGAAAAATACTTTTCATTTTTAACTTTTGCCACCACAAAGTATCAACTAGAATACATTTAATTTTTATTTTTTACCAAAAACCATTTTCAAAGATTCAAATCGATGCAGTTTTACGGCTCCAATAAGTTATGACAATCATAAAAACACACATCATTGTAAAATCAATATATTCATCGCTCCACTCGGAATCTAAAAATGCACAGTCATTTTCAAAATACAAATAAGTTTGTTTCGCATCACTATAATAACCATTATAGAAACCCTGCTCACCGAATAATGCGTCTAGGGAATGAGCACTAATGCTTACTTTAAATTATTATTATAATTATTACCTACTTAATATTACTGGCATGTGTTACATAACTGATTCTGATTTAATTTGTTTTTCTATAATGTTTTACAGTTCTTAACTATGTTAAACGATTGTTGTATTATTTAATTGTATTTAATCAAGCTTTAACACAAGTTTATGTGGCAATATTTTTGTTTTAAAACTAATAAAATATAAAAAGTATGAATTAAGAGGAAAAACGGATTATATTAAAAAGGGTTGCCATAAAGGATATAGAAAAATGTAGAATACTAAAATAAGACGTGAAATTACGTGCGGAATGTACGTAAATGTTGACTACGGCAATGGTTTATTTTTCATAACTTATAAAAACGTGAATCGAGGAGTATGGAAATGTTTATTAAAAATGCACATAAAAGAACTGAAAATTAATTTAAATTTTAGTTCACGTGTGCTAGACATTTATGAAATATGAGTTTTATAAATGAATGAATTTATCTATGAAAAATTTTACAATACATAAAATGCCTAACAGGAAGCATGGTCAATCTCAACTTTTTAGTTACCTATTATATTTTTGAGGCAAATTAAAACTATATTATAATTGAATATTTTAATTAGTTAACTATGTACAACTGCAGCACACAAGTGCTTGTGAAGAAACAAATTATCTAATATTAGCAAAATGTACTATTTAGTACCTATTTAAGACGATAATTTTTATTATTCATCATGCTAGTATATCATGATAGAAATACAGAAAACAAAATATGATTTTCATTCAAATCGTTCTATTTTACGATGGTGTGTGTGTGTGTGTGTGTGTGTGAATTATATTTATAAATAAACTCTGAACATTTAAATTTATTTCAAAAAGTTTAACTCTGTTAACTCTGTTTAACTCTGTACTAAAAATCATGAATATTTTAAAAAGTGTGTGGTTTTAATGAGATAAATAGTAAATATAAATACCAACCAATTATAAGTATTATTCAAATATATTATTTATTTCAAATTTTAAGTAAGGCACCACCTCATTTGCCTTACTAGTCACCACCAAACCCACCACTGATAAATAAATATATACTTGGAAATAAGATAAATGTATATATATCATATAAAAAAACCAACTTCTACAACTCAGTAATATTCTCGAATGACAAATAGTCGTTGGAATACGTTGTAATTTAAAAACTTCACTGGCTCAGCGTCTTATTTATTTTTTGTATTGTGGAAAATGTTCTGTTGGTAAATTATATGGTATAATAAATATTCGAAACCAGCTCTATATAATATATAAATTCTCGTTCAACCATTGAAAATTTTAATCGATTTACAAGTGCGGTTGATTCGTATACATTTTAGAATACCGTCCGGCGGTCGTACTTAACGCACGACGTTATAATAATATTATATATTATACGCAAATAGCTTTCATCGACAGATATCTGTGACTGAGATAGTGGATGACACAGGGGAAGGGACAGATATCCAGGAAAACAGAGATGGAGAGAGAAATGGACAGAAAAATACAGAAAGAACTCACAACGGTAGAATCCATAAACGCTAACATAATTTTTTTTTAAATTTAAATTTAACTATAGGGTTTTTTAGTGATGCATAGTATAAGTGTGTGGACGTCCTAGCTATGCGATTACTAGGAGTATACGAAGTTTTGTATATCTTGGTAATTAAATTGCGACCAGTAATATGTCGTCGCAGTGTGGTCGCGTAGAGATGTTTTGTCCTCTTCGAAATAACTTTCAACCGAAAAAATATAAAATATTACAGTCCGAGCAAACGTTACTGACGTTGATATTGTAAAATATTGAAAGATATGTTATATATGTAATTGAAATGTGCATAATATGAAATATAAGACATTTGGTGGCGTTTGACCATGAACGTAATGTATATTATGATTTCATTAATATAATTATTCATTAGGACATAGGAATTACATACCTACTGATGGAATAATATAGTGCAAGACGACATGTAATATAGTAATGTACACTTTCCAACATAATAAATCACATTTTTAATAAGCTAACATACTTAATAGTGTTTCTTTTGTATATTATGTAAGCTTAATATAGGTATTATAAATACATAACACGTACTAATTTACTGAACTGTAACATACGGGAAAACCACCAATTTATAGTAATTTTTATACATATTGATTATGTGCTTCTTTTTGTAGTCGGATGAAGAAAAGATTAAAAAAATTATTTAGTAAGTAACCTCTACCGGTAAAACACTAAAATGATACGGTTATAAATTTATAATGGACGGTGTCTTCTCGCGATTGGTAAATACGAAGTGACACCCTCGACAATTGAAAATTCTACACTAAATAACAATAATTATATAAATATTACTTATGTAGGGCTTTCGACACCTATATCCAACTACAATCGAGAATTATATTACGTGGAACAACGGTAATATATACATTTGTTTTTGGTCATTAATGTAATTAATTAAACCATTGTTTTTCCGGCGATACGCATATATTAAAAATTAAAACTAAAATGATTAAAATCGATTGACGGTTTTTTTCGAAAAAAAAAATGTAATTAAACTAAAACTACATAAATTATTAATATATTTACTAGGGCTTTGGACATCAGCGAGTATTGTGTAGTATAGAAAGATGTTTGTATAGAAATAGCCTATATACGAGTATTTAATATTTATACTTAAAAATGCTAAATTAAATAATAGTGTTTACAAAGATATTTTTAATTTTACTAAAATGCTGAAGAAGTAGACACAAGTTTTGTTATGTTTTAAGAAATATTGTTTTTTTTTAAATTTTTTTTTTAGTTTTAGACGAATATTTGGTTTTGATTGACGTAATTTTTAAAATGCATTATATTATTATCAATGACAAATTACTCAATTTGTTCTTAAATTAATAAAAATTAACTTAAATATAAGTATGACATAATATTATGTCCGTGTTAATCATGATTACAATAAAAAATAAAATGGTCATGCAATAATCACGCGTGGGTTTCGTGTTTGGAGAAGCCTGATTCAACAGACGACTATTTCGACTTAATCCTATAATTATCCTGAATTCTTAACTCAGGCATAAACATTTCAACATTTGGTTAATACTTAGTATTGTAAATCACAACACAACTTGTGATAAGCTTGCACCTAAATCGTTCTACTGAATAGCGTTCAATTTAAGGGGGCTGCAAACGGTTTTGTCAAAAGTCAAAACTAATGTAGATTTGACCAATCAAACATTAATTTTGTTTGTTATAATGTTTTTCAACATATTTAAATTTCTTATCATAAAATAAATCTTAAGTGGGCTAGAGGGGGCTTCAGTCAATAAAAAAAAATGACTTTTAGATAATAAGCTAGACAAAACTGGAGGACTTTAGTTGTACAGATTATAATTTTGAAACCGGAATATGATTGATCAACAAGTTTACTAGGGAATGCTAGAGGCGATTTTTAATATTCCAATTATTGTTAGTGTCGTTATGAATAATATAAATACAAAAATATAATATTTTTATTCTTGGATATCACAGCTTAAAAAAAAATATATTCAAAATCGCTTCGAGCGTTCCCTATAGTAAACTTGTTGATCAATCATAATCTGTTTTCAAAATTAAAATCTGTCAAACAAAATTCTTCCAGTTTTGTCTAGCTAATTGGTCTAAAAGTCATTTTTTTTTCATCGACTGCAGCCTCCTTAAGAAAATATACTTGTTTTACTGTTATATAATATTCATGCGAACTAAAATTTGATAGATCGAATAAGGCATTTACAAGGACAGTATAATGAGGAAAATGTATCTTAGAGAGTTTAAAAGCATTATACTATTCAGTCAATTTTTTTTTTTATTAGTTTAATGCATCGACGACTCAGGTCATTAACCTGTAAGGTTGGTAGGATTGGTATGGTAGGGTTGGAATTGTTGGTACGGTTGAAAATGGTTGGTTAGGAAAAGTTTATGTGTAGCAAGGTTTTGGACACTATACGAACCCAGATGGTCACCCATCCGAGAACTAGTGGCAGCGACCATTGTTTACTCTCAACCCAGTAGCGTGTTTGGTTTCAACCACTGCGCCGCATCGAAATACCCAACTACATCTGTACGTGTCTCATATTTTATCCCTGGATCAATTTTTATTAGTTTTCTATAGTTTAATCTATTTTTTAATTGGTCTTGAAATTTTTCATTTCTGCTTCGACAACTAAGGACATTAGCATTACATTTATGATAAATAGATTATAGAATAATAAAAAATACATATAAATAAATAAAGAAATGTTCCAATCAAAAATCCTCAGACACATGAGTCATGACCTTCGCTGCCAAGTTCACAGGGTCAATGCTTCTCCTTATATCTCAAACCACACGCTTCACACAGATTTCCTCATTCCTAAAGTCAATGAAGCAGCCAAGCTATTTTATTCTAAATTCAGAAATAGCCTTCAAAAACACACCACCCCTCATGTTAAAAAGTTACTATCCACCTCCATCCCCGGAAACCCCCCTAGAAAACTCAAGTTAAAATTACCTCGAGATCTTATACACTAAACATACAAAAACCTAAATAATTTGTCAACACACGCCGAAGTGCCTTCACTGGAAGGTTCTTCCCTCGAGTCACTCAAGCGGCTACATATAATATAATATAGTTTTAAAAATCAATTTGGTGCCCCTACATTACAATAATATTGTTGGTGTTATCTGATAATATATAATGGGTTTAATATTTGAGTTGTTTTGAAAAAATCTAAAGTTGTTTATTCTTTTGTTTGGGTTTGGACCTTAAATAATTTGTATGTACCTATATGTTATACAAACAATGTCTTTTTATAAGATATCATATATTTTATATTCATAAAAGCACTACATACAATCAAATAATAAAATATAGAGACCATGCTTTATCTACTGTTTAACTTTCTGTAAATAAAATAGTGTACAAAAGTCATTGTTGAACTTTCTTTGTTGTGATAAACTATTTTTGTAGTCTGACAATTATTTTGAATTATTGTAAAGAATTACATTTTAGCCAAACTAATTTTATATTTCAACTAATAGGTATATTGAAAAGAAAATATTATTAACTACCAATACAATGAAAACAAATTATCTATTGTGAAGTTTGATAACATTTGAGTATTATTCAGTTGGTAACTATAACTTCAGTGCACATAAACCAATAGTAATTTAATTTTGTATTTTAATTATAATTTGTATTATATTTTGTAATTACAATTATTAATATGGAAAGACAAAAAATACGATTATGTCTTATGTTAGGTTAGATATAACTTCATAACTCAAAATTATGCAAGTCAAGTGTAACTCAGTTGATATTAATAGTAATACAAAAACGAGAAACAGTATTAGAAACGGTACTTAAAAAAAATTACACTATTTGATTTTGACACATATATCGTATCGTATAATGTGTATCATTCGGTCTATAATTAAGTCTTCTACTGAATGGCAAAATGTAATAGTACTGCGATCTAAACCCTCGGATCATATTATATCTAAGTCTCACTGGCGCAAATTCATGGAGTATAACTCTGACAAATTGTATTTACTCAAGTTAGTATACGATTAACTGAATTAAATTTTATGTCAAGAGCTTAGTTTACTTAAATTAAATTCGACTATCATTCAACCATAATAATTATTAACTATATTATACTATAGTTGGGTTTACAATAATTCGTTTATCGTTGATATTTGATTAGAAAACAAAACTGAATTATTTATATAAAATACATGATTCAATTTATTAATGTACCGCGATGAAAAAAAAAATAAATATTTTTTAAGCAAACAAACCATACTTAATAGTATTAAAAAATACTACACTTAAATACTCAAAACATCCAAAAAAATTATTTATTTTACTAAAGGTTAGCGAATTTTCGTATAATTTCTAACAATAGTTATTAATTTGCCCAAGTTATTGGTAAAATCGTATTGATTATTATTTTCTAATTTAGTTACAGCCTTGTTTAAAACAACATAAAAATGAATTAATAACTTAAACAAACATGACGTGTGATATAAGTATAGGTTAAATTTAAGCATGGTTTTACGGTTGAAGAGTTTAATGAAACAATAATTGTATGGTTTGGTATAATTTGGATGAAATAGAAGCCAGTTTCTTACGTTTATTTTCCTAAGTTTCGTATATTGTGGCCAAAGTTTAATGGTCTTGTGAGGGGTATACCATAAATACATATTAAGTTGAAAACTATTTAGGAAATTGAGGAGTACCTATATAACCTCTTCACTATACTTCCTGTACCTACACCTTTACAAGCATGACCTGTGCTTCTACTTCACTTGAGTACTTTAAATAAATATAATATTTACTTTTAAGATCACTCATTTTTTTAATTTAAAATTAGAATTAAAATGTTAAACAAAAAATGAATAGTTATTTAATTAAAATGTTCAACGTCCACAGCCATTTCATTATTTATGAAAATTAAATTATTATGCTACACTAAAATACACTCAAATTACTGTATTTAATTAGGTGACGTATCAATACTGTATTCCCCATTTTACTATATATTTTTTCCCACAACATTTTATTTTGATATTTAAATTTCATCACCTAACCATAATATAATTCACTACGTAGGATCAGAGGCCTTTATACTACACTGCAGTAGATAACTGCTCTTAAATTGTAGATACCTACCCATGTTAAGAAGTTAGGAGTACAATTAATTGACGCTATGAGGATATAATTAGTAGAACAGTCGAATTTACTCCGCTGAATCTGTCCTGTCTAACATCACACTTTCAAAAGGAAAGTAGTAATTTGAAGAATCTTTGGAAGACATGTAGGAAGATAAGATAATTGGATGACGAGATTTAATCTTAAGTTCCTCAAATATGGCTGAAATTAAAAAAGCCAACTGAGCTGACCACGGCGAAGTTGAAACAGATTAATTTTAATGCAAAGTAGGCGTGGACATTTTAAACACGTGAAGTTGGATAATCATATAGCGATCTGATATAGTAATATCCATCACTGATAAGTCACTAGCAGGTTTTCGATTGCCAATACAGGGATGGACATTATACTAAACCGAACAGGAAATGGAAGGTGTGGATACCTTTTGTTTAAATGGAAAATGAATGACAACCACTTACGTTATTGCGGTAATGAACATCAAACAATCAACATATTCTGAATGAGTGCCCAAAAAGAAAGTTTCATGATGAAATAAAAGAAATAATAGTGTTAAAAACATAAGACGATTACAGTTTAATGCCTTAATATTATCTGTATTGCTGTTATATTTTATGATTAATTTACTAGCACAAAATAATTATATAAACCATAATAAAAACATGGATTCAAGCTTTGTTACATGTTACAACGCAATACCTATATAAAAGTTTATTTTAGATTCAGACGATACAAGCTCAACAATGATAATATAATAATTTGTATGTTACATTTCATATATGACAGGAATCAGGAAACTTCTAATTACTTAGTATTATTAGAGTAGATTTTTAGTAGTATTTGAGGTAAATTTAATAAAACTAAAAATAGCCTATAATATTCTTGTGTTAGTTAATTTATTGCTAATTATAGGTACACTCACCATAAAAAATTAATATTGTTGATAATTATTAATTATTAATTATTATTATACATTTTAACGCAAAAAGTGATAGCAGGTTAGCAAATGATTAGTCACTATTGTACACTTTATTTATGATTTAACCAGATTTTCTGAAATATCCATTTAGATTGGATAATTTTTTTTTCTAGTTTGTTGTGGTTAAAAATTACTAAATAATTAGCTACTGTTTAATAAAAAAACTTTCTAAATAATAAATATAATATAATAATAGGTCTTTATATATTTAATACTAACTGGGAGGGTTTTATTCGCAGCGTGACAAAGTTTATAATTTTTATTGTGAGCCGTGAGAAAATGTTACTCCTGAAGTTTGGACCAAAATCGTTCCGATGTCTCATATTTTATTTATATACATATAAATAATACACTCGAAGGTTGGCGATCATCTGTCACAATACTAATGAAAATTAATTTTCAGTTTTCTCTGATCTCTCCACGTCCTTCCACGTTACTTATTTTTCTCTTGATTATTATTAATTATAGTGATATTTTACAATTTCATGATCATATCTATATGACTTTATCTCATAATTTACAATAAACTTCTGTTTAATGAACACCGTTCATCAATAATCAATGACTCAACGCCATCAACAATAAACGTTTTCAGAATTATTGCAAAATAATTGCAGGGTTTCAATAATGAATGTTTTAATTTAAATTGTTTTATTTTTTTAATTTGCTAGTGCGTACCGAATGTCAATCAGCCATTGTTCTCATATACATGATACAGTTATGCTGAATATTTATTTATTTAATATATAACAACAGGCGTTAAGCACAATTTAAACAGTACATTAATATCAATTTAAGTAATACTCATACAATATGGTTTTGATTATGATACATTAAAATATAGTTATACAATAATATAATGACAATAAGAGCCTAATACTAAAACCATGAAACTTAGTAATGTAATATTATGGAAGGAGAAAAAAAAATTATGTTTATATTTATATAAACACATGTTATATGTACATTATACTTTTAAACAAATTAATTGAATAAATATTACAAGTTATGGTATTATATGGAGAATAGTAATATATGAAACATAACAATAACAAAGTTATAAACAATATTTGTATTATTTAATATATTCCCAGCTGATAATAATATATGAATAGGGTAGTGTGCCATATATTTTTTTGAGTAATTTTGAATGAAAAAAAAATTTTTGTTGAGTATATTATGATGGTTAATTTTAAATAATATAGACTAAGTAGGAAGAAATCATCACTATCGTCATTTAACAATTTAATTGGAAACGTGGTATTAGAATAATTTTCCAAAAATACAAAGAAATTTCAGTATGTTATATTATTTTCTCGTAAATCATATCCCAGTGAAACCTATGAAAATTCATATATCTGATATAATCATCTGTATTAATATAGTAATATAGTAATATACAACTATAAAAAGTTTTGAAACAAGTCTTTGTTTGCTGTACCTATATATTTAGAAAACATTATTTTGATTTTCTTTCTGTACTCCTGATTTTTAATAAAAATTAGTAATATATTTTGTCGTTTATCATAATGAAATATGCTTGTAAAAATTAATCACAAAAGTATTTTGTACAATTGATATTTCAGATATTAATTATATGAATAAAGTATTAAACACAATACAATTTATTTTTAAATTGAATTGGTTATTAAATATTTTAATCTCTTATTTCAATAAGAACAACAAAGCATATATAGTTTATATTTAGAATGTAAAATATATATAACTGTTAAGCATATTCATAAAAGACCTTTGCATCGTTTAAATAATAAAAGCCCAGGTCACAAAAATAAAAAAATAAAATAAAAATAAGAACAACATCAAATAATTTAGATCCAGTTTTAAATCTATAGTTCCTGTGTTAGTAAAGCACTTCGTGAATGATTACTGACACATCTAACAACACCAAACATAATTAATGTACACTTAATGTTTACCTGTTGGGTTATTTCTTTAAACGTCAACAGTTGTCCTTATAGAGATGTATTTGTTTTTACGTCCATAATCAAAGTAAGCATTCTTCAAAGATGAGTTTTTAAAAAGAAGCATTTAATAATTAACATCAGGGCATCGGCACATGTTATTCTATACAGATTAAAAACTTTATATTATTTAATTAAAATTACATAGGTACAGAACATTTTTATCTCAAAAAATGTGACTGAAATTATGCACATTGGTACCTACTTAAATAGTTCAGTAAGTAGGTATAATAAACTTTAAGTAAATTTAATACCAACACTTTGGCGTTCAATTAAATTTATATTTAATTAAAATTATAGAAAATACACGTTATTTCATGATATATAGTTTAGTAAGAACGATGCACATATACGGTATTGCGGTAGTACCTATATTATATATCTTTACGTCAAAAACAAAAGAGAAACTCGACACATGTTATTCGACAATGTTCTAGTTTACTTTAATAGTTTATCGTCTGGAACTAAACGGGATGAACGTATTTCTTACTCTTTACACATTAATTCATTGTATATTGAGAAATAAATACCAAGTTACTTATATAACTTATATACTATATAACTCATAAGTTTAATTAATTTTTTTTTTTAAGAAAATCAAATATTGTTTAATGTAAAGTACCTATATATATATTATATATATATACTTAAATATTTTTACTTCGAACGTCTGTCATTCAAATGGATGGAGTATTGACTGAACACATCTTTAACCTAAACGGTTTAGAGTTCAGGCAGGTACCACTTTATTATAATAGAGCCTGTGGTGTTCACAATTGAATTGTTATTAACGTTTAATGTGTGGGTAACTTTAGTTTATTGTAAGTTAAATTACCACAGTCGGTAGCCCGGGGAAAGATTAATACACAAACTCATTATATAACGAAGGATTAAATGGAAAACATAGATACGTCAAATGGTTGGTTGTAGCTATGTTTTGTTTCATTTCATCACTAAGATATACAGTATACACGTATATTATACATCAAGATATCGAGCAGACGTGTTAGGTCATAACTAGGTTTGAACTCTTTTACAAAAAAAAAATAAGAGCAAAACAACCACTGAAATAAACTATCTATTGAGTTTATCAATGAGTCTCATTTATTATATACAAAGTTTAATAAAAATATATGACGGCGCTTCGTAGGTAAACGCAATTTAAGTAAGTACAGTAATGCACTCTGAATGTGAAATTTTTTTATTGGTTGCTATAATATGTTATAGTAAACAAATAATTAAAACAACTATATAACAAACTTGGTACATATTATTATGATGAATTATAATACCAAATAAAACATATATATTAAATAATAATGATATGAGTAAATTTAAATTTCAACCTCGACATCCATAACACACCTATTTTCAAATATAAGTAGGTAAACTATGGTACTAATAAAATTGATTGTATTAATTATTAAAATGTTTCATCTTCGGCTTTATTTTAAATAATAATAAATCTGAATTCACTTAAAAAAACATAAAATCATTTTCGTTCAAAATTTTAAAATACTTAGATTTATTTTTTATATCCATATCCATATCATAACATAATAAATATGACTTTATTCTTTATATCAATACTATTTTATCTTACAACTGAATAAAATAATAGTCACACGTAAAATAAATATTTTAGAAACTGAAATAAAGTTCAACTTTTTATATTTAAAGTTTTAAACTACAATCTCTTCAATACTATACAATTGTATATTAGCTACGATATTTTATGCTGCAAAAATAAGTGGGAAAAGGTAATACTGTAATGACAACGGATTTATCAGCGGCGAAGGATTTAAAATATATATTTATTTGATATTCTCCCCGCATTTGACATGTTAAGCCAATCTATATACCAAGGTGATTTAACCAGGATCAATTTCTATATATAAATAAATGGGAAATTAAAATAAAAAAGACAAAAAGGAAAGTACAACAAATGTCCCATCATCTGTAAAGATTAAGAAAAATAAGAAAAGAAATGTAAGTAGGTACTCCCAAAAGAACAAACTGGGATAACGATGCATTACCTGTCTAGTATCCAGGCCCTTGTTTATTTATTCAACAAAGACTAACAATGTCGAGAAAGGCTAAAAAGAATAAGTATACCGATTGGTCAATTATGCGTTATTTTTACTGAGAATGTATATTATTTTTATATGCTAAACAACAGAATTAGTAATCTAAATGACAACAAATTGTGCTGTGCGCACACATATTGCATATCAAAAAACTATTTATGGTTTTGAAATAAAATTTGTAAAAACATCAAATTAAAAAAAAAAAACCATTTTACCAAGCGAAACATTCCTTTTCAAATTGTATATTCCATAATGACATAAAATGCATTATATTCTAACGTCATAAAATGCATTGTTAAACCCATAGGGAGTATAACGAAAATTACGATACAGTTTATTAATTCCCGAGGGAAATGTCATCTAATGATGTACCTGCAGTAATATTGTTTGAGTTTTGTTTTTATATTAATTACTTAAATATTAAACTTTATACCAAAAAAGCAAAAGCCAGAAATAAAATTACTCAAAAACGTTGCTTGCTAAATAAATATAAAACTGTAGTGCGATTTAACCACAAAATAAATAAGCCAAACGCAAAATGTGTGAGTGTAAAGTAATTAGCTTAACATCAAAACGTGGAGAAGTGGACAAACACTGAACGGGATGTACACGAAATATAAATATATCATGGCTCTAGTGCACTATACATAAGTTATATATAAAAATAATGTAATGGTAAGAAATAAAAATGTATTTAATAACCTTAAAAACCTTAAAAAACTTAAAAACGAAAGAAACATTAAATTAATATTGGTAATAATAAAAATATAGCGTTATATTTACTATTCCTTGCATACACATATCCGTGTGGTTCATAAAATAATGTACTATTGCATACTGCAGATACATGTGGAATTCCATTATCTTTGTCTCAATTTCCGCTATCGAAAATTCTACAACAGCTAAACAAAATTTCTCTACCACTGATTTAAATTTAAAAAAGGGGGGAAGTAGGTAACCACTGTAAAGTAGGTATCGAGTGTACCTCATAAGTCAAAATGTAGTAAGTTACTGTAATATTTTATATTATGTTAAATTTGAATTCGAAAATAATATTGTATAATATGAAAAACAATTCTTAGCGAATATAAAATTTAAAAGATTTAATTAAAAACTAATTCTGTTCATATGAACATCATCATAAAATACAAAATGTGATTTGGCCATTCTTTCAATTACCCGCAGATTCCGTATAAATACACTTAAATCGATTGAAAACTCCAACTGCAGTTACTTGATTTATTTATTTGGTTATTAATGTGATAACACAAAACAAATGTTTTCGTGCAATAAATATGTCACAAAAATTTCTAAAACCGAATGTTATATTGTATAATCCCTGTTATTATCGATAACGTAATAGTATGACTAAAACGTCAACTATGTACTAATAAATATTTGAAAATGGCAGAATATTTTATTTTAAAAACCAACAAGTAATAACTGATATAGATTCAACTGGCTCGAGGAATCGTATTTTATTTTTATTGTAACGAAAAGTATCAAAACATGTAGTGCAGTAATTTATTCCTAATATATATATATATATATATTATATATTTTTATTCTTTGCGTAAAACGTGCATATTTTTAAAACGAATAAATTATATCTACACGGATTTTTGAATTGATATTCAATGTTATAGTCTGATCACTATGTAAAATATATTTTAGTTCGATGCCAACCACGCTATTTATTTAAAGTCACATTCTATCACATGAAGTCTAATTTCTTGGTCTCACAGATTTTTTTTTTAATCTTCTTTCGTTCTTCAAATATTATTGGTCTTATAAGCGCAAACTAAAAATGGCCGAAAGCAAATAATATTTTAGTGGTGTTTAAAAAACTCGAATTCCCTTGAAGTAATTTCAAATGTACATTTTAAAACCAATTAAAGTGATAAACGATTATTATTATTATTAAGGAGTTCTACATTTATAGAACATAATTTATTATTAATTTTAATAATAAAAATAACCTTTCAAAATGATATTCTTTGATATTCAAATATAAGTAACGCAAAGTCATGAATCCCAATTTATTTATATTGTTATTGGTTTATTACGTATTAAACAATTATCAAGAAATAACATATTTTTAGTAAACATAATATATTTAAAACAATATAATTGAACAGTAGTTTAAACAGTGTTTATGATGTTAAAACCATTGTTAGATTTTAACATATAAATAAATGTATTTATATCGGTTTAAGTACTAAAATATAGAATTTAAAAAAGTTTTTATAACTAATGATGCCTTACAATGGAGCTTATTAAGATCTAAATTATAAGTATAAAACTTTTTGCGTTTATTGTGCATAATACTGATTCAGTTAAAAAATAACATCTATACTTCATTAAAAACATTAAAGTACTAGAATTAGATAAGTTTAAACCATGTTTTAAGGGATGATACGGTTATAGTGCTCTTGGAGAATTTACTCTTTGCTTAAATTAATGTATGTAAATTGATTACTGAACTTGGAACTTAAAGGTGAAATAATTTATTTCACATAATGCACCTGTATAGGTAACTCATAAAATAAATGTAATAATCATAATATATAGTTGTAAAATAAAAATGTCTGAGTAAGTATTATACATTATAATTAAATAATAAAGTGTATTGGTCATTGCGCTTGTGTCTTTATATCCAAAAGTTATAGATTTCTAAATAAATTTCAAATATAAAATATTCAAGTGTAAAACTCGACCCGAACTCTGTTTACCAGAGATAGGATCAGAATAATTGTTACCTATTCAAACTTATTGTGTATAATATATATGACTCATCATACAATTAAATACCATTTATTTTTTTAGAACAATATCACTAATCAATTAAATATCTATGTTCCTTACTAGAGATGTAAGCTTAAACATTTTCAATTAAAATTTTATTTTTCATGGAACATTTTAAACTTTCTTTGAAAATTTTAGTTTTAACGTATTTTTCTTAACTTAATTAATTGTTGATACTTGATGTTGTATGGTTGGTACCATTGTACTGTAGCTGTTATTTTTAAAGATTATCATCTAATATAATTGAAAATAAGTACTTACTTTGGTATATATATTTTTTAAGTTTGTTATATTAATTTGTACTTACATAGTAATAAGTTGTTACTACTTACTACCAAGTACCAACTAACAAAATACTATAAGATTTAAAATTGGTACTATATTATAAAAGATTTTATTATTTTCAAGTTTAAATATAATCATATACTATATAAAATGTCTGTTTCATTTTTATTTACATTGTAACAGGGATAACGTCAGAGTCAAACAAAACACTTATAATAAAAAAAATTATAATTTGGATAAAATTGTAGAAGTAACTCAAATAATAAATTCCAAAAATAAATTGTAAGCAAAACGATTATACGCTCAACATTTATACAGAAGGAAAAATACAACATTTTTAATAAAAGAAAAAATGCACATTTATTACTGAGTTAAATATTATATATTGATATAGGTATAAATAATATATAATTAATTTTTTGTATTTTGAAATTACTATATTATGTTCAATATAATAATACCAAAATAATTTTAAAATGGGTATTAATGGTAATAAAAGTAGGTACATAGTTTAAAATATAATTATGAATATATGAATAATAATATAATTATTACTATAACTATATAATATCAAGATTTATTTGATAAGAAATTAATATGATAAATTATATAATTTTGAAAATTTTTTGTGTTTTTGAAAATTTTCATGAAAATATTTACATCACTATTCCTTAAGTATTGATAAATGTATTATTGTGTATCAATTAGTATGTAATATTTAACTAATATTTAGAAGAAATTAATTGAGTTTTGATTTAAAAAATAACCATAACCTAACATTTATTTTAAAATACTATAAGACATTGTATAGGTAAATAATAATCATAATAATAATAGGTAAATGTACTTATATAATATTTCCAAATTCAATATTTTGGAAATAATTATATATTAAAATAAAAAAATCTAAAGCTAAGATTTTATTAATTCACTAAATAAAATATATAAAAACTAGTATGGTACTTACAAATAAATAATATAACAAGTTGTATATGATTAAAATCAATATTTCAACGCAACTCAATTTTTAAACAATATTGTCGTAAAATAATAAAATGACCTACTATAAAAATTACGATAAATCATTGATACGTAAAAAAATATTCATACTCCCAGAATATAAATAAAGAAAATATTTTCACTGAATATAATATTATAAGACAACTCTATACTCACCGGCAGATTTGACAAAAGTTCAAATGTGCAAAAGGACAAAAGGTAACTCACCGTAATAGCGTTCATAAAAAAATCACAACCCGAGAATCGAACAAACAAAATAGAAAATAGTCCATTCCCAAAGAATTTGAACAAATAGATAGACTCTAACCATAAGAGAAAACCGATTCCCAATGGTTTGAAGTAGGATGCTGTAATGATGTTACAAAGTAGAACTTTTTTTTTAGAAGGATACTGCGAGTGTAGGCTAATGTTTTTCGGTGTTTAGGAGTTACTCGACGATTGTCTTCTGTGAATAGCACTATTTTTATCACTAACTCCTTACTTTGAACACCATTTTTTTTTAAAATGTATTTATTTTTTATATAATATAATATAACTAAAATAAAATAAAATAAATAAGATTCAATCTAAATTTCAAAAAAACTGTACACATCCTAAAAAACTTTTAAATTTACACCACTATTACATAAGCTAGACTAGTGTTCGAAAAATCTAAGTTACGTTTTTAGGAACACTGATGACAGATTTAAAAGTTCGCTTCAAATATTCTTCTATAGCCAGGTCTGAAAAATGTATTGAATTGTGAAGCGCTTACATAGTACATTATAAGAATTAATTTTTATTGTGAAGAGGTGATTGTGGCATATTTTTGTATAACAAATAGGTACATTATATTCTTCATTCCATTCAGAATCTAAAATATTACTTGATATGGCAACAAAAAAAAGGTCAAACATTTAAAACATCCTAAATGTTATTTGACACCGGGATTTGAGCTTCAAATGCGTATTTTGTGTAAAAGATACTGTGCATAATAGTATGGACAAAACAGTACTTGACGACAAACGAGTGAGTTAATGCGTACCTGCCTACACCGATACAACAGCGATAATATTGTGATCTGTGAAGAAAGCATCGTTGAAATACCTCAAACACACGTAATAGTTATAACTTATGATGGTCGGATGACGTTAACAAGTATTAATATAATATGTAAGTACAATAACCGACCATATAATTATAAAGTTAGAGTTTAACGATCGAGAACTATCGCTTACGCCAAACACAAATTTCGGAGTTGGTATAACGAATCCGCAGACGTTAGGATTGATGGCAACGATAAGGCGCGCACACTACACAGACTTAATTATACGAAGTGACTCATTAGGCATGCGAAATTTTAGGTCGTTAGTTTGTATAATGTAGTTAATACTCTGTGCGATATACGTGTCAAATGAAACACTAGAGGACACCTAGGTATTATAACATTATCATAGGTTTCTAAATTATGGTTTTAATGTGTCATCCATATCTGTTATCATCTGGTCGAGTTAATTTGTTCTTGAACTTGCTGAACCAATCATCACCAAACGTTATCATATCGTCAAACTGATAAAACAGTGGCGTTTTATTAGAAAAAAATGACAAACGCTCCCTTAAACCACTAACTTGCGATTCGTCCTGATGCACCTTGTATACTATAACATAATAATATATAGGTATCTATACAATCTACATAATAATTATATTAATAACAACAGGTGATTGTATAATAATAATAATAATAATAATAATAAAAACAACAGCGGTGATGATGAACGTAGTCGAAAAACAAAAATCCCGCCACGGTATTTTGGGAGTGCCAGAAAGGCGTTGTTAAATAATGCTTACAAATTTAATCACGGTCCTCCTAACATGGGTTACTGTATACTCGAGTTGCATCAGTGACCTGTCGGCGTGCGGTCTACTTGAATCATCGTAGTGTCTGGCAAATACTACTAATTTACAATGATGGCCAGTAATGCGAATTTTGGAGCACACGCGATGGAGTATGCCTGAGTGTAGTATTTTGTATTTAAAAAGAAGTGGGCTAGAGTTCAAATAATGAAAATTAATAGAACTAACAATATTTACGCCACAAGAACGACATTTTTCACCATACCAATTAATGATACTGTGCCGTTTAACTATTTTAAATACGGTATAGTAACTCAATACAAATTAAAAAAATAAACAAACGTGCGCTCCTATGTGTGCGTGTACGCGCTCGCGCGTATTGTATTATATAGGTTTATTTGTATTTACATATTTTTTTTTATACCCGAGTAAATTAATGAGCATTGCGCATAAAGGACTTCATGTTTATTCCGATGAGTTTCAGCTCTAATTTGAACTCCGGAATACGTCCACAAAACAGGTCACTCATTGTCTGAGCATTTAATTTAGACCATGGACGTCTAATTATAATATCAAAATATTACAACTGCAGTTTATAGATTATTATTTTATGGATCTATTAAAACTCTTAACTTTGTAACAAACGAAACTTTACACATAGTAAATTGCATACGTTTTATACTTATATGTACTAATGAACATATTATAGTCCGCATAGTACGCATAGTTATACGCATAAATAAACTAATAAATAACGTTGTTAAAACATAATATTATAATAACACGGTGAATTCCGCTTAACATAAATATGTGATCACTGAAATGTAGAACAACCTCTTGGTAGGAACAAAAGAGAAAAATTCGATCCTAATCGAGTATTCCTAATGTTAAGTTGACCTTTTATTCGAATTACTCTGTATAGAATAATAATTGCTTATAATAAAACTGATCAAGTTATATCTCTAACAGATGGTATATAATTTAATTATTGAACATAAGTTCAATCCCTGTATCTATCAGACTATTTAGTATTGTTGTTGTACTTATAGTTCAAAAGTTATTTTGAGTTAGGTATTTTACTTAAATATTTTAAATGTATATAAATAGGAAAAATGTTTATTTTAAGATCTAACCACTTTTTTCTATTATAAATGGTGTCTTAAGCAAAAATTAAAGCACACATCACTCTGTAAAACTAATATATTCATCATTATCCGCTCAAAAACACTCCTACATGGATAATTGAAGAAAATTCCTGTTAGTCTGTGTTAGTTTAAAATACTAATATATCCAAATTCACAAACAAATTAACTTTTGGTTAACAGAAAGGATTACGAAAACTAAAATGTTATCATAAGCGATTACCGTAGACTGAGCGTTAACGGCATAATAATATAGTATATGCATAATTCTTAGAGGTTTTATCCACCAACAAAACACGATGACTCATCATATTCCTCCTGTTTATAATGTGAATTGCAATAAATTCATAATTTGTAATGAAACCGTTTGAATAAATTTAGTTTATTTTCTAACATGTTCATCGTTCCTGCATAAAATTAAACCCTCAATAATTAATATTGCGTTTTCGTTAAACCATAGGCTTAAAACACCGACAAGTTGTTAAACCAATAAAAATCTATTTTTTTTTTTTATTTATAATGATATTTAAAAACGTAGACAGTGAAATATCAAATATAAATATACATATCTGAATTAATGTGATAACCTTAAATTTTGTTGAAACATTAACAAAATATGTATCATACTGGAAAAATATAATAAAATAATAGTACCTACAATACGACTTGGAAACCTGCTCGAACACATAATTTTTTAAAACATAATTACTCTATACAAAAGGACATTCTAAAATTAAATTATCTAAAACCTGATTTTTTAAAATAAATCCACATGATTCGTATATAGTAGCTGGTATAGTACGGTATACCTACATATTATTCTTTACATACATTTCGAGGAATTTAAGCATCAACACAATACCATATACGTTGGTATATTGAATTCATAGCCAGTGCGATAGTATAGGTAATAATGTGTATTATGCTTTTTTTTCAATTGAAAATGACAAAAGTGTACAGTATAGCAATACTTTAATAGCACGCACTTATTATTATTCCCGAATCAAGAGGAAAGTCAGATCGTACGAGATATGCGTACGTTCGTCGTTGCAGTGTTTTCTGTTTATCAACCATGCGTTTACCTACTGAAGCGCCGAACATTTTATCTCTGAGCTATATACCTACATAATTTAAACGCAAGATGGGTAGTTGCAGGGATCGAGGGCGCCTTTTGTTTGACAGCGTTTCCATGTGCAAATATTGTGGAACCCCGCCGACTATGTAAATCATTGTATATTTCTGATTAACGAACGGCCCCGGCATTCAAAATAACTGATATATTTACGTAAAATAAATATTGAATAAAAAATAGTTACACAAATACATGTATATAGTTTCACAAAAACATTGCATATTAATTGATAAATGTATTTATTTTTTAATTCTAAATAAATATCTAGAACTTTAGTTTGAACATTGTTTTAAATTTTTTTAATAAACATTAAAAATTACAAGACTCGATATCATAAACACATGATTACATTTGAATCAATACAAATTTAAAAAATATGAAATAATTTCATAAATTAAAATGGAAATTTGAAGGTTCTTAAAAAATAAAATATACATTAAAATAAATTCACAGATTTAATAATATCAGTTTATAATATTTGATTTAATTAATCATACAATTAACCACTTTTAATACTGCAGGTATAAATTCAATGAAATCATGACATTTAAAAGTATAAAATGTACATTATCAAATGCACATTAATGATCTTAAAAAAATATTTATGCGATAAACATTATAAGTTATTAAACGTTCAGCTGATTAAAATAAGTTTTTAAATATTTTATAATATTGAAGCTAAACAAATTAAACTCATCAAATACTTTTATAAAGTTTGTATTTATATGTTTGATTAATAACTCCAATTGATTATACCAAACATTTCACATGCAATATAATTCAAATAATTGTAGACTATTAATTACATATTATACAGTATATAATAACGTTAAATTTATTGATTTTTTGATTTTATGAATATTTTATTTTTACCTGAAGAATAAACTGTTCTCAATTAGTTTTGTCAATAGATTTTAAATATAAACCCCGACAATCCAATTTACTTTAAACAATCCAATTTCTATGATGTTAAAAACTTATTTACTAAACGGTCTTGTAATTTTGAAAAATAATTGGCAAATGAAGGTATTTTTTTCATTGAATATATTTATCAATTTAAAAAGATATCTATCATTAGTATAAAGTATATTATATTACATATTACATTTTACATAGTATATTAGAAGTTTCTCGACTTCTAGTAAAAATATAATAACCTATGTCATTTAACAAGCCATTAAAGTTGTCTGAATAAAACATGTTTGACATGACGTTAAAATGCATTAAAAAAATAATAATAACTCTGACATATATTATGTATACTTACAATATTATGTACAATGAAATGTGGTATTTTCATTTTTCAGTCACATTTTTTGAAGTGATTTAACCCAATTGGGTTGAAAATAATAGGAAGTTTAAAGAAAACCAAAAAGTTAATCCATAATATGTGTCGAATAATAATGCCCCAATTTTGTTTTGAGCATAAATATTCACCAATATTTATTAATCTGGGTTTTCTGGCACTATAATATTGTTGTTATTAAAATCCTTCATAAGGTGAAGGGTTTTCAGTAGGATTAATTATTCCTGTCTAATACAGGTGCAACGTTGTGAAATTGCATTTTATATATTTCCAATACCATGGGTCACTGGTTAATTACTAAATGTACAGAATACGGGGGAGTTGTTATTATTAAATTTAAAGAGCGTAGAATTATGTATATTTTTCGGTCGCAAATATTTTATTCGATGGATTAATTACTGAATCATAAATAATTAATAATTAATATTTTGACTTAAAATGACTGACTTTAACGCCAACCAACACAGCACACTGAAAAAAAGGGTATGTATTCAATTTTATTACCTTTTATTCACGTCTGTCAAATAATATGACGGATTCGGCCACCTCGATCCACTAATATTAACAGTATAATATAACCCCTTTTAATTTGATACAATTTTGAGATAGTTGTGAACATATTTTTAGCATCAAATAATGTTTTAAGTAATCAATACAAAAAAAGTGATTTTTTTTTTTTTAATTTACCACTTTTGGTGGTTGCAGGAACAGTGCGCGCTTGCGTGTAAACCATTATTTGTTATTTGAACAGTCACAATAATAATAATTCAAAATATTAAATTATACAACACCTAAATCAATTGTATTTCAACCATATTATATTTTGTGTACGTTGTTAAAATAAACATACATAGGAATATATGTTAATATGACTTCGTTGTTTTGATTTCATAAAGTATTAAAAAGTAGGTGTGTAGGTACCAGATACCGGTATCAATTTTTATGACTTACTTAACTATGGAATACTTTAGATTAATACTAACATTAGAATACATGAAAATAATGAAAAGGTAATCAATAAAAATTCGTATTTTAATAGTTTCATCCTCAGTATAGTGACAAAGAGTTTTAATTAATTACAATTTATATTATGTATATATTAGCTATTGTGAAACATAGCGGATTAATCATAATCAATTTGATGGTTAATTTATTTTTTGTAACATCCAATACTTAGTGCTACAAAAAAAATTGTGATTTATACTCTTAGTTCATGTGGTTTGTTATTTTTCATTTTTAGCTGTTTCAGCATGATATATAAAGACATTTTAATGTATATTCAGCATCAGTGATGTTAACTAAATGTTCATAACTCCTTACATTTTAAAATAAAAATGGTCAGGTTTATAAAAAAAAATGAATAAACGAGTTGGTAAAATTATTATCTGAGTCACTACCAAAACATACTTAACTAATTTATAAATTATAAATAATAATATAATAGGTAGTTAATTTCAATGGATAAAATTCGTAATCGCAGAACGCATTTTATGTCAATATTGTTTGATATTTGATCAATGTTTTGGTTTAACAAGCACACATAATAATGATACCCAATAATAATAACATATTTTACATAAAATGTTAAGTACGGGTATTGTTTCCACTTCACTCAGTCAAATTTTACCATTATATACTTTATTTGGGATATTGACAACAGTCTATTCAGAATATCGTCTATTACTATTAATATTTTATGTACACAGGGTTTTACAAATACAAAAGCATAATATGTGTTACTGTGTAAAAACTTGAGCTGAAGTATGATATTGACAGTCATCAAGTGAATGTTTACATTTACGAATACCAAATTGAATGCATTGAAAGTCTAAAAATATTGTTAAAAAATAATTATGACCTAGGTACTGTGTTTAATGTAGGTTAATAATGATCACATTTTAAACCTAATGACAGATACAAATAAGTTATTATAATTATTATAACAGTTTGACTAACATTTAATACGATACTACTATATTAATAATTATTACATTAGCTATTAATTAATGGTTTTGTCTTGCCAGGGATTGTTTCATTGAGAAAAGCTGTAACAACATCTTATAAACTAGAGAATAAGACTCAACACTGAAATAGTAAAAAATAAATAAATACCACTTAAGAGAAAAGTATAGCCGAAAAAATAATGGCATTCTATATAATTTTAGCACAATGCAATAAAATATATAATTCTAAATAACTTTTTAAAGCAACATTTTAAATTTTAATTTATTGCAAAAATAATTGTATACTAAATACCTGCCCAATAAGTATAGGGAAAATAATATGAAAATCTGTCAAAATCAGAAATATAATTTTTGTTCATTATCGGTACAAACGTTTGTTTTTGTGTACGTCACAATCAATAATTATGTTAACTTATGTTAAAATTATTAAGAAATCACGAATTGTTCTCTCATTTAAAAATTCACTTAGTGAACACTGGTCTGTTGATTTTGGCCATGATACTATAGGTAATATATTAAGAGGCCGTCCTACCACCGTATATTTGGGTGTTTACAGCGAATTTCAGACAACAAATCATGATATTGTTTCACAAGATCTGTTGCACGGCGTAATGTGTAGGCAATAGTGGTACACAATATAGAAACAATAGTACATCAGATGCTATAAAATAATAGGTAATTTATAGTATTGCAATTTTAAGTACACTTAATATTATTCAGTTAATTCTATGTCATAATATTACAAATATTTTTTGTTTTGTTTTGTCTTTACATTTCTCTATGTATAAGTTTGAAGGTTTATACATTTTAGGTTACTGATTTAATAATTTAAAAATTAAAGTGGCTTATAATAATATGGCACCGTGCCATCTAGTTTAAATCATTATCCGGATTAACAGTGCCCATAAAAAAAAATCAAATATCATTCATATAAATTATTCTGAATATTTGTAGGTAATCAATACCTATATTTAAAAATATTGAATTATTTATCCACGATAAAAATGTAAAACCATGATTCATTTTTAATAGTTAAAATTATATTAACTCACTCAAAATTATTAGAAACAAAAATATAATCTTAATTTAATATTCATTTCTAAAACAATAGTAAAACAAACAAATATCTTAAGTTAATAACTGCATTGTATAACTATAATTTACTATTAATCCAGGCTTTAAGATTTAATCACTGGATTATGAAGGTAAATATAAGTAATTTTTAATTATGTTATGATTGTTTTCTTTTCCTCGATCCCGGTATAAAAAAGACCTTTTACTGTGATATAATACGCACGTTCGCTTGTGCATTCCATCTCAAAATGTTGATTGTATAAAATATTTTCGATAACATTTATGGTTTATTATATATAATTCCTTGCGGTAATAAACTTTGATTCATAGTGGATATGATAGTGAAAATCTTAAACGTGTGACGCATCTTCAGACAAATAAAATAAACCTATTGGGAATACGTACAATCTGAACTATGAAAGAGATCATCCGGAAGAAAAAAAAATCGTCGTGTATTAAGCATTGGTTTTCATACGTCTGACCTAATCGCCATTTCCCTTCTTTCCCAAATCTTTTATTGGCAGCCATATTTTTGTGAACTGAAAATACACATTGATCTCCCAAAGGACTGTAAACCCGATTGAATCTGATGTGATTTACTATGTGGTCACCACCAAATATAGAAAATAATAATATACATCAGGAAAAATATCAAAAGTAAAAAAACAGAGTTCATAGTTCAAATTGTCCAGAATTTTGGTTTGAAAAAACAAAAAAAAACAAGTATTAATTCCAGCCATCTACTTATATCTAAGAACGCCGCATAGAGAAATAATGAAAAAATTTTAAATTTATTCAAAGTCATATAATTACCTAAGATTTTTATTTATCTACTCACATTGTGTCTTCATAATATATTCCCTCCTTATGGTTCCATTTTGCAGTAATTTAATTATACAAATAGTTATGAACCAAGTACCTAACCTTAGGACTATTTGTTGAAATAATTTATATTTTTAATCGATAAAAAATATTATTAATACACAACAATGATTAAAAACACACAATACATATGAATTATATTTACTATCATAATATTCAAATTAATTGTTTCTTCAAATTTAACGTAATTTATACCTAAAACTGTTATTATTAGTTATAGTGTTCTAATATCATTATTATTTATACAATGAAATTAATATTAAAAAACAAAGTTCTTAATTTATCTATAAAAAAATAATAATGTATAAAAATGGGGTTATATATGTATTTACAATAATTTTTATTCAAAATATAATTATATTTTTAAAAATATATCCTGATAAATTATCAAGCATGTTAAAAATGTATAAATAATTTATTAAACTAGTAACCTTAGATCATTTATACTAGTATATGATCTAAGCTAGTAATATTTTATTGAGATGTAATGTATTATTATTATTATTGAAGAAAAAATATTAAATTTAAAAAACTAAATTATAATTATAATCCATTCGTTAATATTTTACTATTAAAATAGTATTCATATTGTTGACATACGTATAATATACACTAACATAGATACACTTTTAAATAAAACCTCATAATACATAATGTAAACACAGTTTATTCTAAAAATTTAAATAAATTACGGCCACCACATTAAAATTGTAAATGTCTTAATGTAATTTAATACTTAGTACAAAACTTTTATAATTAAAAAGCCATTAGGGGTACAAGTACAGAGTATAAACATTCGTAGTTAAAGAGTATGAGTAGGTATATAGTAAAATAAGTTTGAAACTAATTAATTGATAGCAATCTTTAATTAATTGTACTTAATTGGACCTCATGAAAATTGATGATTGCATACATTTGTCAAAATGCCAATGCGATTGCGTATACCTACCAAATATAGATCAAAAAATAAATGGCGGAAACGCCTAAATTGTACTCACTTATGTACCTAATATTATGTGGAATATACGTAATATTTTTCTTTACCTCTACTAGCTTTAGAGTAAATACAGTTTGACACATTAGTTACTTTTTAGTTGAAAATTATCCTTAAAAGTGCAAATATGTTCTGAATTGAATATTCTGGGTATTCTACATTCTTTTTTCATAATTTATAATATTATATTTTGATGTTTTCAATAAACGTTTCTAAATTAATTATTTTGAAATCACTTAACTGTCGATAATTATAAATGGTTTAACTCTATTACTCAAAGTTAAGTCTTAAAATGATAGTCGTGGTTTTCCGGACGAAATTACTAATTGTTAGTATAATACAGTAAATGATCAGACAGTTTTATGGCTTAAGATTTATTTTAATGTTATTACGTTATTATAATATAATGCACCTATAATCTATACACAATGGGATTATTAAGTAAAACGTTGCGAATTTAATGTGATTTTGATATGAAACTGCACTCGTTACCATTTTGAAAATATTGATTACAATACAAATACAATCCAATAAACCATATATGGCATATTATGCCCACCAGTAAATTAAAAATGTCATCTGATGTTGCATAACTTTGGTGACTTCAATTAAAAACATAATAAATTATAAACAAGTTTAATATGCACTGATTATTGCGTAGGTACATCTTAGTATAGGATGACGATAGTTATAAAATTGATAATAGAAATTACCTAACCTACATATTATAGCCACGTCATAGGTATAGTATAATATTATAGCAGTGCTGGCCAACAATTGTAATATTGTGTTCTGCAGTATTGTGCATTGTACACTAACATACGTGTAACGTGTGCATAATATAATAATGAATAATCTATTATTGTAAATATCGACGCGTTACTTAATAATACTATAAACTATTACAATATATTATAATCAAATGACCAATACTGATTTATTTGGCATCAGAGCATATATCTGCGAACCATAGAAAATCGCATTTCTTAAAATTAAATTTGCACTCTTTTTTTAAAAAAAAATATTTTATTTCAACCGTGTACCTTAGAATGAAAGAAGTGCCTATTTCTGAATTAATCACTATAATTATATGGGAGTATTAGGGTCCATAGTTATTCCATTTTAAACCCTGTTTTCAGAACCCAATTTACATCAGATTTAATTAACAGGAATAGTTAAACTATTATAGACTTAATTACTATGGATAAACAATTTCGGTAAAGAGGAATATAAATGTAATAATTTCAGTACTTATCAATATATAATATTAAAGCAGACCTCTGAAAATTATATCAAAACGTAGGTTTGGCGTCAGAAAAAAATTTACATTGATTGGTTCGTTATTACTCCCCTATTGCGTAAATCCATGACAAATCACACACGATATTATAAATACATTTTAACTGAAATAAATGACTGATTATTGTTGATCGGATAAAAATTGTTCTCTTTACATTATTATTAGCCAGATTAGGTGAATGAAAATAGCGTAGATATGAGTATTGTACATGTAGGTATATAATATAAATTATAAGTAATTTAATATAATACAAGATGAGTGTCTAAACGTGGTCTTATTCACCCTTATAAACTTCTCGTTAACTATGCTATTACATAAAATATGTTCTTTCGCCTTAATCAGCTTAAAACGTACATACCTAACCTAACTACTTAAATACTTTGTATAATAGTAATATTTATTGAACTTCAAAAATATTTAAATATAACATGGCTTCATACATGATTTTTCATCTCAGACCTCTAAGAAACACGAAAACAAAAATGTGTAGATAGTGAACCATTGAATACCTACTAAAGTAATAATTTTCAAAAACATTAATTCGTAGACAAGTTATTGACCGGACTGGGAACAGATATGAAATATCCTGTATTATAAGTATAACTTAACGTGATATAAAAAAATTTTCAATTTTCTATTCATGCATTGTAAATTATAATTATTAAATATATAAAGTACGAAAGAGGACTGCCGAACATTGGAATATGCCGTGTAAAAAGGTATTATATACCAGTATACCACAGCCAGTCTTTTAATCTTCGATTTGCAGTCACATGCATGCCGATCCCGATATAAAAGACGACCTCCCTGGTATCCAAAGCCGTTGACTATTATGTGTTCACTGGGTATATAATATATATACTATAATATTATATTATATATGTACCATACCAAAATCATTAAATTGAAATATCGTATTTTGAGGATTTATGCCTCAATATAATGTATATCTTCAATGGTGAGCTACACAGGGGAGAGAATAAAAAAAAATTCAAAACTCAAATATTACTAGAACATAAACTCGTAATTCTCTATATTATTTCATATAGGTACTAAAATATTCAACGAATACGCGAACAGAATGGCAAAAAATCTATAAAAGAGCAACAAATCTGCAGTTTTTTGTATAGTCATATTGTATATAATTCCAGTATTATATATTTAGAAGTAACAGTAAAAAAAAAAAATATTTAATATTTTGTTTTAATTATTTGTTATATTTTTTTTTCCATTATGGTATTCATCTACTCCATAATGGTTGATTATGACGTAGTTAACGGTCTCTGGTGTTAATTAATGTATTTTAAGACATGGGTAATTTTTCTGTAATGTTAAATTTAAATTTAAAATGTACTTAATCTATAGATAAATAATTCATTCTGTTATATGCATTTCATTGTTAATTCTAACAACTCAATACTTTAACAAATATTTTCTTAATAATAATTAGAGAGATTTCATGAGCAAAATAATAAATATGGTATTAGCAAAACAAAATACTTTAAAAATTCAACAATTTAGTAAGCCATAACTTTTAATTCAGTATCTAAAAATATTTTTCTTTCTTCAGTTTTTAGCATAAAAAATGAGATTCTACTAAGCTTTAATATATATTATTTACTTAATTTTCTTCATAATGCATATATTATGATATTTTGTAACCTCGATTTTACTCCATAAATGGAAAGACCGAAGCTTATTATCATTCAATTGTATTATAATCTTTTCTTCTTGATTCTCTTATGTTCATAAACTCTTAAGAAAAATGGAATGAAGATAAATTAGGGCACTTCCCAGTACTATATTTCATACTCTTTTCAAATTGTCTGCTTATTGTATTGTTTGAATACAATAGCAGATTTTAATATAAATATGATATAAATACAAATATATATATATATATTATTAAATGTATACAAAATACATACATAAATCGTGATAACTTTAACGTGACTACCTTATTTTAAAATGATCGTATTAATATTATAGGAAGACGGTTTTATAATTAATTTTTTTTAACTGATTCATTTTGAAATCTGAACTTGCGAAAGTACTGTTAATCTGATAACCGTGTGGTTATTAGAGTCAGTAATACAAATTGAAAGCTATGATTAATTTGTGTAAAATATCAGTTCTGAACTTCTGGATAGAGCTCGATCAGTCCATAAAATGTCAGAATTTAAATATAGAATAGTCGTGATCGTACATAATATTATTTATCATTTTTCATAGGTATTTTGTTTTTTGATTTCTGTAAAAAACCACTAAGAAGATCCAAACAAACCATCATAATATGTTCAATTTTCAATCTGAAAAAATACTACACCAAGTGCTTTTTTTGTTATAGTGCTTACTCAACGAAGTGTAAAGAAACCAAAAAAAAAGTTTCCATCTCACATTGATCTGAACCAGAAAAAAACGGTGCACGTGCACATGAAAAGGATACAAGGTAATTGTTGGACAATTGTCCTTCTTCGCTTCAATTGGCACAGCAAGCCAATGTGATATTCTTTTATTTTTAATTTGGAAGGTATAATAAATCACTTCATTCAAAAAGTGTTTCTTAGCGGAGATCAGTTCACTATATACCTAGTGAATGCATTAACAGTTTATATTATTATTAAATAATATTAAGTATTAAAAAACTGTGATTCTCGATTAAAAACGAGAAGTTTGTTTCGCCACAGGACACTTCTTACAAATATAATTATTTGAAAATATATTATGTACAGTGTACATTGTACACTAAAAATTCCAAAAATCAAAATTTGAATGCATTATTTAAAAAAAATGGTGGTGAACATACTTGATGAATCGCCTTATGAGTTACCCTACAGTGTTACCTACACCACGATTCGCGTCTGACGTTGTGGCGTATATATAACATATTATACTTATGCAAAAACGTTTACCTACATAACAAATAGACGATGTATGCGAGAAGCGCTCGTGGTAGGTACCTATCGTTAAACCGCTTCACGTTTGTAAAAAGTTTAACGCGTAACCAAAACTAACGCGAGGCAACCACGTGATTGATGGCTTTGGACAAGAGAGTCGGACCTAATCCAATATTTTCACACACACGTATAACGACTATACTATAATAGTTACCACTACCGCGGTCACGGTCGGAGGATCGCCATAACTCATCGGTCTACGTATAGATATAATAATAATAATAATACATATAACAGTTTGCCTCTCTACCGCGTACTCGAGTGAACACCCCTTACCTCAAAACTCACACACATGCACACTTGCCACCTGGTGGCAGGTGTGGGACGTCCCCACGGGTTCAATTAGGCTATACCATAAGTGGGTGACGTCATCGACGTCGTTGTAGCTCTTCGGAGGAAATTGGTGGGCGAACAAGGCAAAATGTTCGTAACGACGTTATATTATGACGTAGTGCGTGAAAACGATATTATAATTATTTAAGTATATAACTCGTGTATGCAGGGTCAAATCCAAATTTGAACCTTTAATCATAATTTTATTGAAATAATAAAACTTTGTCGTTAACCCATAACCCAAATATTTCTACAAATTTGAATAATAATCGGGAATTTTATTAAATAAGGCCTATTAATTGTTAAATTTAATAACAGATAAGCAAATATGCTCGACATTTTAAAAGAGGGTGGGGGCTAGATTATTTTTATAATATCCGAGAACGGGCAAGTTATTTGTTTTTTTTGTGGTATATATACGTCATATCCATAGACAAATGAACTATATAGTCTATGGGTAAGTCCGTTCACTCTTTTAATTTTTCTTAGATCTTACCCATATTAACCCAAATAATAATGGTTATTAAATCCCAACAGATTGTTTAAATATTTTATTCCAGTGTTTGAACACCCGAAACCCGAATTAATTATTCTGGTGCAAAGACCTGTTTATTATATCCAGTATTAATGTATTATACTATCATACATAATTAGTTTGTAAATTGGACCTTTTGCAAAAGTTAATAAATTAATATAGGTATCTAATAAAAAAAAAAAAATTAAATGTATAAATGAATCTAATTTAAATAGTTTAATATAAGCTAATTCTCTTGTAGTTGATGCTCAAAATGAATTAATACTTTATTTGTTTAGTAGAACATTGATTTCCCTTGTGACACTTTGAGTGGTATAATATTTTACGTTACTGTTATGTTTTATGTTTCATCATCTGAATAAAATTTAAAACTTCGCTCCATTTTTTACTGTAATTATATTGTAACCTCAGAATACTCAGAATATGAGTTTACTAACGAGTACTAATGGGGCCGAGTGATGCATATTGAATGCGCCTGCAGGTCATTTTAAGATATCTAAATGGTTTGGTAGTGTGTATATTTGTGTCACATGAAAAAGATTTATCAGTTTTATAAACGAAATAAAGCTAGTGCACGTGGTTCATTCGGCAATTATATAGGTACCTGGTTTGCATAAGAAATTTTTTATTAACTTATTGAATCAAATTATTTTGTCTACTTTGTAAAGAGATAAATAGGTATTGTACACAAAGTCCCAACAATATTTAAGAAAATATTTTGATTTTGACCAATTTACTGAATAGTACATTGTAGAAATTGCCCGGGCATCTCTTACAATACCATTTGTCTTAGATTTTTCTTTTTGGCACGTAACGTAATATACATAATATAATATATTATGGGTAATGTGAATATATAATATTCTTCAAAGGTATAGGAGATAAAACAAACTTGTTGAACCACATAAACTTTTACTTTTACAGACAAACAAAGTTGTTGGACCATAAAAACTTTTGCGACCAATACCTATCCTCCAACAATGCTTTCCAGATCACACCTGTGTAACCAAACAGTCATGAAAGGTCGGTACAACCCTGCAAAGTATAAAATATAGTACTTGAAAACCTCATTCTAATCACGTTTTTGGTTTTACAAAACAATCCATAATACTACAATACAATATATAATTATAATAATAGTGAATAATATTGTATATTATACTAACCCACTTAAAAATTTCAAACTATTGAATATAAAACATTATAATAAGTATAAATGTTAGTATATTAACGTTTAGTAATATTGCATTGTATCATCGCATACTATTGTTTCGACATGACTTAAAAAACAGTACCTATAGTACACTTATATGTTTCATCTTAATTCAATGTATATTTGTATACACACTAATATACATAATAGGTATACGTTATTTGTTTGCTTTGTTTATAATTTAATCAAATATATATTATATTGGTTTGTACCATAAAGCTAAAATAATACATGGTACAATGGTTCAGTAGGTACATGTACCTACTGTTGATTATATGATATAAATGCTAATTTTATAGAAGCATTATTGAAGTAGGTATGTGGTGAACATTCAAACCAATCAAACAAATTGAAATAATATTTAGATGATCATACAGACAATAGATAATCGATTCAATTATTTATCCTATATAAGCCAATAACATAAAAAATTATGTTAAACAATAATATATTAAAACTGATCACACAACTCTCTATTGAATCACTATTTAATGTATATTTTATAAATAAGCCTATTAAAGTAGGCTATATTATAATATTACTATATTCCTATATTTGAGCATATTTTTCATATAATAGCTACTTGAAATGTAAATGTACTTAATTTATTTTATCTAAACACGTTACAGATTGTATATTGTTTGTCTATATTTAAAAACATATAAATATCCTATTCAGTATTCGTATTATGAGAGGTAATATTTTCACAATTTATTATAATTTATTTTAATTATTAATATAATAATATAATCGTAACTCACACGTCATGTACCTAAGGTGGCTATTAAATTCGTTGTTATTAAATAATATCCACTCGTATATAATAAAATGTTTGATGAACGTATCAAGAAAATAATATAAAATATACATATTATACACATATTATAACATAAGTTAAAAATGTATGCAAAAACTTTGATTTTACTTACTTATTAAGTTTACATACACCATAATATCATAGTTATACTTCATGATATTAAAACAATTAATAATATTTCAAAGTTAATACATTTTTAGAAAACGTGTAGATATTTTTGAATATTTACCTTATAATAATAGTGTACCTACCATTTTATTTTATATACATTTTTTACAAACGATTTTATACCTTAAACGTATACAATTATGTCTGATAATAATAATATTATTATTCATATATTACATGGCATACCTACATTTTAAATAGTTGTTCCTTAGATATATATAGGATTAAAAATTAAAAATTAAAACTTAAATTTGTGCACTTGCAATAATTTTTAATAATGTAATATAACGTTAAAATATTGAGTCAATGTTGATGTCTTAGGTTAATGTGACGGTTGGATACAACATTATTAGCATATTCACTCAAATTGTATTCACCCTCTATAATCTATATACCTACTTACATTAATAACACGAAAAAACTGTAATATGATAAAATAATTACACTTTATATCAAAAAAATATTAAAAAACCAAAATGGTGAACGATTAATTAGTAAAAATTTGTTGAGAATAATGTGTCTATACTTTTTGTTTGTGTTTGCTTTTTACAATTTTTAAGTACATACACATGTCAAATAATATTAGGAGAGTCTATAAGTTATTAAAATAAAAAAATCCCATGCCGACCATTAGAAATCGTCCCAAGATGTTACGTAAATTTAGTCGTATAATATTGTACTACTAAATATGCAAATATTCTGAATAGTAGCGTAATAAAATACATATAATTATACTAAAACTGGAAAACACAATGGCCCAGTTGTACTTACGCAATTTAGTACCACAGAAGTCACATTAAATTCGCTGGAAATCTTCCATAACCTTTATTTAACAAAACACAATGTAGGTACTTGTAATTTAAAGGCCGTTCACGTCTCTTTCTATACACAATACACACTCATTTTGGCTAATCTCTTGAACTTTATATTATGAATAAAGCTTATTATTTTAAGATCACATATTATTATTTTTCAACTAAAAAATAAAGAGTGGCATTCATTAAGAACTTATAAAAATAAAATATGCTAAAATGACAATATTTTGTACACAAAAAATGTGTGAAAAAATAAAAGTTAGTATTTAGCTTGATTTACAAATCATCATAACTTTTTTTCTAAATGTCTTTTAGCTAAGCTTTTACGCAAATACATATGGAGCAAAGTTTCTAAACATATTTTGTTTTCATCCTAATAGCTATTTAATAAATAATGTAACTTTCTTCTTCATTAAATATAATCCATAAAAAAATGTTCATTTGAACCTATCGAAGGGAAGGGTTTAAAATTCTATATTTTACTATATTTATACAAGATAATATAAAATATAGTTGCATTTAATAAGTTTAGGTTGGTTCTCTTATAAAATAAATATAAATTGTATTCCCTCCTTTATACCTAGATAATAATATATTATACTCTAAACTAGGGGTCGTCAAACTTTTTGTGATTAATATCTACTAAGAATATATTTTGGCTTTGAGGATTGATTTGACAAGTTATTAAGATTTTAAAGTGTTACCCAAAATAATAATACTACTATAATTTCTTTATTGAGATTTTAACATTAAAACTATTATATCTCGATGCTTAATCTAATAATATGATGTTATACCTATTTAAAACGATTTAACTTATACATATTTTGCCTTAAATATCAAATTAATATTCAAATTAATTTGAATTTATGTTTAAACACTAATTATTATAAAATGTTCTATTGTGTTTTCTCAACTATAGAAATTAAATCATCCCGCTTAGATACCGGGTTGTTGATCACTATTTTTCTAATATATTTAATTTCAAATATCACAATAGAAAACCAAAATAAAGGAATGAAAACTTCTAAAGAAGAGCTGAAGAATTGTTATATTTTAATATAATTTAAGAATTTAAGATATAATATTTTAATAATTTAATTTCTTTAAATAATTTTATACGTAATCTCTTAAGATATTTCATTCATTGCTAAAAGCTATATGTATAACCGTTATGTACATCTGTATGATTGTATTAGTATGTTGTACTGAGTGACGACTTGTTCTGTAATATAAAGTTACACACTAATATTTACGATAATTATTCAAACCACCGAATGTATGATGCATATTATTTATATTGTTATATACCTATGTGTTTATTTGTATTAATAAAACTAATTTACCTGAAACTTTGAAAAGTAATTTTATTTGTAGTTGGATGATAAAATAATAGTTCATAGTCGTATGAATTTTATAATGTATAAATAGCTAAGAAGAATAATTAAATCATAGACACGAAAAGACATTCAAAATTAAAGCGTTTTTGCAACTAGTTATATAGAGATTAATGACTATCATAATTAATAATAATATTTAGGTAGCCTATTATTATGTTTGTAATATAAATGTTAAGTAAAGATTTGTCGCATTGAATTAAAAAAAAAAGACCCGGATACAAAAACCATGTGCGTTGG
Organism: Nasonovia ribisnigri; assembly: GCA_027563435.1. NCBI lineage: Eukaryota > Metazoa > Arthropoda > Insecta > Hemiptera > Aphididae > Nasonovia > Nasonovia ribisnigri. Next base: position 149,075 of record JANEHU010000288.1, on the reverse strand, counting down.
ATATTTTAGTTTTTATCGCCGTAGGATCGTGATACCAATATTAAAAAATAAATAATAAACCATAGCATTAAAAAAAACAGTTTTGAATGGGACATACGCTAAATCGAGTGAACTGGAATTTCATGAAACCTCTTAAAAATACCGTTGAGACTCGTTTTTCAATCGATAAAGAAGCTGAATTGTAACTTTTTGAGTACTCCCATCTCTTTTTGAAAGAAAAAGCTCACAGAAAATAATGGAATAAAAAACATCATTTTAAAACCAATACGCTCTTCGTTTCATTCGACATCTAAAATGGTCGTCTTTATCGTGTTCTATATTAACTATTTATATTCCTGACACATAAATACTCAACTATTTCTGTATATTTTTTTTTTTTTTTTTGGGAACGTCCAATATATTACACTTATCTTTATATTTTCACTGAAGATGTACTTGAAGTAAATTAGTTGAGTGCATTTTAGTGTTTCCCAGGGTTTCAAACTCTTTAAACAAACTTTACTAATTATATGGTGTGTATTTGTGTGTAATGTATATATACTTTATATAATATAGTATCTTACAAGTTACACTACACATTTAAAATCGATACAAAGAAAAATACATGTAAGTACATGTATAAATTAATACATTCATACAAATTTATTTTTTATTCAAGTTGATTTTATGATTAAATTTACAAATAATTTCTGCAATTATATAAGTTTATGTACTAATTCAAAACTCTGTAAAAACATGCATGATTATTTTTAGTTTTTTCAAAACTATTTAAAAGATTTTATAAATTTAAACTAACAAATTAGTTATATTAGTTATATTATTCAAACATAGAGGTATTTTTAATTTCTGGAAATATTTTATTAGCAGAAAGAATTAAAATTTTCAAAGCATTTTATGAATTTATTAATACTCAACGGATGTAGGTTAATATTGTGTTTTAAATATTATATTTACATTATGTTATAAACGTTCTAATAATGGTTGAGAAAAGTGTACACCTATTTATAGGAATATTTCGATTACCTATAGAATTCAACTACAACGGAAGTGTTAATACTGAAATGTACCTACATCAAACATATTTATTATTTATAATACTAAACAAGACTCAGCATAATACCACAAAGTATTTACGCAAGTTTTCTTGTTTATGGTCTATTTAATAAAATTGTTTTGATGCAAATACTATTAAATGTATGAGATTAATAATTTGTTACCAATTTCAAGATAAAATACAAAATTTAATGTACTATAAAAATAAATAGCTCCACAAATATTAAAATTTCAGGATGCGAAGAAAATAGAATCGAAAAAATAATAAAAACGATAAATCTAGAACATTAAAGCACAAAAATTACACTTCTCGTAGTTTATAAAACGTTAAAACATTATTTAACAAAAAAGGTGGAAGTGCTAAGCAGGTAACCATTCTGCTGTAGATGTCAAGTGTACCTCATTGGGTAATTCATTGTAATGGATGCATTACATTTGAATTCAAAAAAACAAATCATTGCATACGAAAAACGCTAAAAAGTGGAGACGGTCGTTAGTCTGTATTACTCAGTATATTTTATGATATATTTATACTGCAATTATTCAAGTAATTACTTTACTATTAATAATACTGCAGTAGCTTGAGTTTATTTATTAAAAATATTTAATTTAATATAGTAGTCTATAGCTTATAAATATTTTTATTAAATTCTGAGTCAATATAATATACAGACTTACCTTAGAACAGTGTGAAAACAGCTTCATGATATAAATACTTTGAAAATATCATTAAGTATATAAATATACTGAGTAATTACGTAAAAATTCACTACGAATAATATTTTTAAACTACAACAATGAACAAATAAACTAAAAAACGTTATTTTTCGTTTTAAAATCTAATTTAATTAAAATTTGAACTTAAAATATCATATAATAATAATAAATTTGTTTGAATACTTATTAGAATTGTCGGTTTCAATATAAAACATATTTATGAGGAACACCTTACATTAAACTTTTATGCTTTTTGTAGGAGAAAATATTTTTTTGTCACCAATAATTATTGGAAAAACTAAAAAAGTGGATGACGCTCAGCTGTACTGTAAGTTACAAGTGGGTCACTCTTGTGACTATGGATTTTTAATATTTTTTAAATGTCATTGTAACAATATATTATAACAGCCTTGTATTAAATTTTCAAGTTTTTTTTATACAATCAATACAATTTTATCGACATTCATAAAAAAAAAAAAACTAAAAATATTGGAAACTGAATATGTCAGTAAACAGTTCAAAATATTTTGAAAATTTAATCGTGTGTAGAAAATGATAATATAAACATTCAATCGAAATGTCATGAATCTACGGTTATTTGTTTTAGAGTTACACCAAAAACCAAAATCAATTTTATCGAAAACCGATTTTCCTTAAAAATTACCGGTTTTCCTTAATTTTAATTTTGTTTTTCCCGGCGCTTTTAAAAACTATTGAGATTTTTTTACTTTGACCCCCCCAAAGTATACCAACTTGATTCACTTTTCTATCAGAAAAGATAGTGTTGAAGAAAATCTTATAAAAACATCATTGTAAAATCAATACATTTGTCGCCCAGCTTAGAGTCTAAAAATATCGTACATTTCTTGTATCTATAAGTAGGTACCTAGCCCAAAAAGATACAAAATATTATTTTGATTTTATTATTTTGTGTATAAAGATAGATCTAATGTAAACATTTGGTGAACATTCCAAGTATCTGCGGTTATTCGTTGTTGAATTATTTCCACAAAATATGAAAATCTATTTTGTCGAAAACTGGTTTTGCGTAAAAAATCCTTGTTTTCCGTAATTTTATTTTGTCCCTCAATTATTAAGAAAAATCCTGTGAATTTTTTACCTTTCAACTCAAAGCTACTCATCTATCAAAAAAATATTTAAATTTAAATTTGAAGCATTTTTACTACTTATTATCGTGTATAAGGATTACAGATGCAATAAAAGCACACACCATTGTAAAATCAATACATTCACCGTTAAGTTCTGAATCTGAAATGAAACTTAAACGTTTTTTTTTTGCTACTGTTTTTATAAATAGTACCATATTATTAAAGGGTGTTTTCTATTTAAAGCAAACATAAACACTACAGCTTATACAAAAACAAATTGTATAATATACGTCTTCAGGGTACATAACAAGGATGAAACATTGAAACCTCTTACCTGTTTATAATGGGAATTTATAAACAAACAATTTCAGTGCTTTCTTGGTTATTCGGATGCAACCTATAGACATACGCCGCCCCCGGGTACTACGCTGAAATCAACGTTTTCTGGAAATCTATTTCAGTTTTGTTCAAATTATATAAATACACTTAAATAGAAATATAGAATATTATACTGCATGCATCGGTGTGGTAGTCATAATCATAACTTCAAAACAACCTACGGCAGTTGTTTCATAATTCAAATGAATCCGAAGTACAAGAAATATCGAACAATATAGGTACGATTTTTTTTTTGTTCGATAGTCATGAGAATATGAGAACTTTTAATTAGATATTATTATCAAAATACCTATCCCATAATATTCTTACTCTAGTTTTTCAATTTTTAATTTTAATAAAGAAGGGCTCATACTGAGAATTGTTGACTCGCGAAAATGAATATAAAAGGCACAGGGTTATTGTTATGGAAAATATATTACTTATTTTAATTATATCTAATTTTATAATTTTAGACCTACATTTTATACTTGACATTTTTAGGTTTTACCCAATTGTTTAAACCACCCAAATTACTGTGTTTACTTATAACAGAGTTTAACTTAAAGACAGAGTAATTCCACTAATATAATTTAATTTATCACGGGCAAACTCCGTGCAAAATCGGCTATAATTAATAAATAAATCTAGTAGGTATGTATATAAAATCGAAAGCATAAAACCGATAACCCTTATTTATATCTACAGTTTTAGACCAATTTTCATAACATTATTGTAATTTTGTCAATAGTTTCAGTAAGTTAGTACAAATAGTGATAGTTATTTTTTATTACTTACTTTTTACTTTTGAACACATAAATGTTGAATTTAGTTGAGTCATGATTTTTTTTCTATATTCTTATATTGTTGCTATTGGTTACAGAAAATAAAATAGTTATTGTTATTGGATATGCTTTTAGACCTATATTTTATATTGGGTAAAAATAACGCAAATAATTGTATTAAAAATCTGTGGTGATACTTTTGATGTAGCTTAGGAAAGGGTAATTCCACAAACATTTAATTTAGGATCAACTATTATACGCCTATACTGCTATAGTATATGTAGAATAATATAGTATAATATGCAACTTACTTTTGTCAAAAATTAGCAGAATTTACTATGTTACTAATACAAAAATAAAACATTAAACCAATATAAATATATATAATATCTTTAGAACATTTAAATGTATTCAATTAAAAATAATATAGACTGACAGACCTGTATCATAAGGTCTCCGCTTGGTATCATTTTTCGTATGCAATGATTTGACAGCGCCTTCCCTGGTTTATTTTTTTAAGTAATAATATATTTCAATTTTAATACCTATACAATTTGTCATTTCTTTTATCAATACTAATTATTATTACCATCGCAGATAATTACATTAACATTTAACGTAGTGACATACAAGGCATAAGTCAATATTTTAAGTAAAAAAAATTATTGTTGGATCTTTATCAATCAGAGTTTAGACACCACTGCAATTATGTATATACTATTTAAAATGTACCACTAATACTTAATTCCACAAAATATGAAATATTTTCGATAAATCGAATTTATATTACAGGAACACCTTTTCCGCATCGTTTGCGATCGTCCAAAGCAGTGCAGTGAAAATCATAGGAGTAGATGGTGCACATAACTGGAGCACGCCGGTTCCGAGTACGCATAGACGTGAACAGATGATTTTTTTTCATTTTCCCATTAATTTGATTCATTATAATTGTATTATTTTCTTGAATGTAATTTCATATTATGAAAATGTAAAGGCCTAGTCAGTTTTGACTTGGAATTGTTTATCTAAATATTGAGGAAGTTACTCAGCCTAGAGTAACTTCCTAAATAGATTTATATTAGTTGATTGTTTCAATGAGGAAATTATTTATCAGTTCTTTAAAATTCAATAAATCCACCGATAGTATTTTACCTCTAAGGAATAAAGAATACTCATATTAGTGTGAAGTCAGTCCGTGGTCTTTATTATGTATTAATTGTATGATGCTTAAGAGAGAAGGGCCATACACATTTATTTGCACCTGGGTCTTTGGCTGCATAGTAACAGCACTGGTCCAAAGGATACCTATCCCGGAAATGTATAACATGGGTTTATATATAATGAAACGGGTGATTTTGAAAAATGCATACACGGTTCGCACCTGTGCCGCATTCCTTGTGGAGGTGGATTGTTTGAATATTTAAACTTAAACGCGTACATACTACAAAGCTGTTGTGGGACGGTGAAATTATATGTATTATGCGGTCCACGTACCCGAGCAAACAGCCATATTGCGTTTCAATGTAACGTGAACATATACATTTAATTTTTTTTTAGTAATATAATTATATATATATTATATTTTGTTATAATTTAAAATGCACCTTGGATTGTGGTCATCCAAGTAAATTATTGTCAGTGTATACTGAAATACTGAATACAGAATAATATAGGTACCTATTAAATATGATGTATTACAACTTTAAAAGATAATATAACATAATAATTAAGGCAGATATTTTTATGCTTTTGCATATTTATTTTTTATATTTCTAGATAAAAAAAATACCTAAATTATACCAACATACCTAATATGTTTTATGAATAAATGAGCTGGTTATAAATACTATTGTTACTACCAATGAAATCATTTTTTTTTTTTTTATTTAGTATGTAGTTATAATTTTTGTTTTATTTTAATGATCACATCATTAGTGGGTTTTATGTATAAATCTATGAACAGTTAAAAATTATTATTTATTATAAAACTTGGTTTTAAAATATAATTTTACTTCTAGAAAATAGATAGTTTTTACTTTTTATAGTATATTTTATGGTCATATATTTGCATGCCCTAATAGTAATAATATAATATAACATTACATTATGTTCCATGTGTTTTTAATTTTTAGTTTATAATATTACAAACTACTCGGTTAAACGTAGGTACTGCCATATTCTGTATAGTTTCAATTATAAAACAACAACATACAATGTATACATGTGTGTGTGTGTGTGTGTGTGTGTGTGTGTGTGTGTGTGTGTGTGTGTGTGTGTGTGTGTGTGTGTGTGTGTGTGTGTGTGTGTGTGTGTGTGTGTGGAGAAAAAAGTATATTACATTATATTTTACACATATGTTGTACGTATTATATTCAACGGCACGTGACATTTTTTTTTTTTAACCCAACAGCTAGAGGGCAAAAGCACTTGACCCGAAAAAGGACGGTCAGTTTCATCCTCGGGTTGGTACATGCGGTATATTATATTTGTGGAACGACAACAGTATAACGATATGTGCATTGTATATGGATATGACTTACGCATAACGCCGCGTTCCAGGTCCTCGTAGTATCCTACAAACGCCAACTGTTGCAGTACGCTGTTGGGCAGACGGTTCAGCGTATCAACCCGCCTGAGCCGTGACGTAATGGCCTCCACGTCTTTGGCGCTCCTGTCGGATGGTCTGAAACACGCACGAAATATTAAATGAAAAAAAAAATCCAATAATAATATTATTACATCGACATTCTCATTAGTTCGTAACTGAAAATTACCGCATAATTATTTATATTGGGTAATAAATAGTATTAAATTGTAAGTACGTGGAAAAGACACATGTTATATTTTTTTTTCATAAAACAGTATACCACCTATTTAATTAATGCTTTTTTTTATGTTTTTTAATGTACCTATAATTAATATACTTCATATAATGTATTACGTATAATTAATAGTTTTTAGATAAAAAAAATACTCAATTATGAATTGTTGTTATTTTGTGTGTGGATGAATCACTATGGATTTTTTTCTCAATGGTGACATTAAACTGTTTTATGGTAGGTTGTAGATAATATAATATAATATCATAGGTGGAAATCCAATGAAATTTCTGTGGGAACTAACTAAAAAAAACTTTATTCAAATAATATGATAGAAATCGAAACAAAAACCTCATTGAGTTGCATATTTCATTGAATTGAATCTTAACACATTTTAATAGTTTGTAAGTACACATAAATACAACCCATAGTCAGCCATAAATAATAAAGACGTTAAATCGTGGTTGCTGGTTAGACCTAAAATAATACCATAGATATTAGACCATCTATTAGGACGAAAGTCCTATCATAGATAACAATCCTATCGGGCTATCAAAGTAGAGTTACCACATACCTCATATTGTAATCTAATTTTTTTTTCATAATGATATATTATAAGTACAATACAATTAGTAAATATATATCATATATTTTCACATGAGACACAACATAATTTTTGGGGGCTACTACAATATTTGGAGGGGGGGCTAATTCCCCCCATTTCTGCCTATGTATAATATAACTCACTTGCACAAATTACTCTCTGGCACTCTGGCATAATAGGTACCTATCAATGTCCAAGACATGTAATCCGCATTACAATGATTATTAATTACTTTATTGAAATCACATCATTCACATCAGTGAAATAATTGTTTTATAATGTAACCTCAAGTATAATAGGTACATAATAATATAATTGAATTTTAAAATAAGTACACAATTATAAGTAGGTACCATATTGTTATACATAATACATAGCCACATATAGGTATACGGACATACGGTAGACGAGTTACAACATTATGTTATTATCGGTGTTGTCTTAACTTAGAGTTTATAAGCACTATCCGTAATTCGTGCTTAAAACAATCCAAATTTGCATACTGAAAAGATGCAAAACACAATATTGTGCCGAGCACATACTTGAAGATTTTAAAGTGCATCATACATTTTTTAATTCATATTCCTAAGCAGAATATTATTTGAATTATTTCAATGTAAAAAAATTCAAATTTCGGAGAAATAGTTTATTAGTAAGTTATAATAGTTCTTAAAGCTTAGATTAGCTAAGAAGTGGACAATATTTTGCAGGGTACCCCTGTATCACTCTATTCTGCTAATCAGAATATTAAATGCTTCTCCAAAATTTGATTTTTATACATTTAAATACTCCAAATAATCTTTTGTTTCGGAGTATGAATTTAAAAATATATAGTGGCAATCAAAAAGTAACAAACTTTAAAAATGATAATGATAAAAAATAGTAAATAATATTTACGAGGAAAGCATAATAGCTGTTTTTCGACATTTTCAATAATAGTTCATATACTATAATAAATTTTGAATAAAATCTGAAAAAAAAATTGTCAAGGGTGGGATTTGAACCCACGCCCACAGAGTGGACTGCGACCTGAACGCAGCGCCTTAGACCGCTCGGCCACCTTGACTCAAACTCTAGTATTAAAAAAATAATAGAATAAATTGAGCACTGTACCTATAATACCTAATATTATGTTCTATACAATTGTAACAAATTACAATAAATTATAATATATTAAATATTAAAAGTGCATTTAAAACAATAGAATAAAATTAAAATAGCAGACGGCTAAATGTAGTTGATAAAACAATTTTGATGTACCAATTGTCTACTTACAGGTAAGTGGCACCACTATAATAAGGGGTCCATGTGAAAATCTCTAGACTTTTGCCCATACCTGCTAATAAAAATGAAAAACAGTCATACCTTATTATACCTCTAAAAACTATTGTTTATTTTACACAGGTTTCTCGCATAGGTATAGGTACTAGTAATAGTTTTAATTCTCTAAACTCAAAAGTGTAAAGAAATTGTTATTTATTGTTATTATATTAAAACAAATATTATAATATATGCGTATATTACAGACTATAGTAGGAATATCGCAAATTAAATCTCGTGGCACCCAGCCACCCAAAACTAAGTGACCAGTGAATTGCACACCCTGCACGGCAACACTCTCGATAATTGCGCCACTGCCTAGGAATCTATATTAGTATTTACATTGATACAATGATACCTATATTGTATATTATAAGAACAATTTTGTATACTTACCTGTTACTTACTAAATTGATTGGCAATAATTGACTTCCCTCTTCCCTGTATTTACGTTATCCCCAGAGCCCAGAGTGTATTATTATTATTAACATAAACGTGCGCAGACATTGACTGGAATGTAGGATACTATAATAGGATAGTAATAAATCTACAGAATATAATATCTGTATGAGTTAGAAGTAAAATATACAATTGGCAGGAAGTTTGTATAGTTGGTACCTCCTTATAAAATAATAAAAATATTGGTAAAAAGCAAAACAACTTAGTGATAAATGGACTAAAAAATACTTAAAAATCATCGAAATATATTTTGTTGGAATTGTATTTACCGTAAATATTATACATTTTGGAGATTTTCTTATTATTTCCAATTTATAAAAGTGCTTACTACTCTGTAAAGGCTTCGGAGTGTCGCGCATTCCACAAGAAGCGGTATTCACGGACAGACAAAGAAAAAAAAACCACATTATTATAAACCAATGGCTTTCAAGTTTCCCATAGAATATAATCAACATGAAATGTAATAATGTTTAAATAAAAAAAAAAAACAAAAATCCCCTCAACACGTTTTTTAAATATGTTTAACCCATTGCGGATTCATTTAAATTTGGTCTACTGCTTAGCTTCTGATCTATAATGTACTCGTATAAATTTACTCTGATGGCAACTATACTTACCACCAACTCTGCTGAATGATATTATAAGATTTCAGTCTAGAATATAATATATATAGATTATACGTGTATATACCTATTACGTCTATACATGGCACATAATTGTGGGTAGTGGGTACCACGACGCGCCGATGGGCGACGACACATGCATTTTTATTGCTCCAAAAGATTGAAGACAGACAGAATTTTTTTAAAAACAAACACAAATCATTTAAAATCAATATATAATCTATATTATATTAATTATTGATTAATAATAAGACCCAATTACAATTTCTCAATTGAACACAAACAAATAAATTAGTGTCTTCGCAAAAACAATAAATTCCAATTGAATTATATTTAAGTATGAAGTATGCGTGGAGATGATTATTTGAGTTCAAATAAGGCAAATTGTATATAATAGTGTAGCGTTTTATGTAACTTTTATTTTCGACCTTGTATAGTTGTATCTCGTTGTACATATATATTAATTTATTGATTTATTAATTGGTTTTTATTATTTACTCAGACCAAGATGTTTAAATTATAATACATTTATACTCTAACGTTTAGATTTCTTAAGTTAAATTTGTTATAATTTAAAATAACTATCAATGCGAATTACATTTATTATTTATGGATACCAGCGAAAAAAGTATTAACGTGTTCCACCTACCCTATATTTACCCTCGTACGTAAATACTTTTTATTTTTTTGTTATGTTTTTGCCTCGGCGACTATGGTTATTGGTTTTTTTATAATGATCGTAAATTTATGTACATTATTTTTTTATAATTAATACATTTTATATTTCCTTCATGTAATATGGTATACAATAATTTGGAATCTGTAAGAAAAGTAAAGCAAGTGATTGTGTATTGTTCGGGTTATGCAATTTTACAAAATACTGTATATTCCCGCTTCTTATCTTTCATTCTCGTAAGTCGTAAGTAAGACATTCGATTATGAAATTGACACGGTATTTAGACGTTTTCCCTCCGTGCCTTTTCACCCCATGGTTTTCTAGTGGTTCACTTCTAAAACTGATATAGGTAAAACAAATAATATTTTTAAAGGGGAGAATAATACATTTACAATATTAGTTTGTGTCAATCATCCAAATATATGACTTTTCATTGAGGCTCTGCAGATGAGCTGCAACTCTAGTTCATCTATTAAAACGTTGTATTATAGACCAGAAGCTTTCCGCAATAATTTGGATTAAGATGATTTGTTAAAAAAGTCAGGGGTCCTTCCCTCTTCATACGGTGTAGCTGGGTAATCTATGTGTGACAGATTCTTATTTTGTTGATAAAGGTTTCAATATTTTTCTCGAGATAGATAGGTCCATAATATGTGTGTGGGTGGTGTTTATAATTTTGTTTAATTTTGATGTTCCTTGTATCCATAACTTTTGTAATGTATTGTCGGAAATTAGTTAAAGCTTAAATATCGTGTAACTCCATAAGGTTTCCGCAATATTTTTCATGATTATAAAACATTTTAGCCTGTGTACGGTGTACCCCGGGGAACCACCTTTGCGCATTTTTTTTTGTTTGTTGTACCATGTCACCTGGCAAATTATGCGATGTATTTTATTATTTTTTTGAAAGAGAATATTTATGTATAGATTCATATTACCCGTATCTCCGTGTAGTCGTCATATGGTGTTATAAAAGGCGAACTTCATAACATGTACTGATATATATATATATATAGTGTGTCACAGTCGGGTATTAAACACGTACTGCGTATTGTTCGTATTGATATTATTATAAGAGAGACGATATTTTCTTTGGTACAGCAATGATAACAATTTAACATAGGTAATAATCGAGCACCGGTGTATGGCAGGGAAGAAGTGGCAGGTTTTGTGGGCAACGCTTCCTACGTATACACTATACAGGGACTTAAAATTAAAACAGTTTAAACATAACAATTTTGTAGGAGTTTTCCTACTCACTGGGTTATTTGTATATACATTTTTGGTTACACAAGCTATAGGTATACAGTATACTTTATTATTTATCTTATCTGTGTCTTGTAAATCTTTATTATTTTTGTGTAAGTGCATATATACGTGTATTTATTAAGACAGTGGTTTATTATCTTGTCGGTTTATATCGTAACATGGACAGAATATATAGTAGCAAATAACAATACCAATTACCGATTACCGGCCATGATTACGAACTTTATTTTTGATTTGATGGTCAGCCTGATTTGGCAAAATTATTTATTTAAACTTTTAAGTGAAAAAACTAATCAATTTATCTTATACTTATTCTACATATTTCAACACCACGACCCGACCTTGCCGCATATTCTAAGCAAAATAAAGACCCTTATAATACAAAGATGTTTAAGCAGCTGCCAAAAACTGGTAAGCCAATCAAATGACTCGTTGTGTAATAAAGGCGTCGCGTAGCGGAGATTTGACACAAACGAACGCAAATCCGTCGTCATTTTAGTCATCCTCTTAACTTGGTCGAAGACCGTGGAGTATGATATGTTATTTAGTTATATTTAGTATTTATATATTATGTATTTATAGTTCCTAAATATTGAAGTATCGGACACCCAAATGCAAAACTATTTATACTACCCAGGTATAATATTATTTTTTTTCAAAAATTCAACTATGCATTAAATTACGGAATTATGCCCAAAACAACTGGGATAGTCGTTCTACTATATTGCTGTGTAACTCATTATTGAGTATGGCTCAGTTAATAGACGAGTGTACGACACTCTCACACTGCACACGAAAAAGGATTGTCATTGGAGGTGGGGGGTCAGACTATATTTCTAAGGATATTTAATAATTTGTTTATTTTATTTTGAGCAAAACGGACTGTCTAATAACTATTGAGAAACCTTGTATTCAATTTTTAAGCTTAGCAAACAAAAATTAACTACTTATCATAAATCGAAATCGACAATTAAAATGTAACATGTTCCAAACTTTACAAATGAGTACCTTAAAAAGTACAATAATAGTTTGTAAATTATATAATATCTTGAAAAAGTTAATAAATATTTATTGGACATTTAAGGTATCGATTATCATTCGTTGTTTAATACAAAAAACAAAATATTCATTTCTTATAAAAGTATGTGTTTCGAAAATATGTGTCCTCGCATATTTTGAAAAGTACTGAGATATTTCTATTATTTTGACCCTCAAAGAATGAAATAGAATATTAGAACCAACTTGACACCAGAAACAACTATCGAAATGAAAGATTGAAAAATTGTTTCTGCTTCAAAACTCGGTGACAGACAATAAACTACAAAATAAAAAGTACAGACATTAAATAATTTGTAGATTCATCGATCCGCTAAGAATCTAAATTAATGTATAAGTAATTCAGCAGCCTTTGAAGAAAGTAAGCACGTTTACTATACATAAACCGTCTTTTATATTTCATGTATTGTTCCGTTTCTATTGATACATAACACATAGGTAGTAATTATATTTATCTTCTGAATGGACAGCGCGCACAGTTTCTTAAGAGTTAAGATTGTTGTAGTACACATGATATATTATAAAGGTACCTATGTATAAGTATAAGCTGTACCATTACCGTCAAACACTTTGATTACCGTTTCCTTCTCCTGTTTTTTACAAATCTTTTTTTGGCTCATGTATCCCCCTCAGTTATTTCTCGATATCGTTTAACTTCTCACTTTACACCGGTGCAGTTTTTTTATTATAATTTTCTATGCATTTAACTACCTACAGTAGAATTTTTTTCACTCTTCATCCAGTTTCTTACATTTTTTTTAAATATAAATAATTATTTTTATTTAATAATTATTCTTTCTATTTTACTTTGACTTATACAGTCTCTACAGTTAAATTAAGTATACTAAATATTGTCAATGATAAAATCTCATAATAATTTCATATACCTATGTTTTCAAATAATTGTTTTATTATCTCATAGGAAATTAATAAAAAGGTAAAAGACGAGGTCAAGAGACTATCGCATTTCACATTTGCGATTAACACTTTTTGAATTTTAACAAAGTTCTGTCATTACTACAAAGTTTTGGTGGACCACGTAGGTCCAGTTACTAGATAGAATTTAGTAGTGCTTTGTAAACGAGCCGTTTAATTTTTACTTTTTAGGTTTGAATATTTATTTTTACTTATTATGTTTTTAGATTGGCAATATATTATTATTCAATCAAATTCCCTTAACGTGTATAATATGATGAGCCAATTTAGTAATCAACTAAGTTTAGTAAAAGTATTTACATTTTTTGAGAAAATGAATACATATTATTACTCAGGACATAGGTAGAGAGTGATTGAGGTATGAGCATGGGGGGGGGGCTTTAGGAGCTAAGCTCCCCAAAAATGTCCATAGCCCCCCCACACATTTCCAATATTTTATTTTAAACTTATTCAATATTGTAAAAGTACGACTTTAGCTCCCCCAAATTCCAAACGCTATTTGCGCTTATGGGTATGAGTGAACTTGATTTACTTTGAAACACCATATTATATTCCAATCATCTATTAGGTCAAGACGGTTAGTAGGTTCGAGGTGGAAGTCAACAACTAGGCCTTTATGAACTGAGATAATAACCTGGTCGTCGGTATAGTTTGCAAAGATTGAAATTGTAGTGGATGGTTGATGATCGGACGCATATATATTATATATACCAATAATATGGGAATGTCTTACACCATGTGAAACATCTGCAGTGGCCCAAAATAAATATTAGCTATATTTATCAGAGAAAGAGGATCTGCAATGAATTTATAACGACTGATTGGCTAACAAGCTAAGTATATGATTTTATTAGAAGGAAAAATTTAGAGGAAAGAAATAGTAAAATATAGTTATATGTTAAAACCGTAGGTCGTATATTATATTATTATATTTGTCTACCATATTATTTCTAGACAGAGATTGATACAATTGATGGACTATGAGCACAGAAATAGCTTAGAAACAATTCCAGAGATACATTTCTTGTTTGTTAGTTAATTTACAGAAAATGTGTACAATACTTATACCTAATATTAGCCAACGGAATACTAACTATATTTTATATGTCATGCGTGGCTAATCATTGTTTATAACTTTGAGTATTTAATTTAAATTTATATAACTATTATAGATATAATAAAAGCATATAATTCGTATATTATAGCCTCACACCCACTTTTTTCATTTCTAAATCCATTCCCTTCCCAGAATTTCCAGACGTTTACACATCCACAGGGAGTCACTATTAAGGACGTGTTGAGTTGACACACGCATCTAGGACCCATATTTCGCATATAGGATTCGTCTGGTTGTTGCACCATGATCACGCACGCAGATCGTAATAACAGCTATAACACACCGATATACACAGGAACACGGATCTGAGTACAACGACTGCTCTCGCCAAGCACGTATTTACATCAGCAAAGGCTCTCTAGGAACAACACAACGGCATAATAACAATCGATGAAAGCCCTAAGCCACTCGCACATAATCCGTCGGACTACGTTCTAATGAAACCGGGTAATAACTATTGTCAGCCGTCATCTCAACACACTACGATGTGGTATTGAATTATAAGTTAGTAAAAATAATAAAATATATTATGTAATATTATATATATATATTATATATGCGATGTTTTGAATAAAATAAATTCAACCAACCGTATAAGTAATAGAAAAACAAATTACTTGTAATATAAATAAACTATATACCTACCTAATATCCTGAAAAATAGAGTTTGACATACTGTTTCTGCTCACAATCGTTTTTCGTACCTTGGTGTGGAATGATTAATTATCATTGAATTTAAATGTTATACATCCATTACAGCGGATAGTGATCTACTCAATGACGAAGCCACTCGAAACCTACTATATTAAACAGCACAGACAAATTTGAAGTTCAAATGCAATAAAGAAATCTTGATATTTTATCCGCTGCACGGAAAAACATTGAATCATACATAATATGCTTTTGGTGGTTATTACCTACTGGTTGTTATTATTTTGTAATGTGAAATATATAAGAAAATAATTGAAAAGATACGTTAGATTAATTTAGGTGGTAAGTTGCTATTTTAAATTCAGTTTGTTTGGTTACCATGGTAACTACTACTGTAACGATCAGAGAAATTCAGTCCAAAACCATGTTAAAATTGTGACAACATAAGTTTCATATTTTTGAATTGCTGTAAGAACTATTTTATTAATTTGTGCCACCACTTTAATAAATTATATTTTAAGACAAAGAAATATTATGACTTATGACATTTGAAATACGCTTTATATCCTTGTGCTTTAACGTAGTCATCAGGTGTACATTTCAACACTAATTTATTATTTCAAGGTGAGATTTGAATAACGAAACGAGATTTAAAATTAATTTGTTAATTCAGTCTTTCATAACTAACTTTGTAACTTTAAGGACGATACTTTAGTTTAGTTCATAATTTACTTGAAATCACTTTATTCAACTTTGTAAATAATTTCACACATATTAGTTTCTTAATATTTAAATAAACTCCTAATCAATATCAGTTTTCTTTTACTTATTTCTATCTTTTAGCTTTAGAACATAGTATACATCCATTAAACATTTGATATGGATACATATTCGATTTACACAATTCTATACGAGAATGTATTATATTTACTTCCCTATGAAATAAATATTTGTTGGATATCATATTGTTTTTACTTTTTATGTAAGTATACTTATTAAAAATACCAAACTCCTATCTGAATCAAGTTTACTCGTGTTATAGCCAGAAGCTTAAACGTCTAAATATATATGTATAATACAATTTTGAATTTAGAGCTAATCCTTAATTACATTAAAAAAATAAATAAATATTACTCCCCATTTACAAATTAGCTCTAATACAAATTGAATATGGGTTGTAAACACAAATACATCATGACATCATACTCCTATAGTTTTGACCATCTGTATATTACAATGATTAAGTATAAATAATTATGATTGCTTTTTTAGTATGATTTTACTTTAATCACAAGCGTTTACTTAATTGCTCGTACATATAGTTGCAACATAAATAAGATTAGATAATTTATATATGATAATAGAAGAGCACTTATTATAGTTACATTACACATTATGAATAAAATTATAAACTAACTTAAGTTGATTAATAAATTTACCATTTAAGCAATCACTATTTAAAAATATAAAATGTACTTAATCAATTAGAGGAATACTGTTTCAGAGGACAGTACATAAGGCAATAGAACGAAGTACATTATTGTGGTTTTTAGTTTTCTTTGAAGAAATTTGAACATACATTTGAAGATCTAGGGTCTTGTAACACGTACCTAGTTGTCAGTATTATCTTATACTTGAACTTTAGATTTTCTAACAATGAGTATAGTATGTCAAGTAAGATAATTTAAAGTTATTGTTACAATGTCCAAAGGACTCATATTTCATTGAGTAACGTGGTGAGGCTGTACTTAAAGTTAGTCTTACATAGGTACCTATATTGTGTATAATTTAATAATATTTTTAAAATGTCTCAAATTACCATTTTTTTTTTATTTAATGTGTATCATTTAATCATTTTTAACCTAAATATTACGATGTTTCGATCACCAGAATTTGGTAAAATAGTTTATATTTAATATGAAGTAAATAATAGTAATTGTGAACTTTCGTAGTTAAGATTATTAACACAACAGAACAGAATAAAAATATTTAAATATCCAATACCTACGTTTTTTAATCGTTTACATATTTTATAATAAGAGTACAAAATAAATACAATGAAATAAAAGAAAGCTAATATGTTTAAATGATTATATTTAATTCAATGTACATATTGTTATGCGGTTAAGTTTTAAATTAAAAAAAATATTTTAAAAACTGGGAAGGTGTTCAACTGTATAGTAGTGTCGTATTATTTCTTCATTGAGTATTAATTATTTATAAAAGTACTGATGGTGTTTCGTACCGATTTCTGCAATAATGGCCGATAGTTGGGACACGGAAATTGTTAATGTGTGCATAAAATATCACGAATGTTTATATTATAGATTTAGTCATAATGACTATAGGCCATAGGGTACACCACAAATAATTGGAATCAAAGATAATTATACAGAGATGATTTTTATAATATTATATTCAATATCCAATAGATAATAATAAAATAATATTAGTGATGTACCAAAGAACTTAATATCTAGAGTTATAGTAATTTACTACGATCAAATTATATCGTCAAATTTATTGTTTTCATATTTATTGCCTTATTAATTATACTTACTCACAACTCACATATGCGATGGGAACCTGCAGGCCATTGAATCATGGATTACGTTGAAAGTGACACACGTACGCATAACACGATATGTTATCAACAATACGTCACGATATAATTATATTATATATTACATCATATCCATAATGGTACAGACGAACTTGCTACGCAAAATGTTTACAGGCACAGTAATATATTTACAGAAGTTACACGTAGCAGGTAAAGTTTTTACGGGGATAACAGAGCGCCAGTTATTTCACCAATCGCACAACTGCTTCGTACCTATATGATTAAAGTAAGAACTTTTGTAGCAACTGATGTAAATATGCATGTCTGTTTTCACATATCAGTTGCAGATAAGCATTGGCCTCGGTTAGAACTCCTCGTGGCACGTTGGAAGATAGCACGGACATTTGCGAACAAATGGAACATTAGATATTATATTATATAATAATAAAAGGTAAATATAACAACTGGAAATTTTTGAATTCCTGAACAGTGGCGTACCGATAGGGTGGCATGACGGGCAACGAGCCACGAGCCCATGACTTTAGAGGGCCCTTCAAGAAATGTCACAAATCCTACAAAAAACAGATCACCGTTATGACCAAATTAAAATATAAGATGATCTTTAAAAAAATTCAATTCTTGTAAAATTCAATCCCTCTGAAATTTAATACATTTACTATTTAGAATGATGACTGACGCAAGATTATATTTTATAGATTATTTTATCTGTTATAGCCATCTATGTTGACGATATTGTAATAATTATGGAACGGTTAGGTTAGGTTATCTCTTTGTTAAAAATGTAGAAGGTATAGATCCTTTTCAGAAAAATATTACTGTACAGTTTCCAAATCTGGTTTAAAAATCGGACGCGTTTATGGATGACTATGTTATACGATTATAATTCAAAAAGCGTGTTGTATGTAGTGCTGGTTATTTGGTGTGTTTAAACTTTTTTCGCAGACTATATATCGGTATTTTTAAATATACCTAGCTCAATACAAAAAATAACTCCCCAATAACTCTTAGTATAAATAATTCAACTCATATTGCAAATGCATATCTCAATTCGAAAAAAATTAACAAGCAAAAACTAATTTTTTGTTTTAAATATTTTAATTTGAAAAGTTTGTATTTAGATTTTTCCCATTAAAATGGCAGTATGTAAACCTAAAAAAATATAATCATATTAATTATAATAATAAACAAACAATTTTAATCGAATAAGTAAAAACTATTTTATTTTTGATAGTAGTATGAAAATAAGCAATAACTAGCCAGAATTTTCTAAGATAAAATCTATAATTCTCACGAAAATTGGGGATTTTGACTTCAATTATTTTCATGAGTTGGCAATGTATTTTAATATGTATAGAGGTACCTACTACCTATCTGTGGTGATTATAAAATATTGGCCCACGATAATATAATTATGAAATCTAATTAATATTTGATATCATCTCAACTCCAAAAATTGAATAAGAAAAAATAAAAATATTTTAATTCTCATCCAGAACTTAGATACTATAAAATATCTAAGTTCATGGTTTTAATCAAAACATTTACTAATAAAAACTATGAAATGCAATAACTAATAAGTGCACAGGTAAGGATAAAAATACCTACCATAGTTCATAGGTACAATACTTATCAATATTTTTTAAGATATAATATAGTTGGTTTGTCAAAATAATAATATCATGAATCAAAAACACACATGTCATCTCAAATGGAAAAACATTTTCTTAAAATTATATATGAAGTAACCTACCTATGTGACTATGATTATTTATATATTTATATATAATGAAATGTACCAATGTGTGTGTGGTTGTAGATTATAGACTAAGAAACAACTTGACCGATTTTAAACTCCATTCAATAATTAGAGATACTGAACAAATTGTATTATATACTTTTGATAATTACATACCATCTAAACCACTACACCGACAATAATAACAAGTGTCGTATTTTAAAATTTTTCATTTTCATGGTTGAAAGTACACCTAAACCGATTAGCTCATGAAGTTGCTATACTTAACACCAAACGTTGAAGGTATTCCAAATCCGCTACAGGCGGATTGCTCACCTCGGTCAGATTTATCCATAAGCCGTGGTATACTGACACAGAAATGTCCGTAAATTGAGGTAAAACCATAATACACCTAGCCATATATTATAATGGTTGTAAATTTTTCACACGTTTGTGTAAATTATTTTGAATTTTTGGTCGTTTTTAAAGACGTGTTAAATGCTTTTCGGCATCTATATGGATGAGACATAAATTATCAAACTTTATTCAAAATCCCAACTCAATTGTAGCCTATATAACAGATTTTAGTTTAAAATGTGGTGACTTGGCAGTATACTATCTTGTGTTATTACTTTAGAAATTCTCAACAGCTAAATCATAAACTTTTATCATGACTAAACGGATGAAGTGGATTTGATGTCGATAACATGCCTTCCGGATTTACGGCTCATTAAATTCTACAGACCAAATTGAGTTTGAGCTTAAACGTGTATCAGGATTGAAGGGTAGTAAACGAAAAGGAGTTTACACGAATCAAGATGAGTTTACAGTGTGCACATGTTGCAGCTATTGTGGGTCGAACAACATGTTGGGCTATTTTAATGGGGACCCCGTCGGGTCGTTGTCAATGGTAACGGTGAAAAATGCATGACTTCAGGAAAAACGGGCATATACAATTTACAATACAGAATAAAGTTAACTGGTATATTTGTATGTATCACTTTCAGTTTTAGAACCAATGACGACTGAATTCCCCAAAAAAATGTTTAAATAGTTAAATATAATAGTATGTATACTGTATAGGTTAGGTTAGGTCATCTGCTTTTCGTTGTATTATTTTATGGATAAGTGGTACAAATATTTAATACAACTTTTCTTAAATGTTAAGTATAGTCATACTCAACTATACATATGATTAATTTAATAATCTAAAAACAGTAGTGTGAGAAATTATTTTAGTTGTTTTTTTCAATTTTACTGAAAATTAAAAAGTAAAAATCTGCTCAACTCTACATTAACTGTTTTACAACTTTTTTAAGCTTATAAAGTATAAATATTCAATAACAAATACTTGATCTAGAATTTAAATTATTTTATTTAGTAATAAAATATTCGTATGCTACATGTTAAATTTGTTTTACTTGTATTCAGTGTTAATGAACATATTTCAACAGTTATAGTTAGTTAATATGAGAGTATGAGAAAGATTAATATAATAATAAATAAGTTGTTAATTTTAGTAAGATCTTAAAATATTAAGATTTTAGTTGATAAAACTAAGGTTAAAACTAAGGGAGTATTAGGGATTAAACTATCTAATATAGAGAGTAAAGAAACAACCTTTACATTTTAAAAGTGTAACAAGCACGACATTTTAAAGAGTTTACTAACAATTTAACAAATTTGTTTTTTCTAAAGTTTTTCATTATTTGATTTCAAAACGACTGAGAATGTTTTAATTCTGAAATTTCCTACCCATGTTCAATTACAAATATACTATATGAGACATAAAGTTATATAAGCCTACAGCTTTTTGAGTACATCATTGTCATAAAATATAATTTTAAATAATAAATAAATCCTTGTATAACCAAAATTTACTTTAATCTCACTCATCATGCAATACAATTATACAAATGTTTAATTTATTTTTTACTTGAAGTAATTGTTTGTTGTTAAACATATTATATTAAGTAAATATGTAAATTGTTATAAAAATAAAATACAAAATATTGTTTTAAAAAACTTTTATCCGTCACCGATTATTAAAAACCATTAAAAAGTATTTACCCACATTAAACAAGATACAAATAATATAGGTAGGTTAACCTTTAGAAAGATTAATTACCAAAAAATTCAATCGCCAAATCCACAAATTCTGTATAAATACATACATCTAGAAGCTATGACATAGGTATAACACATTTTTCAATTTATCTTCGTCTACAATCATAAAATTACATTTCTCTTTCAGTATACTTAATCATAAGAAAAGTATCAAATTTGACTTGCCGTCTGGTAATCATGGTTTAAATTCAGTTCTATACAAAATAAATATGAATAAAATATGTAGGTATATCTACATTAAATTCAATTAAAAATACCTAAAAGCTTTTCAACCTTTTACCTT
Source organism: Nasonovia ribisnigri (assembly GCA_027563435.1). NCBI lineage: Eukaryota > Metazoa > Arthropoda > Insecta > Hemiptera > Aphididae > Nasonovia > Nasonovia ribisnigri. The sequence continues at coordinate 126,777 of JANEHU010000288.1, read as the reverse complement.
TTTGGTATAAATATTCAAGTATAAAATACGAAATACAAGAGGTAATAAGGTACCTATACTGTTCAGATGCATTATTTTCAATATGTTCTTAATTTTTAATTGGATAAGATAAATGTAATGTTATTTTTCATAAAATTCTTTCAAGTAAGTAACCACTTTTTTTATACCAACCGATCGCAAAATTAATAAAAAAATAACCATTTATCGAACATGTAGTGTCTCCCCATTATTTTGGTTTAATTTTAACTTTTTCTTATATGTTATAATCAATTGATATCTATTTACTAATTTCTTATACTATCTTCTAAAGTTCTTCTAAAGTGAGAAATATTGTTTTATATCCTATCACAGGATTGTAGCGGCTTTCAAGCTATAATAAAGGAAATATGCCTCAAAATTGCTTTGTATATTTGTCATCACGTATATAGGTACGTAAGTATTTTTATCGTTATCCCAGTCATCTTAACCATGTGTAGTAGCCAGTAGGTATACTACACTAAATATTACTATACTAGTAGGTACAGCACGAAAGTTATTCGAAGCACGTAAGACGCGTGCCATACTCATTCTCATAGAAAACTAATGCAGCCAGAAAAGCTGCATTCTCATAATAAAATCCACGACAACAATTTAATCTAACATGGAGAATCTTGAGAGAAAACTTTATAGGAAAAAAAAACTGAATATAAGTAATGAATAGGGTTCGGGAATTGAAGCAATTACATATCCGTATCTATATTACATAGAGGATTTGGATAAGAAATTGTATTTGTAAATTAATTTGTAAACGTATATTTATGACATTTTTCATATTTACCCATATTATTCATGGAGAAATTGTTGAATAGAAAATAACTTAAAGTTTCATTTACAGAATTAAAAGATAGTATACTAAGCCTTAAATATACATTATTGGTTTGACCAGAATAATAATATTTTTAATAACATTTAAATACATATTTTAGATCTTCTTTTTTGTGGTAAACAGCTTCTAAGGAAATAAAATCTTTAATCTATATCCAATTTATAACACTTTTTCACTTTATATACCTAACATTATTATAGGCCATCAGTTATAAATTCTGATGTTTTATCAGAATGTTTTATTCGTGTTCCTAATGTAACGCTAACAAATATAATATTTTTTAAAAAAAATACATTTTTTGAGGCATGCATAACTTCTATAAACCGTTTCTTTTAACTTTTTTTTAGTGTTTAAAACCTAAAACATTTATCTTGAATACACTCGTTATATAATATTCTATCATAAGATATTGAAATCGTTTAACGGTTTATTTCAATAGTCGTTACAGAACGATCTTAATTGAAATACTTATATACTCACTGATTTCTGTATCAATGGTACATTTCATATAGATATATCACTGAACAATTTAAAACTTATGAATTCAATAAATCGTCATTTAAAAAAATTGCACACAACTTTATATAATGAGTTTATTTTACAGAGAAATACGAAACATGTTTGATATTTTTGATTCTAAAAAGTAAAAACTGTATCGGTTAGATAACTACCTATATTTTATTTGTATATTTTTCCATTTGCCACCAAATATTTTTCCAAATAACAAAAACACGTATCCCGTTTATTGTTCGATATTTTTATCTGAATAACGCTATGGATATGGTAAAGACGTTGAAAGAAAATGAAATTGGTTATGAAAAAAGCCAAGTTAACAATGTAAAAATTGTTCGAAAAAATGGTGTAAGCACGATGATTAGTTGTTATGTGATCGTGGTGTAATAATAAGACAGCAAAATAATGTGTGGCATAAAAATATATTTATATATTATATCGTATCCAAATCAAAACCATATTGGTAGAAGATTTTTAAAAATATATTTACTTAATCTTTTGGTTTATACTTGGTGGTAATAAAATCAATTACTATCGAAAACCATGAAATATATTTTATTTATTGTATACAACAGCTAAGCCATTATTTTAGGACCTATTAAAAAAGAAAATCTTCAAATCCATCCTAATACATTTTAAAGCACCACAATAATTAAATAATGTTACAAGTACTTGCTTATTGAATAACACTATAACTAAAGAAACATAAGAAAATCTTAAGATCACTAATCAACTAAACTTAAAACTTTTTATAACTATATAGGTATATTTCCACGTTTTTGTTTAGTCTGTGATTAAGCACTATCTTGTTAATTAAAACCTAATTATAATTTTTAATTTTAATTTGATTTTGTGACTATTATTTAAGATGGATAATATACTTTCTATAAAAAAACCTTTTGTTCAAAGTTTATAATTGTTAGTAAATAATATGGATCCATAGCTTCAATAAGATGTGGTTACAGAATGAACTTTTAATCTTTCACAAATCTGCATACTAAACTAGACGTTTCAAACAACATTTTCAGGCATTTCATCAACACATAGTAGACTCTAATACATCGATAATAAATATTATATATTTATATCTCATTTTACATAATCGTGAAGAATAATATATTTACATTTAGATATAAACCCTTAGTTAAAGAAAAACGGGCAGGTTTTCATTCATAATTGAATTTATTTTCCAGAGTTTTCCCTAATCTAATATATATATATATTTTATGAAATGATAAACCATAAAAATATATTTTGAAATATTTTTAATAAAAATTCAAAAGAGACCAAGTAATTTTTATTAACCTTTGCTACAGTGTTCAATAAAGCCTATAAGTGTTTATCATTATATTAAAAGCAACAATGGAGTACGGCGTACGAATAATTTGCAATAGGACTTCTTGTATCTTATGTCAGTGTAATACTGATGTAATTATAGTATTTACTATTTTTAGATTTTGAGCGGAGCTCAAGTAATATTAGTATTACAATAATAAAAAATTATATTTGTATTTGATAAGCATTAAAAAAAACATGGGAAGTTGCTGTGGTGTATAGTAGATTTCAAGTATACCTTCAGTGAGTAGATCACTGTAATGCGAATATGGTTAAATCTGTTACTACTGTACTTCTCATTAACTTATGTAGTACCTGTATTATAAATTGATAGTTAATTCAATGAAAATGAAGAGTAAAATAAAAAGTATAAATCCATAAATACACATATAAATTTTATAATATACCCACTCAATAATTTACCATATTGTTTTAAAATTAATTTAATTCATTCATTTATTTGATTATATTTTTAGTAACAATAACATGCTGTCATTTTAAACATAAAATATCAAGCGATTCAACTGTATTTATTTATTAAATAGGCACCTATCATATAATACTATAAGCAATTATGAGTAGGTACCTACCAATTTAAAATATGTATACAAAGTATGAATATAAATCAAATTAAATCAACAATTATTTAGAATTTCTTACCTTGATGGATATTTAGAATAATATATTATGAATATATTAATATTATGTATAGCGAAAACTAGCATTATATACCTGTGGATTCCTTTATTCTAATTGAATTATTATCTTTTCAACACTGTGTAATATTAGTTATATTGCAGCTATGGCTTAGAAATATAAATCACCAGTTGAACACTTTCAGAAAATATCTATACCTAATTGAATTAATTTTCTATAATATCTTAACTCTTAAGATATCTTATACATAGTTAGAATTAAATGCCTGGGTTTTATACGTGCCCGCCCAATGAAATTATTTTATCTCATGTATTGCTTGGAAGTAGAGAAAAATGATTTTAAAATACAGTCAAATTCGCTTATAACGATCTTCTAGGGACCTAGGGAATCTGATCGTTATAACCGAACTTCGTTATATCCGAATCATAAAAAAAAAATAATTTTTTTGAAAAATTGATTTATTAAACACATTTTTTACTGTTTAAGTTTATTTAAGATTACATATTTTAACATTCAAGGTATTTATATAAATTTTTAAAAAATGTACAGATTATAATACATATACATATTACGTCATATAGTAGGTAGATTTGTTTGAAAAATAATCTATAATAGTAGTTTGTTTATAATTTGAATAAGATTTTTTAACAAAATTAAAAATATTATTTAATGCCATTGATACTTCTGGCGTATTTATGTCATTGTTTACCGAAACAAAAGTACGCATCTGATCAATATAAAAATACATTATACATTTCCAAAATAGATGGTACTTTGAATATGATTTCTTTGCTGATCTGTTACAGATAAGATTAAGAATTATCGATTTGGACGAAATCAGATTTACAACACAATGTGCATACATATTATTAACTGCTATAGGTGATTATAAAAACCAATTTTCGTTTTAAAATAACATCGCTATATCCGGATTATCGTTTATACGAATAAAAGTACTACACATAACATACAAAACCAACCAAATACATAGCTTGGAATCGTTTTACCCGGAATATCGTTATATACGGAATCGTTATACGCGAATTTGACTGTATGTTTCTTGCGTATTATTATACACCACTATAACATTATAGCATAATAATTAAGCTAAAATTAATTATTGATGTTCTGTTTCCTTTGTAACTTATTGTTTGCGCTATTCTGCTACCCACGCAATTACACCCACATAATAATATATTTATTTATCTAATCATACGGATAGATAAACGCATTTATTATAACAAACTGTATATTTTAATGTGTATTTATATGCTTATATAAATTAATATTTATCTGATATTTATCTGTTGGCACATTATATAAACATTTTTATAACGGTTGTTAAATGTGAATGTATAAGTGGGTTTGAATTTAATATTTTAAATTAATTTTTTGGTGAAGATTACATATTACATCTCCGACCATAAAGTGTTTATAAAATGCTGTGTAATTATGAATAAATGGTTAAACTTTCTATCTCCTATAGGTTCTTAATTTGCGTGATAAGTTCCAAGAAAGACTATACACAATAAAATACTGGGCAGACTCGTAATTTTCGGGAAAATTTTCGTCGGGATATTTTCAAGGTGCATACCTTTCCAGGGAACATAACCTATGTCACCCATTAATAAACATAAAGTTAGGCTGGGAGTCTCATTTTTAAGTACTTTAGTGGAGGACCTCTCGATAGGTTGGATATCCCTTTGTATTTTTCCCTAATTAATGTTTATATATTATTTAAATGTAATTTTGTACCAATTATTCAATAAATATTTTGCAAAATAAATCTGAGTAGGTACATATTGAAATTGAAACGGGCGTATCGTCAAAACAGATAATTCAATATAACAGCCCTTATTTTTTATTGAGCTCTGACACATAAAGTGTGTTGTACGAAATCTAAAGTGCGCTGTACGGATTTTAAAAGTTTGTACTAATCAATATGTATATTGTATACATAAGTATTAGGTATGATAAAGTTCCACTTTTTACTTTAAAAGAATAATAGTGTATGGCTGGACATGCCTGGAGGAAAGAGGGCTCTTTCATTAAGGTAGTTATTAAAGAATATCCGACTGGGAAAAGACCGTTAGGAAGACCGCGTTTACGATGGGAGGATCGTATCAAAAAGGATGTTGAAGCAGTAGAACTAAATACACAGTGGAGAGAAGCTGCAGAGGATAGGGAAAGATGGCGGCAAATTTGTTCGCAGGGATGGTCTTGAAGGCCGTAACCCACAATAAGAAGAAAAAGAATAGTGTATAGGTTATTTCATGGAAGCAAGTCCAAGCAAAAAGGATTCTAAAGAGTCAAGCCTTGGATCAATTAATTTTTAAATCAGTTATATCCTACATAAATTAAAATACATAATAATTTGTTTATATTTAATAAGTATATTTTCTACGTATTATAAAATAAAAATTAAATAACTACCAAACTTTCAATGTGATAAAATATGAAAGTTTAAAAAAAAATTAAAGGCCATTTGTTCTTATTTTAAGAATATGGAAGTGGTTTCAAAGGGGAGGAGAAACACTCCATGTCACTGCACCATCTCAATCTACAAAAATAATGTGTACTATTTGTTATAAAAAAGTTAAAATAGGAGCTGCAATAAAATAAAATAGTAATAAATAATAATATAGGTCATATAGTGGTATAGTATAAAGATAAATAAACTCAATAAGTAATACTATATTATATTTTTTTTTACAAGGAAGGATAATATAGTCACTATTTATCAATATTTACATAACAACCATAATAATACATATACTGTTAAAGAGTTATATGTGTTTACATATAAATGTATTACATTAAATGTAATTGTATACGTTAGTATTACGAGTGAAATATATGCGTATACACTATACAGTTATACAGATACGGGGAGGAGGGCGTTGGAGCAATACCCTATAAATACCAAGTTTGATAAAATATTTTTTAATTGCCATTATTAACTTATAATGATAAATAAATAAAAAAATTTTAAATGGAAAGTTGAAACTGTGTTTCTTTTAATCCCCCACCCATCAAATAAATACTCTGGATATGCGCTGAGTTAAATATTATGATAATATCTATAATATGTTGTATAGACTACTGTGGGATATCCAAATTCAAATTGTCATTATTTATTTTATATTAAAATACAAATATTATTAATATTTGAGCTATTTACCACAGTTGATAGAAAATAATAATGAGCAATATAAAAAAAATCACTGCTCAATAACAAAAAGGGGGCAAGTGTATACCACTCTTTTATGCATTAGGTGTCAAGTGAGTCATTGTATTTGATGTGTTAAATTTGAATTCAATGATATAAAACCATTGTACCTACATGAAAAACAATTCTGAGCGATGGCAGTATCAGCCTTAGTGTATTTTATGATATAATTGCTATTAAAATAATTTATTTTTCTATTACCTAGTCATTACTAATAAGTGCATTTTAAAATGTAATTATGTATATAATATTAAGTATTAACCTATAATACTTAATATAATATACTTTAAAAGTTTCTAGGACTCACGAATAATATTTTAAAATTAAAAGGAAATAACTTAAATCGTTATTCATAATTTAAATATCCAAAAAAAACTATGTTCATATATGTTTAGGTGTTTTGGTAACAGTAGTCAGTAGGTATAGATTTACTTAGGAGGTATGAGTGAGTAAATATTGTTTTAAATTTTCAATTCTAAGCTATAAAAATTAAACATTTTCGTAATTATGATGAATTTTATTGACATTTTAACTATAAATGCTCATTAAAAAAAAACTATGTCTACGTATCTTTAATATTTTAGATCTGTTATTATAACGACTCATGAGGAACCGTGTATTTAATTTCAAAGTTTATTGATCTAGTGAAAAAATCGTAGTGTTATGGAGTAGTTAACAGCCACAGATATATAGGCTAACTTAGTTTACACTATATTATTTGAATTAACAGCAGGCAACCACCATTAAAAATATGTAAATCATCGATTTTTATGCACTAAAAAGTATCACAATATACCTAGCATAAATTATAATATGTCATCAAAATCGAGAAAATATGCAATAAATATACAAAAGGATAAAAGAATCCTTTTTAGAGTATATACAATTAAAAGTATATTTTAAACATTGTATAAATTATTATATTTACACGTCTGTAACTAAATAACATTACCTATTCTGTTAGCTAATAACCTTAGTAGTTGAAACTGTACCATAAATATATACATATACTTTTTAAATGGATTTAATAATATATAATTAGAAACATAATGTCACTCAAATGATTGTTTTAGTGAAACTACTTAGCAAGATCATAGACAATCGGTTAATATCTTGTTAAAAATGATAGAGTAATAATTTCTATAATCTATTTTTCCGAAAAACGATAAGTATGTAGTCGCCAACATTCATTATTAGAATTTTCTGCTCGGCGAAATATTATTTTATACCTATATTAAGTTTTTAATACAGTTAACAGTATATTAGAATTTGTGATAATAAAATATTTTATTTTAAAATTACATGCAATTTAATTGAGTAAATCTAAAATATCTTAATTAATATATTAAAATAGTAGTAAAAAAATAGGATATTAATTTATGCATGGTAGTTTATGCATGTAGAAAATAACCACAACATAAATATAAATTAATTTGGTATGTAAATTAGATTGTATTAAAATAGTGGTACTTAAATTATTGATTTACATGCAGTTACATATAAGCACTTATTTGGTAAAATCTCATATATTCAGAGTGATTAACCAAGCATGCTCACCCCCAATTTTTCTTTTAATAATAAATTTATTCTTATTCTGATTTTTGAAAATTTGAAATGTACAAATTCATATTTTTACATTCTTGAGATCTTTTGTACTAGGTACTTGAGAAGTTTCTTATAGTGAAACAAACTTTTGTTTTAAAATGAAAATCCACATTTTACTGTATATTTTTTTTGAAAATGATGATGTACTTACCTAATTCAAAATCCCAACGAGTAAATATAGTTTCTCAGTTATTAAAATATTAAAATATTTATACCAAACATAATACTCCTTAAAAATAGTTAAACAAAAATATAAAATAGATGTAATACTGGATCTGTATTTATCATACTTACAAAATAATGTTAATGAATTAATATTAACCATTTCAATTTTCAAATCATGAGAGACATAATAATCTTAGTACCTACATACAGTTGAATAACACAAAATCAACTAGTTTTAATTTTTATTTCAAAACATTGAGTTTTTCATAAAAATTATATGATAAATAAATTACAATAGAAAATGGTGGTTCTTATTTGAAAAACAGAAGTTTATATCTCCACAGGAAGCACTTCAAGTATTAAGTAGTATAAAAATCTCAAGAGTTTGAAAATATGGTTTTTATATAATTTACCTTTATTTAAAAATTCCAATTCAGATTTTGAATAATTGCATTATTGAAGAAACAATTTAGGAAAGCACACTCTGTAATCTGCAAACGTTCTAAATTCTTGGTTTCTAAACGTATTTCAACATGACGGAATAAACAATAATTTAATATAAAACGTATGTAAAATATGGACAAGTATTTAATTATGAACAATACATACAAATCGTAACTATATACTAGTAACTAATAGATGGATGGGCAGCCACGACGGGGATATAAAGTGTTCTAAACTAATTATTAGAAACCTAAAAAGGGGGTGAACATGGAGCATTATACATGAGGAAAAATCATGTGCATATTTGTTTGATAATTCTTGTGCATATTTACTATTGGAATGTGCTCAGAGATACTTTTTTCACTAGCCATTACATATGTGAATATGTCACAAAATAGATTACATTAAATCAATTTTGTACGTACCTTTTTAAAAAAAAATAAAAACGTGAAACAAATTGGCCATAAATATTTTTAAAAACTGTATATTGTGCATAATAATATTGTATTAGTAAAATACGTATCTATTAGTAATAAGAACTGTTGCAATCTGTCTTTTAAACAGACAAATTTTGTTAAAATTAAACTTCACTAAACGTAATTAAATCCCTAATGAGTGACTACATATGGTAATAGCAAATAATAGTGATTTATTTTGACTTAAGCTTTTGAAGGATCGGTAAAACATACAAAGGGACAAATATTAATATAAAATTGCGTTCCTTCTGAACAACACAATAGAAAAATCATTATAAAAACAACTAATACCTATTCAGCTATTATTTGAAAATTATATAAGTACCTACCAACTTTTGAAAAATAATAAAAGTTGTTTGATAAATTATATTATCACTAAATCATAAAAATGGATACAACTAATTACATTAGATCTTTCGCGTATAAGTACTACAATTATACTATAATATATATAATCAATGTATATTGATACTATTTTCATATTCTTAAATAAATAAATACTCATAAAAACCTTAAAACGTATTTTGAACATTAAAATAGACAGATGATAAATTTAATTTGAATTTAATTTATTTTTATTTCTCTATTATCATAAAAAAAATTATTTAAAATGCCAGAAAATTAAATTATTTACTAAATGACATTTATTTCATTCTGTTTGTATTTGAACACTTTATAAGATGAATTTAACAATTTGAGAGAAAAGAATTATTTTATTTATTTATCGCAAAACCTGAATACTTATGTAGGTACCTATAGTATGTACTGTGTACCGATGTATATAGTATATTAATTACACATTTAAAAACGATGTTAGGTAATTATATTGATTTGTGCCAGAGGAGAAGTAATGCTAACGCGGTTCCTCCTCTGGCACTCGATACCACAAAAAAAAAAAAAAAAAAAAAGGTAATTATATTGATAAGAACACAAAATTATAAATTTTTATTAAAAATTATAATTTTTCTTTTCTATATTGTTAAATAAAGTTAACTATTCAAGTTTTAGGTATTTCATCAATACATTTTATAGTGAGTGACATATGACAACACACACCTTCTTCTGAAAATAGCTTTAAAAGAATTCAAGTAATTACAGGTAAAAGTATTATGTTTAAAATAATATGACGGATTTATCTTGACAAATATCTCAGAACATTCGCTTGTTAGATTTCAAGGATACAAACATAATATATTATTATTTTTATATTCATATAAAAACTGTTTTAATATAATAGTAACGTATGTGGATGCCCAGTCATATTATTATAATTATGATTATTAAAGTCAATGCATCTTAAATTTGGATTTGATATAGGTTAGGTTATTGTATAATGTATATAATAATAACATACGTGTCTATGAATAAAAAAGGAAGACATTTTTACATTAAAAAGAAAATATGCACAAAAAAAACATCATGTTTTGTTTAATATTTATTTTTTGGTTTAAGTACATTAAAAACTCATCAAATGTAGATTATATTTCAAAATCAAGAATTTTTTTGATTTTATTATGGTATAACCACAGAACAATAACTGACATTATGCATTCATGCATCAGAAATTAAAGCGTCTAAATAACTAACAACAATAAAATAATGAAACGTTTATACTATTGTGTTACGATGCTATTTCATTAACAAATATAAGTATACAACTTACTTTTCACAAATAATAAAATGATTATAAATATTTTTCATCGTTGCATGGTAAAATAATATGTATATACATATATTATGGCATAACGTGTGTAAAACAACAGTAACTAGCGATGAGTGATGTAAGAGTTATGAAATTATTGTACATATTCAGTCAATAGAACTAATATAATTATTCATTCATAATAAGATGGGACATACAGACGTATTTTTATGCAGCTCGCTATTCAAACGATCATTTAGCTTTTTGAGTCTTAGATTTTTTCGGCCTTGGCCGCTCGTTTAGATATTATAGCCATCGTAACAACTATTATCAGAGAGCCAATTACATCGGCAGGAATTACTGAACCGTAGCTTCCTCGAAGCCGGATCCCAAAATTAAACTCATAACTCGATAACGATTCTAGTCAACACTTCCACATCGTAGTAAGCAAAATAATATGATAAAGAATGGCTATAAAACTAGGAGAACAGATATTAAACCCAGTAAAATTAATCAGTTATATTTTATAATAATTCTTATTATTATAAAGCAGAGCATATTTTTAACGATTAAACCTAGTATTAAACCATACTGGAATTTACCATCTCTACAGCTTTATAAATTAATAACGATGTGTTTTGACAAATATATCGTTTTGAATATAAATTATTTTCATACAACCATACAAATTTAATGTATTGATTTATTATTAGTTTTTTTTATATAATATCTGTTTTATTAAATAAGGAAAATTTAACTGTTATGAATAAAATGTTTAAAAAAAGTTGACAACACTCCGAACCATGCCATAATTGATAAGTACCTATAATACTAAAGTAATTATCGATAATATATTTATGTATATATACAAAATATAAATAAATAATATAATATTGCATCATCGTATTTACTTTATGAATATTACCGAATTCAAAATCTAATTCTAACTCAGTTCATTGAATTTTGTTGAAAACTATGTGATAGTATGCGTATATTTATAACTTTTATCATTACATCGGGTGACGGGGTAATATTATACAATATAATATAGAAGCATATAATTTTATAATTAAATTTTTTTAATCGACAGGAATACATAATAGAGGTAATTGGAATATTAAAATACATTTAAATTGTATTTATTGATATATCATAATATTAGTATACTAAACAATAATACTGTTATAATATTACATATTATTTAGTATAAACTATAAGATTCCTACCTACGATTCTATCACCAAATTCACAATACCTATTATATTCTAAGATTTCTAATATCTGCATTTACAAAAAATAGATACAAATACCTACTTTAAGATGGAGTATGACTAGGTTTCATTTTATAGATTTATGAACATGCATTACACACTTATACATATTTATTTTTTTTATAGTTGATAATACATACTGTTTACAATACCTATTATATTTATAATAGTATATAATGTACTATATACATAATAGTTTCAAACATTGATTGGTTGATTAACTCAAAATCTAGTTGAAAATGTAATCTTATTGAAAATTCTTATCAATAATATACGAATTTAAAATCATTAATTCATCATAATATGAGTGTTTTCGTGTATGAATATCTATTATAGAAACATGTGAAAACATTTTAAAAATGTGTTCAAATTATATATAAATTTAAATTAAAAATTATATGGGTAAATTATAATATTTTTTTTTATTTTAAACAGTTATTAATTTATAACTAAATCGTCATTGTTAGGCCCAAGATTTTAAATTATTTAATTAGTTTGTAAATAAAATATGTGAAATGAACCATAATAGTACATAACGTCAAACTATTAGCATAGGAATTATCTCCATGAACAATTATTTCAAATATAATTCAGTGAATAACATAGTTTATTTTTAATGAATGTGTACTTTTGGTCTTTACCTTTTGTAATGAATAGGTTTACATTAACAGCAAATTAAACATGTTCTACTTCCTCGTATCATTTTTTATATACTATTACTGTACGCTGAAGTACTCATATAAAAATACAAAAACGTGAAACTTTTAAAATACCTATATCTACTTACTTCTTGCAAAAAAAATAATATAATTTGGTAGGTTAGGTACCTAGATAAATATGACTTACAGTATCAATTAATATGAACTTCTAGGTATTTTTTCCAATACACACATTACATTCCTATATTATAGTATTCCAAAATTATTTCTATGAATCACGAATCTGTATATTATATTTTAATATTTTTTTGATTCATATTTCACAGTAATACACATTATACTAGACAGGCATACAGCAGAGCGAGTTTTTAATATCAACTAACTAATACTAATGTATTTTTTTATAGAATATGATATTACACCGTTACTCACGTCACCATTCACCAATAACGTGATAATCACAAATAATTAATTTACACCGATAAACATTTTCAATAAAAAAAAGGGAGTCAAGTGGATGTCGCTCTGCTGTACAGTAGGTTACAAGTAGATCACTGTATAATGGATGGTATTAAATTTGAATTCAATGATATATCATTGTATACGAAAAACGATTCTGAGCGGGGACGGTATGTCAGTCTAGGATATTTGAAATTATATTGATATTGTTATTTTACGGTAGCTGCTAAGTTGAATTAATATTATTTAATTATTAACATAAAATTATCAGTGATGCTAGAAAAATATTATAATATATACTTGTACTCGTTAAAATTGATTTTAATATGTAATTTCGTCTAAATTGGAATTTAAAATGTCTATAAAAAATAACTGTGTTTATATATTTTTAGATTTTTTGATTACAGTATGTACTATTTATTAGAATCTTTATTTTAAATTTTCAATCCTTAGTTATAAAAACTGACCATTTTATAATTGTTTAATTACAATAATTTATAATTTTTGAGATTTTGATGTATTTGGTCAAAATTCGAACTTTAAATGCTTTATAAAAAAAAATTGTGCCTATGTATTTATAATATTTTTCAACTGATATTGTATTAATATATCAGGAGCCTTGTATTAAATTTTAACACTTTTTGGCCCAACAGATAAAACTTTATTGATATTTATTGAAAAAAAAACTAAAAAAATTGAAAACTGAAATGTCCGTAAACAGCTCAAAAAGATTCAAAATTAGATGGTGTATAGAAAATGCTTATATAAACATTCAGTGAAATTTTCATGCATCTACAGTTATTCGTTTTTGAATTGCAACAAAATAAGAAAATCGCTACATGAGAAATCGAGTGAATATCTAATCTTGTAAAAATTTAAACTTAAAATGCTCATAAAAATTTATTATGACTTGCTTATAAACTTTTTTTTATTGATAAAATTAGGCAAACTTATAAGGATTCTTGTATCACATTTTCAAACCTTAGATATAAAAAGAAAAATTTTTATGAATTTCTAACTCAAAATAAATTGCACATTTTCGTCATTTTTACGTATTTTGTCAAAATTTGAACTTTGATTACCTATAAAAAAAAATTGTGACTACGGATTTTTAATATTTTTCATCTGCCTTTGAAACTATATATTAGAAGCCTACTATTAAATTTTCAAGATTTTTTACCCAACAAATAAAATTTTATTGACATTTATAGAAAAAAAAACTAAAAAAATTGGAAACTGAAAATGTCCGTTAACAGCTCAAAATCAGAATATTTTGAAAATGCTATGGTGTGTAGAAAATGCATATATAAACATTCGGTCAAAATTTCATGTCTCTACGGTCATTTCTTTTAGAGTTATACCAAAAACCAAAATCGATTTTGTCGAAAATTGGTTTTCCGTAAAAATTCCCGTTTTTCCCTTAATTTTTCATTTGTTTTTCCAGGCGCTCATGAAAACTACTGGGAAATTTTAACTTTTGACCCCCCAAAGTACCAACTAGATTCACTTTCCTATCAGAAAAGGTACTATTGAAGAAAATCGAAGCATTTTTATTGTCCTAAAAGTGATGACAGACACAAAAATAAAAAAAAAAAACACACATCATTGTAAAATCAATACATTCATCGCTCCGCTCAGAATCTAAAAGGGGGTCAATTGGATGTCACTCCGCTGTACAGTAGGTTACTAGTAGGTCACTATATAATGGATGGTATTAAATTTTAATTCAATGATATAAATATATAATATCACTGCAGTATACGAAAAACGATTCTGAGCGGAGACGGTATGTCAGTCTAGGATATTTTAAATTTTATTGATATTGTTATTATACGGTAGGTAGCTGGTTGAATTCATATTATTCATATTATTTAATTATGAACATTATTAAATAATTTTGTCAAAATTCAAACTTTAAATGTTTTTTAAAAAAATGTGTGCGTATGTATTTTTAATATTTTTCAATTGCTATTGTTACAATATTTCAGGAGTCTTGAATTACATTTTCATGATTTTTGGCCCAAAAAATAAAAATGTATTGGTATTTATATAAAAAAAAGAGTCAAAGTATTTTCAAAATTGTATGGTGTATAGAAAATGCTAATATAAACATTCGCTGAAATTTTTAAGTATCCACAGTTATTCATTTTTGAATTACAACAAAATAAGAAAATCACTAGGTACATTAGAAATCGAGTGAATATCCAATGTTGTAAAAATATTAATACTTATTAATACTTCAAATGCTCATAAAAATCATAAAAATTTAACTTTACTTTATTTTTTTTTTGATAAACTTAGGCAAACTTATGAGTAGTCATGTGTTACATTTTCAAATCTTAGATTTAAAAAAAAAAATTTTATGAATTTTTAACTCAAAATAATTTGCACATTTTTGTGAGTTTTACGTATTTTGTCAATATTTGAACTTTAAATGCTTATAAAAAAAATTTTCGACTACGGATTTTTAAAATTTTTTATATATTATTGTAACAATATATTAGGAGCCTTGTATTACATTTTCAAGTTTTTTTACAAAACAAATAAAGTTTTATAGAAATCTTATCAACTAGATTCACTTTCCTATCAGAAAAGGTACTGTTGAAGAAAATTAAAGCATTTTTACTGTCCTAAAAGGTGATGACAGACACAAAAAAAATTTAAAAATAAAAAAACACACATCATTGTAAAATCAATACATTCATCGCTCAGCTCAGAATCTAAAAATCAAATTAATCCAGTTAATCTGTATTTATATAAATAAATAATAAACCTAGGTAATAATTAAATATAATATTATTAGATTTAACTTTGAAACTAAAATTATGTATTTATATAATAGCTACATTTCATTATAAATGATTAGGTATATAATAAGCACATCACATACATAACTTTAAATTACTAATATTTTGTTTTCAAATACAGAAGTAAGTTATAATCGTATAGGTTACCTACTATTTTTAACATTTACACCAAACGGCTTTTAACATAGGTATCGATAATTGAGACAACAATGTATATATAAAAGTAGTTATAACAATAAAATATTGAGAAGGGTTAATGTAACAAAAGAGACAAAAAAACAAAATCTTATTGAGGCCAAAGATCAACATTATTATTATTTATAGAACACATGGCTGAGCCATGATGGCTCTTACTATTGGATCGTTAATTAAAAGGTTGGACCTTGACATGGGAAGGAGGAATAGCTCTTGTGATCTGATAGGTATGGACACTTAGTAGACGTAAACTTATGCGCTCAAGGAGACGGGAGTAGATTGAAAAGAAAAATAGTTGGTTCGCTCTTTCCCGCCTATTCGACAAGATTTATCTCGATACGAAGAAATGGATTCCAAACTATCGATTTGTAATCTAAGATTGATCTAAAAAGGGAACAATATAGAGTGACTAAACAAGGTGTTTAGTTGAACTCAGCAGTATGACGTCGAATTAATCCTAAAATCCTTAGTGCATTCCAGAAAATATAATCTACCTATATGATACTGAGATCTTTAATCCCTAGGACCAGCTTTAGAGGTGTCCCGTTAAGACGTTGAGAGTGTAGTTATAATCTAATAATGTTCTAGATCTGTAGAAGGACATGACTTTACATTTGTCTTTATTGAGAGTTAGGCCAACTGTTTTGCACTAAATTATAAAACCATTTTAGGATGATTGGAGGACATGACAATTGCTTGTCGAAGATATCTTAGTAAAGAGCTTAGGATCCGCGGTGAAAAATAAAATATGACAAAGAGAGAGAATTTAGAAAAAACTATATTAATAAAAAGGGTGATAAGTGTCTGCCTGAGAATTCCGGATGTTATCTTGAATGAAAAACCAAATAAATTGACAAATTGCCATCTATCGGTTAGGTGCGAGTGGAACCATGATAATAGAGAATCTTCCAATTTAAAAATTTAATAAAAATATTCAAGGCGTATATTTTAAAAATAAAAATTCAGTTTACAATATAACAATATAATATAAGTATGAGTGTTTCATCTAGTATACTAACTGATATAAGTTTTTTTGTCTATAAGCATTATAACGTATGTTAAAACAGTGAAGAATCAAGTAGCATTGTAACAAAGGTATTCTGTGAAATGTGTGATGCACTAATTCATTAGAATTTTATTCAACTAAACATGAAGGGTGGACATTATAAAATATGAACCTTTTTAGAAAAATATTCGGCACTTGTCATCAAAAGATATTTTCAAACATTTACAAATGATAAATACCACAAGTAAGTATTTAAAAAATATTTTTTTTAAAAATTGTGTGTTCGCTGTTTCTTTTTTTCAAGTGTTTTCTGTTAAAATAATCACCCTGTACTTTATATAAATTAAATTAATGAAGTTTTCGCAAAAATATACATGTAGCTACATGTAAAAATATTAGTCAGGCTCGTATTTACCCACAGGTGTGTTGGTCGTTATGAGTAAAACAAGTACAACAATATTGATCTGTTCACGGTTTGCCATGCCAACAATCCCTGGATAATAAAGGACCAAGTCATAAAATTCGATATAGAAGTATGTAGATTTTCTCCTGTACAAGTATTTATAAGATGAAAAATACAAATGAAATGTGTGCATGTTGTTAAAAACAAATATGTTTTCAAAATTTCAACTGAACATTTAATAATTTGCCTACAATTTACCTACAAACAGCTCATTATTAATTTATTTATTTCGGATTAAGTAAACTAGTATAACATTACCTACATCATATACGACAAAAGAAAGATTTTAAATAGATAGGTATCAACTATTAGTTACAATTTTTCAGGGGTAAATGTAGACGGAAAAAGTACCTACATAAGAGTATTAAGTTTATAAACTGAAATTAATAATTCAAATAAACTCAAAATATTATACAAATCTAATCTGTTTAATACCTATATTTAATTGTTTTTACTGCATAATATGGGACATTTTTTATTAAATGTCCTTGTTATAAGATGATTGAATAATATTTTTGGAAATTTCTCAAATAATTAATAAATTGTAATTGAGTTGATTATAATTATAACTTACTTACAAAATCCATTTTAAATGATTTTGTTAACATCACGTGGATGTGATTGTTTTTGCTTTCCAAAATATTCATGGATATTTTAATTTCTAATGTGTTAGTTTAAATCTTTTTATTACTTCCTGACTGGAATGGATAATATTATACTTATGATGGTCGCCGGTCTATAATCAGTTGAGTACAAAAGTGTACCAACCATGGCTACCGGAGCCCTTTGTTTTTGTAGAATAATTAAAATAAACGTTTAATTTAAGATATGTGCAAAAAATATGTGGAAATAAGTTGGCAGAAGATAGATATAAACAATCTAAGTTATTGACAAATTGAGTTACACAATATTCATTATATTTATGTCAGTAGTACACCTTAAGTTCGTTACAAAGTTTAACATAATTTATAATTCATATATTTTTTATAATTTTTACAATTAAAAAAAAATTTTCAATTCGTGTGAATCGATTTTATGTCAAGGGATTTTTTAACCGGAAACACATTATAAAGATAATCACATAGACAGTTTTTTTAGCGGAAATGGATACGCCCAATTATTATAATAGCTTATGTTTCAAGTTGTTTAACGGAAGACATTTATTACCTAACCTGGTAGATACTAGATAAAGTACACGGATGTTATCACCTCAACCCTCATTAAATGCTTATAAGTTATACTTCAATGTATCTATCACTACATGATCTGTATCAGTTATATGTAAGTACTAAAAGTACTTATTTAATATTTCAATTTATTTACCAACAAACAACTTATTTATAACTAAATTTAATCAACTATTTTAATTACAATATTTAGGTACTTACTGATAAGCACGTAGTGTATATCAAATTATCAACATAAACCCATAAAAACTCATTCCATTATTTTGTTGTTATTGAATAAAAATTTAAACTAGGTACCTAAAAAGGTAACTTAAAATTCAAACAAAGTATTCATTTTGATGTATTTTTATAATTTCACGGAATTTAAAAAAAACTAGACTACTTATGAACGTGTTGAAAATTAATTGTAAGTACCTACCTATCTACTTACTACATAATATGATTTTAACAGTATCGAACATATCTTATAAGTGGCATTAACACGAAGTCTAAACATCATGTTAAATTTAACTCTACTCAGAATATAGTTTTTCAAATATAATGATCTATCACTACTTTAAAATTTTAAACAATAACTCAACACTTTCTTATAATATATCGGTAGTATTATAATATACTGTCGGCTGAGTAATTCACCAAAACAAGTTATTTACTCACGCGAGAATAGAATATCGCATTTCATATAGTATAAGAACGTTTTATAATAATAATTCTTATTACAGTTAATGTTTTAATGCATTGTGTTAGTCACTGAGAAATGTGAATATAATGAATATTGGTCACGCAACCATTTTAAAAAATTGTTCCTTTAGTAATAACTAATTATTTATTTACAGTTATACTCCAAATATTATATCAATTTTTCATTTTAATATAAATCTTTAACGTCGCTATTTATAATTGTCCTTATTGCCAGATATTGGTGTTTACAATAAGTATACTAACAAAACATTGGTATAACGCAGGCCTAAGAAACAAATATAAAACTTTTTTTAACCATACCTTAAAAAAACAACTACTTCAGTATTCATGTATTTTATTTTGTAAATATTGTTATTAAATACTATGTACACAAGAAAACATTAAATATATAATATACTTCAAAGTTTAAAATTTAAATAGTAAATTTTAACTATAGTTATTTACTAAATTTATAGATTGATTGCGGACTAAAAACATAGTATTTTTGAAGGATATAAAACTTCATTATGGTATTTTAACCTTTGAATAATTATTAATTACTAATCCCAATTGAGTAAATAAACACTGTTCGTTAATTTGTACTTGGTACCGATCCACAGATAGATTCGATTAGGTTAAGACATGTTAGGTAAGAGTTAAAAATTTCTAATTTATGTCCAAATAATTTATTACAAATAAATAGGTATTATGGGTGTTTGCTGTTTAGTATTTATGAAAATTATATTATACCGGATATAAATTACAGTCTCAACAATAATTATTGTATGTAATATACAGACCAGTGAATGTTTAATGTTAGTTCTCATTAATATTATTTTAATTATATTATAAATTATTATGTTAATTATTCTTCTTGACTTAAAACCAATGATATTAAAATATTGAAAACATATTATTATAGCTTACATAATTGCCTTCACAATAAAATCATGCATTTGTTTATAAATAAATAACTACACACCTAGTTAATTTTGTAATAAATTTAAAAACAGGGTCCTATGGCGTACAATATGTTGGAGAAGATCGGCATATCAAAATTGGGAACTTCCAGGATGGGCGATTGAGCCTCTTAATTAATATTTTATTATAACACTAATTAGATTCTGAGGATCAATAAATGTACTGATTTCACAATTATATGATTGTGCGTGCTTGTGTGTGTGTGTGTGTGTGTGTGTGTGTGTGTGTGTGTGTGTGTGTGTGTGTGTGTGTGTGTGTGTATATATGCACACATGATAAATGGTAGAAAAATTGCATTGAATTTAAACTTTGGTTGTGGTTTCAATAGAAAATTGGATCATCAAGTTGGTACTTTTAAGAGGTCAAAATTAATTTTAAAAAAAATTCAATAAAATGATATAGGTATTACTAATAATCTAATACCGTATTAGATAACATTAGACAAGATTTTTCGATAAAAATGTTTTCTATTAAAAAACTTAAATATATTTCAATATAAGGTAACCCATAAGCAACTCATAAGATTTTTTTTCACTATAGCTTTTTAAAATATTAAAATCCAGGAGCACATTTTTTTAAAAATGTATTTTAATTTCAATTTTTTCAAAATTCGTCAAAATCACGAAAGTTAGAAAACCATTTTGTTGTTAATGAGAGTGAAAATTTACAAAAAAATATTTTTGAATTTCACGATACGAATATTTACAAAAATCCTTTTGAAGACAACAAACTGGGTAAAAACTGTGTTATGTTTAGTTAAATAATATATATAATACAACTCGAGTAATGTTCAAACTAGTATTTCAATTACTTAAATGTTTTACACTTGCTTGAAAAAATGTATGATAAAACTAGGTGTCTTACTAAAATGTATTCGCAATTTTCAAAATTATAAGATTCACTCTAGAAATTCGCGAAGATAAGTTATAGATGCTTTTATGCTTATGGCTTCCAACAATATAGATTCTAATGTTGTTATTGAATGATTGGAAATGAAATTAAACTGCTTCATTGGGAACTTATTACCTAGTGTCAGATTTTCTAAAAATAAATTCATTGAAATAATCATAATAATTAGTTAGACGTGTATCTAAGCATTGCGTTACTGTATTTAACTAAGAAATTATAACTTTTAAATTTATGAATTATACTGTATTTGCCACTTTATTATTTAAACCTAAATATATGGCTTAATAACTATTAGAAGGTAGGTACAAAGTAATTAGGTACCAAAAACAATTTTATTCTACTAACATTTAAAAAAAAAATCGCGAGATTCCACAATATAATATATTACAATTTACTAAGATTGATATTTTCCGGGATAAAAATACCACCAACTCACTACCACCTATAAATATATTATTAGTAATAAAATAAATAAATAATAATAAAAAACGGATGTAACATTTAAAGTGGTAACATTATTTGATATAAAACAAGATAGATAATTTGAACAAAATAAATAAATTTCATTACTTACCGATAGAATTACAATAAAAGCATATATTATATATGTATATGTGTACTAAATTAATTTTGAATTTAACTTGGCGAAGAGTAAACACACAAATTAGAAAATTAAAGTATATAAACATAAAATATAACATTTATAAGTATTAAATTAAGAATAGGTACGCTTAAGAGGATGAGATAGATTTTTAAATATGTATAATTTATCTCAATATTTCTTAACAGAAAATACAAATCTTAAAGAAAATTTTTAAATATCAACAATTGGTAACAAAAGAACTAATAAAAAATACATTCTTATTCGCTTCGTTCAGAATCTAAAATAAAATACTACAACTCAAAATAAATAATGAGATTTTTTATTCCAAAATTAAACTATGATAGAGGAGTAACTATACAAAATACAATTTTAAAAATAATTAACTTTATTACAAATGTTGAAGGTATTGTACATTTTAAAGAATAGTCTTACCAAACCTAACTATAAAATAACTTTAGAATACACGCATCATTTAAAAAAATTAATTTTATAAAATATTTCTTTTTTTAAAATACCCAAAATACATTACTATAGATAATAAAGTTAATTAGGTAATTTGGTTTAGATACAACTGGAAAATAAATTAGAAAAATTGCAATTAGTACAAACAGAGTAATATGGTGATTTAACTAAAAATGTAATCGTTTTTGTGTATGTATATAACAATTTTCTTAATTAATACTTTCAGGATATTTTAATACATTCTTAGATATAATATTCTATACTAATATCAATGTATATCTGTATAATATATAATATATCTGTATAATAAATAATAATATACATTTATAACACACTATCTTATCAAACGTGTACAGTGGACACCCAATTGGTGCAAGATTTTAAACTTTTAACTGTACTTCATATTTGTTCCATTGTTTTAATCTAATTTTTATCGTAAAAGGTTTTACCGGCTAGATTAAAAATGTATAATAAGCTAATTTAATTATTGTACCTATATTTTTTGATACAATATAAATATATTTTTATGACCTAAGTGTTTATAAAAAGTATATCGTGCTATGCAACTATGAACACTATCAACACACACACACACACACACACACAATTTCATATTTTTATTAAGTTTAATGTTCTTAAAATTGTAAATGTTCATTTAAATTATATATTTTGAATTTGTATTAAAACTGAAAATGTAGGTATTAATAAAATAAAAACAATAATACAATAATTTGAAGCCAATTTTTTTTTAAATTTTGTATTTTTAAATTGTACCAATAAATCTGTAATTCAAAATTGTTTCTTAAGATATCAATATGGTATATTATATAATTTTATTCTGAACAATATAAAAACTTGAAATTTTCTATAGATGAATAAATGATAGGTACTTATTTTTGCAATTTTCAAGTGTTTTTTTTATATTTTTTTTTTTATTAGATTACAAACCAATAAATATCTTGCTCCACTAAAAATGTAATATGGTTTGAGAACACAATCAAAAATACTTGAACAAATCTTAGGCGATGATACAATATAGAAAATTCCATGTAATATGAAAAACTCACGTTTTGTTAAAATAAACAAACACGGATGAAAAAATAAAAAGAAAAGAAAAGATTACTGTGATTCTAAGAATATCCTAAGAACTGAAAAGTTGAAAATTCCTGATATTAACTAGAAAATGCAACAGACTAAGGAACAGACAACAATTACAATAGCTGGAAAAACGGAACAAAATAGTTCTTTAAAAAGGCGTTTTATTGATGAAAAATGCAATCAAACTACAACAAATCAAAGAAAAATTACGGAAAATATGAATATATCAATTGATTAATTTGTCGAAAATATTTTCCAACTTACTAATTATAATATGTCTTTAGGCTTTAATAGTACTTGTACAATTACAGTTTAAATATGATCAACCTCGTGATCAACCGACGGTTAATAAAATACATTAAATACCTACTATAAACAATTTACTTATATTATATAATTTATTATCTGTAAATTAAATTTGGTTTCAATATTATTTTATTTGAAGAAAGTGTTGTTTCAAGTGTTGACATTGATACATACCGATTAAAAAAAAAATTGTTTAACTTGTAGATAAAAATATTTGTAAGTGTGTGTGTATGTATATGGTTTAAAAATGCTTATTATAACATTTTTAAACAATTATGTCTTACAAACATCTAAAAAAAACTAACTTAAAACTACTAAAAACTGCCAAAAAAAATGTTGAGTTAATCAAGGAAATATTTGATACATTTATTTTTAAATCATATCATTGTTAAGACGTTAAACACTATTATAAACTTTCATTAAATAACTGTAGTAAAACTAGGTATCCATAACAATTATTAGATTTTCGGATAAAAGCTCAAGAAAAACAATAATATCGTGATAATGCAAAACCTATTCTTATAGTTTTCAGTTGGTCCTATAGAATTTAAATAAATTGTTTAACTTTTTAAGACTTACGTTTTAGTTAATTACAAATTACACGGATAGTTTAATCGATATGACATTCTCCCCAGCTATTTAATATATATACCTACTTAATTATACATTTATACACTCAAATATAACTACGTTGGTAAAACGTACAAATAAATAATAAATACAGTGTAATAATATTATAAAAGGATGAGATAAGAATTAAATCCCTTAGGTACATTTTATTGAAATTAGAAGTCAACATTATGTTAAAACGTTTTGATAAACAACTAATATAAAACTTGAAAATATAAAACGTTATTATTTTAATTTAATTTCCAAATTCCAATAAATATTTATTTTTATTATTTATATTGAGAAAATTAGGTTATTATTAATCTTGTACCTTCGTGGTATACCAACCATAACAAAGTTATTTTTAGTATTTGAAGTTAGAATATCTTAGTAATATCTAGTAGTTAGTACCTATTAACTAGGTGTAAATTAATAATTATAATAATATGACTTATTAAAAATTGGAATTTTTAGGATAAGTTTGAAAAATGTTCCGGTATTATTGTATTATTAAGTCAAAATATAATGATACGTCAAATAATTGCTCGCAAATTTTTCAATGAAAGCTATGCAGAACAATAATTATTTTATTTTAAAAAATAACACAAGACGTAACCGAGGTAACCTAGGACTTAACCTATAATAAATATTTTTTTAATTTTCAAATAATATGCATTACTTATTAACTAGGTTGTCAACATTATTTATTAATAAAAACAATAATTAATAATTAACGATATGTTTTAATTTCACACAACCATTACGACTCGTCCATTGTATTAATCAACTAATACATTTCTCCTGACTTGCTTCTTATTTGGTTATAAATATAAAGTATGTCAGAGCACTCACTCGGAGACTAAAGACCTGATGATTTCGTGTATTCATGGTACTTAAATAAGAAAACCAAACCAAAAATATAAATTTGAACTATAAAAACAATTATAGAGATGTGCTGATTACATTTTTTAGTCAAACCAATAAATGAAAGTAGCCCGTGTCCCATACTATAATATTATATGTATATATGTTTAATGTTATACACATTAAACGTCATAATCATCGTACGCCTTATATAAGGTAGGTGGGTCAAAGTACCTTTTGTCGATAGCCGTGATCCATTCGGTAGCTGCCATTGGACTAACAACAACAACAACAACGACAACGACGAAAGTAGCAATATGCAATTTAATGTGTACGACGCGATTGAAATGGACGCACCACAAACGCGATCGAGTGACGCGAATTATATAGTATCGGTTGATAGATGCAATAAATTTATTACAACGTAATATTATATTATAGTATGATTATTATTATCGGCTGAAATGAACACCAAACAGGCAATGTGTTTCTGCGGTGTTAAACGACGATAGGTAACTGCACTTGAACAACAATCACAATTATTGTATCATCGCCGGTTCCGGTGGTGCCGACCGGTGGACACGACGAGCACGACGACCGCGGCCTACACATCGCGGCGCGCGTACTACTACGACTGCCGTAGTGCAGTCGACGCTACCGCGGTGTCGTGTCCTCCGAGCCCTCGTCGCGTAGGTATTCCGTGCACCCTGCGCGCCGCAGTGGCTGAGGGATTGCGCGGAAGTTTCTACTTGTTGAACGGACGGCGGCGCGCCGCGAAACTGCACGTGCGACCCGACCGCGGCGGACGGCTACCCCTTCGGTCGTCTGTGAAGTGGAGAAAAGTGAAAACCCGATAAGTTGCCTTCCTAAAATGTTACTTACCTACTAGCGTTTTATTGACTCGGTTATTCGAAAGGTAATTTTTGATGGTTACATTTTTGAATTACAATACTTTTGCGGTCGGTTCTTCGTACTGGGGCGACTTCCATAGTTCCAAGACCTGTGTTTAGAAATTAATAATTATTGCTATTTTTACAAAATGCAGCGTGTACCAGAGGTTTTCAGACATTATTTTTCACGCGCCATATTATATTGCAGGTTATGCCTTTTGCCTTTTGCGTATTGCAGATCAGTCGCGTTCGACTACCAAAAAAAACTACAACTAAAAACTAAACTATTCAAAATTAGCAATTGGTTAATTATTATGATCATTCTTAACATATTATTTGTATTTTAATCTTGGGTACCTACGTATCAAAACTTGGTCCATATATAGCGTACCTCCCCAGTGGTATGTGTTAAACAGTCTTTGCATGCATGAACAATGAACATGTTATATACTATATTGGTTATTGATTCATTAAATTAAAACAAAATTTATAAAAATAGTCACATAATCGCATAATTGCTAAGTCAAAAGTATGTTAATTATACTCGTAATATACACTATTAGAACTTTTATAGAATAGTCAATAGTCATACTTAAAAATTCCAAAAATCCTATTTTTATAAAAAATAATATGTTAATAATGCTTTAAAATGTATAGGTTAAGCATGCAAATAGATTAAATATGCTATAAAAATCATCCTGTTTAAATATTATGCCCAGTGATCATTGACGCGTATGTAGGAGGGGGAGAGAGGGAGTTCAAGGGAGAGAAATCACATGGGACATAACTTATATAGTTATATGGAAATATTTGCGTTTATCTTTTTTTGTAACCAATACTGAGTGCAGGGGCGCATTAAGGGGGGGGGCAAAAGGGGCATTTATTAAATATATTATTAAAGGGCGGTAAATTTTTTGTAATTTTTTTTTTTTTTGTATCTCAGAGTCAAAAAGAAAACATACAAATTGTATGACATAATGGAAAACTCGGGATTAAAAAACAACTAATAATAATTAGTATTATCGTACTAATGTACTATTATTTCACAATAATGATTAATCTATGAACAAACTGTTAAAAAATTTATCTAATTCTCCATTAAAAGCTACCTTTCCTAATGTTCTTATAATTTTAAGAATCTTTGCTTGTATGCCT
The DNA here is from genome assembly GCA_027563435.1 of Nasonovia ribisnigri. Classification (NCBI taxonomy): domain Eukaryota; kingdom Metazoa; phylum Arthropoda; class Insecta; order Hemiptera; family Aphididae; genus Nasonovia; species Nasonovia ribisnigri. Next base: position 99,240 of record JANEHU010000288.1, on the reverse strand, counting down.
TGCACCAATGCGAGCGTGGTGAACGATCATTTTCAGTGCTTCGACGAGTTAAAAATTATTTAAGATCCACCTTATCTCAAGATAAAACATCTTCCCTTTCATTGCTGTCAATAGAAAATGAGATTCTTAGAAGTATTGATTGGTCAAGTATTATAAAAGAGTTTGAGAACAAAAAAATAAGAAAAAAAATATTTTAATTAGTATTGTTCAATATTTGTCATTTAAATAGTTTTATAATATGTAATAATATTTTATTGTTAATAAAGAATAAAGATACATTTATTATTATAAGTCAATGCTTAATACATAGGTACTCCATAAATAACTAAAAATATAGGAGTTGCTTACTAGGAGGTATTTATTAGTTAATGAAATATAAACATTTTACATAATAAAGATTCCAATTTCCAGTACTATTTAAAAAGAAAGGATTATTATTCCAAGTTCCAAATAGATATTTAGTAATTAATTTAATAAGATTTCTATGTAGGTATAATAACTGTATGAAATGTAAATTACTAACTTAATTATCCGAGCGCAGTGAGGAAATTTTTTTTAAGTTTTTTATACTTTCATTAATATTCATAAAATACACCAGATAAAATATACACCTAATATTACACCTAATAAAATAATTTTGCCCCCCATATGTGAACCCTTAATGCACCCCTGACTGAGTGAACTTGTTAGAAAATGTTTTTTTCTATTAAAAGGGTTTTAAAATGGTATAACAATATGAAGGACTATTAAAATAAACCATATGACTATGCACAGTGAACACATATCATAACGCGTAACTTTTACATAAAATGTAGAATGACTTTTCCACCTATTTCATGTATTTATTTTTTTTTCCATATTATATACTTAATAAAATATGTTTTTTAAATCCTATAACTTTAAAATCTCACGTGGGTAAAATATTTAGGGGAGAATAAAAGTTAATATTTAAAAAAATGGAGGAGCTGTTCTCAAGTAAACTTCATGATCATGAGATACTTAGATTTGTTTTCAGAAATATTATAGCTTAGTTAGTTTGATCGGTACAAACAGGCCGGATTATAGAAAACAGAAGAGGAACCCTGACTATCAGTTTTTTTTTTTTTTTTTTTTTCTAAAGCGAATAAAGTTTTATAGCATATAGTATACATTAAAGTATCCCAGTCATACATTTATAGTTCAAAAACTTCAATACAAGTAAAAATGTTATAAGAATGTTTAGGTTAAGTTTTAATAATATTATTCGAATATTACTGGTTTACGTGACACCCGCTCAGAAAGTATTCCTGGTTAGTTTTCCGTCATAAAGTTTTAGATAATGAGGGGCTAAGCCATGTGAAAACAGTTCGGCTCCCATGTAGTGATGACATACAAAAAAAGAAAAAGAAGGTTTAAGATAATGTCCGTCATTTATTTCTTTCGGCAATGAGAGAATAATATGTCGTTAAACTAACGAGCGCTTCATCATATGTGTACCTCAGCGATCGGGAAATACGTTATTACCAATAATATGTGAGCATAGGTACTCGTACGAGTTGGATCAACGATTATATCTGATTGCTGTCGACCCTTTTACAACAGTTCTCAACAAACTGGCAGTTTTAATCACTTGACAGTAAAACACAAATATAACTTTGTAGACCCTGTAGTCTGTATAAGGTACAGACCTTATAGGCAGAGCGCACAATCAGAATGTAGAGAGGTTGGGGGAAGTACTAAATGGGGTAATAAAAAAACGAAAAAGGACTAAGAGTCTTTGATTCATACTTGGTAGAGTTTATCTAACTAAGTAAACTAAATGGACAAGATCCGTTTATCACAGCACTAACAAATTATCAAAATGTTGGCCACTTGGCATGATTTATTTTTTTTAATATTTTAATCTACTTTTATTCATGCTTTATGAATTCATAATGTAGGTTTATTACTTTATATAATGTGCTTATAGTTTTACTTAATAATAATACATTTATTTTTATTTTTATTTTTTAATAATAATAAAATTAGTCTAGAATTTACTTACCTTATTACATATATACATCGAAAATTCTAGATAAATAAGTAGTGGGTAGTATACTGTTGGCGGGAGATAATACTTTTTGAACGGGCGTCAACTCGACCTACCTTGTTTTTAAATATAGTTTTAAAATTCAAAAATATTTTATAAAAGCTATAGCTATATGGGAGAGCTATATAAATCAGGAACATATCATTCCAAACAAATATTTTCCCGGAAAATACTGTAATTAGTTACCTGGTATGTTCTATCTTTCAGTATCTGAAACTGAAATAATATTTTTTATATTAAATATAAGTCAAATTTTGATTTGGTTTCAAAGACTATATACAGAGTTGACTCAAAGACTTGTTTGTAATCAGATATAAAACTATTGAAATGGAAGCGTATACAAAAAATGTTTATAGTGTAAGAAACTAAGAAGCACACCTAGTTGAAACTAAGTATTTTACAACTTGGTGTATTGAGTAGAGAAGTCGTCCACTGACGTACTCTTGGCAGGAAGAAGTTAACAACAAATATTCAAGCACTTTTACCGCTACAAATAAAAAATTAAGTACCTATTTCCAAAAAATCATAAAGCTTATACCAGAGCTTAAGTTAAATTTATATTTACAGTTTTTTTGTTCAACTCAAAATTCAAAAACCATAAATTATTTGTTTTGAAACTAAAACTATAAAAACCTACAAAGAAGTTTTTTGGTTTGGAATTAATTTAAATAAGCTTTAAAGTGAAAAATAATATCCTTTCACAGTGGATAAATATGTTCACTTAATTTTATAAAACCAAGAAAGACACATAAAAATATAAAATTTTATAAAAATCAAATATTTGTTATTGGTTATTACTACTATAATACACACAATTAATTAATTTATACAAGAAGTATTATTTATAAATTATAATATAATCGATAAACAAATAAATAGGTAATCAAATATGAAAAAATGAATTTATAATTAAATATAATAATATAAATCAGGGTGTCCAACCCGCGGCCCTCGAAGCCTTTTTTTGTCCCCCTCTAGAAGACTTTTATAAAAAAAAGTCGGTCCAAGTGAGCACCGACGAGCATTTCAATTTTCAAGTATTAGTAGTACCGTAAAGCTAGGTTAAAAAAATTGATTTTCAACAAAACATAATGATTACAGGAAATCTATACAGGTAAGTTTCTTTCATACGAAAATTCCTTTGAACCTTTTGGCAACTCCATATTATACACGTACTTGACGTTTTAGGAACTTAGTTAAATAGTTAAATACTTATAATTAAATACAAAAAATATTTCTATCAAATTGTTCATTACTTTCTTTGTAGATATATTAGGTAGGTACACCATTATTACACCCATAAAATATTATTATATTTCAGATACCTACTGTTAATCTAAAGTGAATCTAAAAAAATTAAAATGTTAATCTATGTTATGGTTTCGTTTCTGCAGCCAATGCGTATGACTGCATCGTTTATACTGGTATCCTGTCATCTCGTTGCGGTAATTTTATCGTGTGTCAATTCGTCGCGGTCATTTGGTCGCACGACAATTGGACGCGTACGACATTTCGTCGCGTGTAATATCGACGCATGCTACATATGGTCACGCGTCATTTTATCGCATAAATAATAAATTATCTGGTGTGTCTGCCGTGTCAGGTATATTTAAAAATATAATATAATATATAATAATGCTATAGTACCTTTATAATTTAGTGGTAGTGGTGTAGTACCTACTTTATCATTTATTTTTATTTCAGTCATTTATTATTTGGTTTTTACGTTAGTCTTTATCGAATATTCGAATTATGACAGTGAACCTACTCATCAGTCATCACATAAGTCTCTATCGATTATAGTGTTATACAACATAGTGTTATACGTCTACTTACTATTGGCGATAAAATTATTCGCAGATATAACGAGTCTAAAAATTGTACTGGCCGTGCTCATACAATGCAAGGTAAAATTTTTAATTTCTTAGTATTGGTATTCCAATAGATTATTTACTATACAGGTACCTATTTATTAAATAGATAGCATCATAAAATACAAGGAACATAACCATGTACAAAATAGACCAAAAATCGAAGTAAAAAAAACTATCAATAAAATGAAAGAAAATACCATCACGACAATTATGCCTACACGAAGTTTATTAGCAGAGACGTCTTCAAAGGTGATTACATATAGATTTAATATAGTTTAGAGGTATAGGTTCATTTTAAAACTTAAAACTTTGACCCTTTTTATACTCATAATTTTGATTTTGGGCTATATATAAAAAAAATATTATAATATTGTTATATTATTTTAGTTACCATCCGAAGTTGCAGGTCAAATGCTAAATTCAAAATGTTTAAAAAGAACAATTCAACGAGTTAGAAACATTTTTGAAGCCATTCCTGCAAATCCACAACCATTAAATTTTGAAATTCCAGATCAATTCAGATTAACTTTAGACGGAGACAATTTTTTGTTGTACGACAGTAGTGATAGTGGCATATATGAAGACAGGATTATTTTATTTTCAACTGAGAGAAATTTAAATTTATTAAAAAATTCTGAACATTGGTTTTCTGATGGAACATTTTCATTCTGGCCGAACTTATTTTACCAATTTTATACCATTCATTCAGTATTTCATAGTATACATTTATATATTTCATATTATACACCCTTTAGTATACGTTTTATTACCGGATAAAAAATAAATAACATATATAAAATTATTTCAAGCATAAAAATCATTGAAGCCTGATTTATGTCCAAAATCTTTCATGGTAGACTTCGAAAAAGCAGTGATGAATGCAATTAAAAACGAATTTCCCAATACGAAGTTTTACGGATGTTTCTTTCACTTAAGTCAAGCGGTTTGGAGACAAATACAACACCATGGTCTTGCGAAACAATATAGTGATGATGTACAATTTTCTTTAGAAGTACGAAAATTAGCTGCACTTGCATTTCTACCTGTCGATAAAGTAATAGAATCTTTTGAATTATTATTAGAAAGCACATATTAACATATTATATTGAAAACAAATGTTATCACTACTAATAACATATTTTGAAGGGACATGGATTGGAATTTTGGATAGGAGAAGTAATCGTCGATCTCCATTATTTTCCATTGAAATCTGGAACTGTTATAATAGGTTACAAGAAAGTTTACCCAGGGGCCAGGACTAACAATAAGATAGAGGGCTGGCATAATGGATTTTCAGCAATGATAAGTCATACACAACCAATTATTTGGAAATTTATTGAGTCAAAGTTTTTTAACTTTAAAAAAATAACTGTCAATCTTTAAAAACAATATAAAATGTACAAAAACAAATAAAAAAATACTTTTATAGAGCCTCGTTCATTCTGATGATTTTTTCTAGGTAATATATAACTTAAAAGCTAAAAAAAATAGATTAAGTAACAAACAAAAAAAAAATCATCATGTTAATTTATTAAATATTGTTTTAGAACATAACTTTCAAAAATAAAAATAATGTTTTTTATTAATAATAATAATAATAATAATGCATATAATGCAACTTAAATAACATGGACCTAAATCATCATTGGTTTAAGAAGAAATTAATCATTGTCATCATCATAAAAAGGAACTTTAACTGATTCTCCGAGTGTATTTTTGAAAATATAATAATGTAATACGTAGGTTCCTACATTAAATAAATATAAAATATTATATATATTATAAAATAAGTTTTTAGTAAATACCTACCTAAATAAATATTAACAAAGTATAGGTACTTTCTTGGCGCACAATTATAAGGATCTAGTTCTAGTTTTATACGTTTTTATTATTTTAATTCTACTTTATACATAGGTAATAGGTATTTTAGTATTTTACAAGGTTCAAGGTTTTTGAGATAAATAATATAATTAATGAATATGGTAGGGAATCAAATTATAATTCAACTGAATTTGTCTTTCAAAGGCGGCTCTTACTCGGTATTGGGTCGACATCCAATACTTGTACCAATTCTTGTACTTTATCAGTCTGTCAGCATGATATTAGCTAACCTTAATTATATAATATGAACAGTGAATGGAAGTTGTAGACATTCATTAGTCTTGGAACCGTTACCAACCATTTTTTATTAAGTATTTTGTCAGAACTGCACTCTATAATTAATTGTTCGCACTATAATAAGCTATGAAATTGTTTTTGCGCCATGCAAATTAACCTAAAGTTTTCAAAAAATTATATAGCAAACCTGATTCATCTTCATGTTTGTTGATAACTGGTTTACATTTATATTTACAAATCACCAATATTTACAACCTCAAAATAATAAATTCATATCCCAATTATAATTTTATTTATTCGATTTTTGATTTGAATTACAAATTACAATCAAATAAGAAAATGGTACTCGTGTAGTATGCTATATCTACCAAAAAACTGTACGCATGCAGCATGTAGCATATCTACCGGAAAATATGACGTACCTAGTGTGGCTAGTTGTAAATAATGTGTAAGCTTTTGTTATAGCTTTACTAAATTTTATAACGGGAAAATACCTGTGACTTGAGATTCATTAAAATAAACTATACGTATTATTATAACAGTCATACAATTCTATAATAGCTAAATAGTTAGTTATACTGATAAATATCCCATAAAGACCAACAATAACTTACTTTTATTTTTAGATATTAAATTATTTTATTAGTTTGTGTTGTTCACCTCACTGTGTCAACAACAGATTTGTTTTACCGTCAATTAAAATAGGAATGGCGGCGTCCCATTAAAACACAACATGGCAGTTTATTTGAAGTTTTCTGGGATGACATAAAAACATAGCATAATAATATACAATGTATTAAACAATGCAATTAAATGAAAATCATCAGAATATACCTACTAAGTAAATTTTAGTTTAATAAATTGTTATTAATCTGCAGTATGTATAAAAATGGTAAACACCACTAAATTTTTTTGGTAGGTAGCTCTTTACGGTGGGTAGCAAACTACCAAGAAAATGTCTATGATATTTTGTTAATTTACGGATGAATATCCTATGTCTAACTTCCAGTGTTGGGTTTTACAATTTACTTAAAGTAACGCAATTGTAAAAAAGGGGTCAAGTGGATGTCGCTCCGCTGTACAGTAGGCTACAAGTAGATCACTGTACTATAATGGATGGTATTAAATTTGAATTCAATGATATAATATCATTGTATAAGAAAAACGATTCTGAGCGGAGACGGTATGTCAGTCTAGGATATTTTAAATTATATTGATATTGTTATTATACGGTAGTTGGTAAGTTGAATTAATATTATTCATATTATTTAATTATTAACCTAAAATTATCAGTGATGCTATAAAAATATTATAATATATACTTTTACTCGTTAAAATTGATTTTAATATGTAATTCCGTCCAAATTTGAACTTAAAATGTCTATAAAAAATAACTGTGTTTAAATATTTTTTAGATTTTTTGAATACAGTATGTACTATTTATTAGAATCTTTATTTTAAATTTTCAATCCTTAGTTAAGAAAACTGAACATTTTATAATTGTTTAATTACAATGATTGATAATTTTCGAGATTTTGATAAATTTTGTCAAAATTCGAACTTTAAATGATTATAAAAAAAATGTGTGCCTATGTATTTTTAATATTTTTCAATTGCTATTGTAATAATATATCAGGAGCCTTGTATTAAATTTTCATTATTTTTGGCCCAACAAATAAAATGTAATTGATATTAATAGAAAAAAAAACTAAAAAATTTGAAAACTGAAATCGTCCGTAAAAAGCTGAAAAACAGTCAAAATATATTCAAAATTAGATGGTGTATAGAAATAGCTTATATAAACATTCAGTGAAATTTTCATGCATCTACAGTTATTTGTTTTTGAATTGCAACAAAATAAGAAAATCGCTACATGAGAAATCGAGTGAATATCTAATCTTGTACAAATTTGAACTTAAAATGCTCATAAAAATTTATTATGACTTGCTTATAAACTTTTTTTTATTGATAAAATTAGGCAAACTTATGAGGAATCTTGTATTACATTTTCAAATCTTAGATTTAAAAAGAAAAATTTTTATGAATTTCTAACTCAAAATAAATTGCACATTTTCGTCATTTTTACGTATTTTGTCAAAATTTGAACTTTGATTACCTATAAATAAAAATTGTGACTACGGATTTTTAATATTTTTCATCTGCCTTTGAAACTATATATTAGAAGCCTACTATTAAATTTTCAAGATTTTTTACCCAACAAATAAAATTTTATTGACATTTATAGAAAAAAAAACTAAAAAATTTGGAAACTTAAAATGTCCGTTAACAGCTCAAAATAAGACAGAATATTTTGAAAATGATATGGTGTGTAGAAAATGCTTATATAAACATTCGGTCAAAATTTCATGTCTCTACGGTCATTTCTTTTAGAGTTATACCAAAACCAAAATCGATTTTGTCGAAAATTGGTTTTCCGTAAAAATTCCCGTTTTTCCCATAATTTTTCATTTGTTTTTCCAGGCGCTCTTGAAAACTACTGGGAAATTTTGACTTTTGACCCCCCAAAGTACCAACTAGATTCACTTTCCTATCAGAAAAGGTACTATTGAAGAAAATCGAAGCATTTTTTCTGTCCTAAAACGTGATGACAGACACAAAAATAAAAAAAAAATAAAAAAGCACACATCATTGTAAAATCAATACATTCATCGCTCCGCTCAGAATCTAAAAATTACTTTTTAAAAGTAATTATTCTAAGTAACACATTATTAACGCATTATTCTCCACATTATTAAAATAATTGTTTTGAATGTATTACAAAAACAAGCTGATAGGATATTCCAGAAAAATGAATAATCAATTAAATTTATTTTCGATTCCGATAATAATTGTTAACAACATTATTAAATATTCCAGGAATTCATGTCATTATTTTATCAGCAGAAAGAAAAGAGTTCGGTTTAAAAATAAAATTTAATTAAAATGAATAAATTATGAATTATTTATACTTAAGAGTAGCTACTATATTAGCTACTATATAATAGCTACCTATATATGGCTTATCAGTTACCAGTTATCTACCTTTATGGGTATTTAGTCATCGACACATTTATAGCTGATGTACCTACCTACCTCAATAGTCAATATTAAACCTTACCAGTCTTCTGTCAACATTTACAACGAATACTATAATATAGAATATATAAATTTACCTACAACAAAGTAATAATACTAATGTTATGACATACTATATGAATACCATATTACCATTTCTTATTAGTCCTATTCGTTAAGGAATGATTTTGTAATTTAACTAGCTGCATCTCCCATGCTTACGCCGAATCGACGTTGGATCTCGGACGACCCATAAGTTCCAGTAAATAGACAATAGTAACAGTTGACTAGGTACCTTAGTACTTGCGACATGTTTTATTTTTGATATTATGAACTTACTCGAGTATATTTTTACATACTGCCTGGAGCCTACACTGCGATATTCGTCACGAAATTCGTCGATTGGATTTCGTGGTGACTATCGTTCTGCGTGGCTATACACAGCGAATTCGAGTGAAGGATTAAATACCGTATACTATAGTAAAAATCGCCAAAAATTCGTTGAACAAAATATCCGTATATAGCCGCTTTCATTAAAAGTTATGGAAATGGACGGTTTTGAAAAAATCGCCGGCCGAGAATGAATATCGCGGCGGATTAATCGCGAAATCGTATAGTCTGCCGGATTTAAACATAATATAGGTTTTCGATGACAGCGATATTCATAGCTTCAGCCTTACGTGTATGTTTTAAGTAGCGTTTTTTAAAAAATGAGAACTATTATCAATGATAAAAATAATTTTAGGTAACGTAATTGTAATTTTTTTTTTTTTTTTTTAATTGGTTTTATTATACAATCTGTAAATATGTTATTTTTACAATAAGTATAAGTGCTGTACAGGTAGAAATAGAATAAAAATAAAATAAAATAAAGAGGGACTGATGACTTGAACGAAGAATCCATCCAGCCATGGATCTTTGAAATCATTGAAATTGTTAATGGGTTTTATTCAATCAGGAAATCCCGACACCATTTGCGTCTTAAACGTCTCCTGGGGTCATCTGGGATGGCGAGAGCAGATCAGTTTGAAATTAGAGGATTGCGGTGGTTGTAAAGATTTGAGTGGAATCGTTTATATAGAGTTTTGGCTACGTTTTGAACTGTTAGAATGGAGAGGTCATTATGGAGTGTATCGTTTGAGATATAGAAGGGGGCTTTGGTAATTTGTCGAAGGCATTTAGATTGAAATGTTTGAATTTTCTTTATGTTTGATGGTTTGGCCGAACCCCAAAGTATACCATATGACCATATAGGTTTTAGTAATAGTTTATATGTAAGTATTTTGTTTCTCAGATTGATGTGTTTAGAATTTAGGGGGAGACGTAATTGACGGGATCGGTTATTCAATGCGATACGTTTGGTATGGATGTGGTGGGCCCAGGTAAGTCGACGGTCCAGGTGGAGGCCAAGATATCGGACATTTTGTGTGGGTGGGATAGGTAGGTTATTGAGGCTTATGGTAGGGCAGTTTCTTGGTCTTAAAGTGATAGTGCAGTGGGTGGATTTTGAATCGTTTATCTTGATTCTATTCCCCCAATCTTTATACCAGATTTGGAGTAGATTTAAGTGAAATTGAACGAGGTAACCTTGACTGTATTCAACTATAATTTATTTATATTAGTTTTAACTATAATATAAATTATAATCTTCTTTACATGATAAATAACTATTGAGTTATATCATATATTGAGGTTCTTCAGTTCTACACCCATCGTCGTCTGTGATTGGTTGTTCGGGTGTGTCTCCGCCTGATGTCGTCCGATGGTGTGCGGCATTATGCCTGTCGATTCGTCTCTTGATTCTATTGGTTTTGGAGCACAGTTCTCCCCTGATTAAAGTGTTATATTGTTAAAACATCATATATTCATATCATTTTGAAGATAATGATACTCAAATGTTTGGTGTTGATAATCTATATAGATTATCAAAATGTATGTACATTTTGTATTGGTCACATTTTGCTCATCATCTATGAGAGTCGGGCAAACAACTGTCTAACTCGTAATATTTGTCGCAGCGCAACAACAACCACCTATCAAGAGTTGATTGACAGAATTTTTTTTAAGTTACTGGTGACTGTCCGATATCGTTTACATTTTAAATTCAAACGTCCGTAAAAAATTAATGTTATACTATTTTCACCAAACTTTTTTTTTTGGTCTCAAAGGTAGAAAACTTGTGGGCAATCCTCTAATAAACTTTCAAATGATAGCCATGAAAAGAACAATTTTTATAAATTTCTAACATGAAAAATTTTCGTGGGCTTACGCTTAACTTAGTATTTTAATAACGTTATTAACAATTTATGTGAAACCCAATATAAAATTTTCAAGTATTTTGTTTGAGTGCATAATTACTTATCGAAAATGACTGGAAAAAAAATAAAAAATTCAAAAATTGTCATGGCTATAAACAGCTCAAAGTGTCAAAATATTACAAAAATGTTATCATGTTATCCAATTAAATAAGAATCAAATCCGTGTAACAAAAATAAATTTTACCACCATATTGTTATACATTGTCAATCACTAAAACACATTAACGGCCGATAAGTGAAGATGTACTTGATCACTCTCGATCAAGGTACCTACGCACTCCTATTCAGACGTAGACGTAGACGCCTTAATAATATGCAAACAGCGTACACTATCGAAACCATTGAAAAAGCGGTTTTCATGTATATATGGTACATATATATAGGTTTAGCCATGAACCATAAACACTTTGTTCGATGGTTACTATAGTAACTATATAGAACGTAGTCTATCCTCGATACGGTATATTGGTGACAGATAAATACAAACGGGAGGATTTCGATGTTAAGTTTGACAAGACACTTTAGTTTTACCGCTGATTTTATAATATACCATAGGTATCAAATATAAAACCAATGGTTTTACCTAGTAGAATTAAATGTAAGTGTACGAACATACAATGTATATACTATATATAATATATTTTACTATATACCGATGACATGGAGACAGCAATAGAAGGAGACTACTTCGGTACTCGTATTTACCCGGAAGAATATTAATACTCATATATAGGTTGATTCGCCAAGCATACCCCTTTTATTTTTTTTAAATAATGAATTTATTTAAATTATGATTTTTGGAATTTTTAAGCACACTCAAAGACCATAATTATTTCAAAAAATGTCTGTTTTAAATAAGAACTCCTCTTTTTACTGCAAATTATTTTTTGGTTAATTTTTTTAAAAAGGCTGATGAACCTAATTTAAAACTCGTACTAGTAGTTTATCATTTATTAAAACCTTTATACTAAAAATAGTATAATAATACAAATTATTTTACAAAAATATTAAATAGGTGTAATATTGGATATAGTATATTCTAGTATTATTATTATATTTTGCCTATTTGTACAAATTATTAATGTTAATAGATTAATATTAATTACTAAATTTTTCAAATCATTATTATAGCTCCTATATCTTTCTAACTCATTATCTGAACGTCAACATTATTAGAAAAATGATCAGCTAAATAATTCACAGTAATAAAGGTTTCTCATTTTAAAACATAAGTGTGTATCTCCACAGGATGCTTCTTAAGTACCTAGTACAAAAATCTCAAGATTTTGAAAATATGGTCTTTACCTGAAGTGGTGTAATTTTAAATTCTTTTTGGTGAGGTGAGGGGAAGATCTAAAAAATAAGTATGTGTATAGTATTATAAAAATACATATGAGTAGAGTTCGGGACTAATTGTTGCCTAACTGAGCATTGGTTTATACGTATAAAATGTTATAAAAAAAGTTACCTAGGCTTGTTTGAAAACCAGATTTACTTACGATTAAATTTTAAAACGTACCTAAACATAAACACAAATAAAATATCAAACTCCATATCTTAACCTTTAAAATAATTACAATATTGGAAATATTATTTACACAACTGAAATAAATAACAATAACGAATTATTACAAAAATAAGAACAGTCAAAATAAATTATTTATTATCTTCAGCTGACTACATGTAAGCGCATTGTTAACTTTAAAGTACCTAAGCTCATTATCCGTCGCAGAAATGGACCGTAAAAATACATTTTTTTTCACTTACGTAAACCATTTAGAAATAAGTACTGGGTACCAGCGTAAAAGTTAAACGTTAAACTTTCTACATTGTTTTACTTTTATATAATACATTTTAACAAGCATTTTTCTACTACAGTGAATACGGTTAAGGACATTTCTTAGAAATACGAATTAGAGTTATATTATGTAACCGTGTAATCGACGAGATGGTAAACGAAGTTTTGTTTGATGTGCCTTAACTGTAACTGAATTTTTGTTACACTGTCCGTGAATATCCCGAAACAACAACACATTGTAAATATATATCACTTAATCTAACCTAAGGGCCGTTATTAGAATGGGCATGAAAATTGCACCTAAAACAAAATTTGTATTTTAAGATCAATATACCAATTTCGCTGCATATTTTTTAGGATCAATGTACCAATCGCACTCTCTATATTTTACGGTTTTCAATATACCAATATTGCGCTTGTATTCAAATTTGTGAAGATATGAAAATATTCTAGGTCGATCTAATTCCATAAACATCAACATAGACAATCTACACACTAAAATATTTGAAAATTAGAAGCTTTTCTACTGATCAATTGGTTATTGGTAGAGTGACTAGTTATAATATATTTTATAACGGTATCAAATCTCACAATGTATTATGCATTAATACTCACAAAAAAATCGGTTAGTGTATCCATTTAGTATATAACTTTAATCAATTAAACTAATAAGTTAACCTTAGGTAGTGTAAAATGTACAGAGCGCAATATTGGTATATCGACCCGATAACATTTTTAGAGTTCAATTGGTATATGAAAAGGTAATTTTAAGCGCAATTGGTAAACTCCCATTAGAATGTCCTGTTTAGGTTTACGCTAACGTAGTGGATATAAATTGTATTATGATACAATAATTCATAAGACCAAATTAAAATATATTTTAATTTATAATTCAAATTAATTCACCATATAAAGTCATGGGCTAAAATGAACTTTACCACCTCATGCAAATTTTTTGATTTTTTTTTTTTTTGAACTTACTTATATACTATTTAAGAATAATGGCACAAACAGAGTTTTTCGGTCGGACTTAGTTTCGAAGTTATGGCCTTTGGAAGTAAGCAATTTCGCGTTTTTTTACGCATGAGCGCAACGCTGCGTTATTCAACTTTCACGACTATTTTTTATTCTTGAGACATGTATTAATAAAATCATTAATGAGTACTTATTACTTATTTTTAAGCCTAGGTTGTTGTTGTTACTACCACCAACCACTCTACTTATTTTACTTTTATTAGCCATCGAGTCTGGTGACCGGAGACGGTAGGCGAATGGAGGTCCCTTTGAGTTTGGTGACTGTAGAAGCCGGCAAGGGAGCTACAACTATACTTGTGTTACTGTAACTAACAAGGTTAAGTTTATTTGTTAGGTCATCCACCGGCCTGTAGGGCAGGTATGCTCTCTCCCGCAACCTTGGAGGGGTCAACACTCCCGCACCTCCAGGGTTAGGTTTGCCCCCCCCCCAAATTTCGAAAACCGATTAATAACCTACTTCAAAACTGAGTTCGACTGATAAATTCTGATTGCGCATGTTTCAACATGTTAGAATACCTAAGTACCAAAAGAGAAAAAAAATATGAAAAGCGTAGTAAATATTATAGCGTATTGGGCATACGTAAAAAACTCAAAATTGCGAACTTCCAAAGGCCATAACCTCGAAACTATGCCCGACCAACAAATTCTGATTGCACCATTATTCTAAAATAGTTAATATAAGTGAGTACCAAAAAAAAAAAAAATCGAGAAATGTACATGGGTTGGTAAAGTGCATTTGTTCCAAGTCATGTCATATCCTGCATTATCCTTATTCATTATGACAACGTATTATTTAAATATATTATCATACATTAATTGGACAAGTCAAAAACGGCTACTTTTAAGGAGATTAATAAAGTAAATAGCGTATACAAAAATATTTTTAAAAATAATAATGCTTTAAACTTTTAAAATTATTAATCATTAGTCCTAACTTGTATTATTTTAGCATATATCGTTGTATGACAATCGTAGAACATCATAAATAACTATGTCAACAAAAATTATTTTGAATAATAATAATACCTATGACTTGTTCGCTTACGCACAACACTGTTTTGACTTGTTCCCATACGCATTTTTAAATAACTTGATAACTAATGGCCACGTAAAAATTATAGTACGACCATCAGATCCGGCGTGAAATTTCCTACAATATTAGCACATCAACTGAAAATGTCAAAAATTAACTTGGTTCCCTTTACATGAACTCCGTTCAATTGTTCCAAATTCTTACACTTACACAATATTCTAGTTGTTTATGACCAATTAATTGTGTGCTTCGTAAATACACTTTCAATATACAAATTGCTTTGTAATAAGTAATTATCCTGCAGATAATGAAATATTATATGAAGAGCGTATTTACATTTTACGTAAATGTTTATAATTGGCTAATCAAAGCACGTACATAATCACTAATCGTATTACTTTTTAGTATACCTACACAATAATATTATTATAGTAACGTTAAGGTCTATTGTGTTGCTCTTCTTAAATTGTTTATATTTTAGCAGTCGATCGATCGGTGACATTCGTGGTCATTCTTCCAGTGCGTCGGCCTATCACCTATCGATTATTTTTATTCGATTCAACAATTGCATTATTTCAATATTGTCGTAATGCCGTGAATGTAATAATCCACATACAATATACACGTTTGAATATTATCATTGTTTAGAGAAATTGTGAAAATGCAAATAACCTAACCTGGGCTCAATTTCCTAGCGAAGCTGGTTGAATATTATCAACAATTTTCTAGTCGTAAAACTTGTTGTTTTATTTTTATAACATATGGTAACTATTATTGTTTTTTTCTTTTATTTTAATAATCGCACTACTCAAAAATTAACTTTAAACTATTATTTTGACATAATGTCTGTTTTAATTTTTTAGCAAAACGTATTTTAAAAATTAAAATGCAATAATTAAATCAAAAAATAATATATAACCATAAGTCTATACTAAATAATAATAACGTAATAATATATATTTATAAATGCCCACACAGGGTACCTATACAATTTTCTAGTGTGAGAAAAGAATGAAAATATCATAAAATTAATTACTTTGTGCCTTATGGGCTAATTTTAAAATAACTATGAATGTTGAAATTCAAAAAGAAAAATGTCAGGCAGTTAAAAGTGAGGATATTTTGAAATGTCACAAATGTCTTTCTGTATTTCTGTCTTCTTTGATGCTTATTAATAACTAAAAATACCTATAAAGTATCGTACTGTTATACTATTTTATAAGTAAAAGGTATCTACTTAAAGCCTTGTGTTCCACCAACTATAAGTGAAGTCATCGTCCTTTCGTAAAAAATTTATAATTTACTAAATTCGTCATGACAATTAAACCGAGGGCCGATTTGATATTCATTACTCACTATAGTAGGTATTTAAGTTTTGCTGAATGCAGCAATGAAATAAGTGGTTTAGTAGGCCTATCCCGTCTCACCAAGTGGCTGACATTAAATGTCAAGATACTAACGAGCTGTCAAAGGATTTTCAGAAATGGGGAAGTAAGTGGTTTAGACCTTTCTCTTATTCGCCCAAGTTATTGACAATGAACAGCGCAAACCACTGCCCACTTATGAAGTTTTTTGAGGAAAAGAAATGTATAAAATATTTAACTCGAGATTTTTATTCGGCGTAAATCCAATTTACGATACCTCAATAACTATTGTAACTTATAAGTATAATAACGAATAGATAGTTTAAAAAAAACAACTTTTTAAGATACCATACAACCGATCATTACTATACAGTTGTACTACCATTTTAATAGTCATCATCTACAATCCTAAACCCACAAGAGACCACGGGGGGGGGGGGGGAGATTGATCAACTATTGAGTGTTCAAGGCGAGTTATAGTGTGTCATGTGTGTACAATTTTGAACAAGAATTGAATGGTTAAACGTTTGCTAAATCAATAACGTGTTAACGTCTATAGTATATGAATTATCTCTACGCTTTTATAATTTTAGCTCACGAAATCCCCATGGAGTGCACTCTGTACACATACTCGTAATAATACGAAACACGCGTATGTTTTTGTTTTGCCTACTTATTCGACTTAAGCTGTTTGTAAACATGTATACAGTGCATTCGAAGATGTTGAATGTATTGTGAATATGTATAATAATTGTTCATGACGATCATCGTGCGGTGGCTATTAGATATCAAATATGTACAAAACCGACAAAAGTTTCTTTTCAAATATTTTCGAGTAGGTTGTTACTTAGATATTTACTGACAACACTTTGAATTCGTATCAGATAATATATTATTTCAGGTTATCAGGTTATACTCAGCACAGCGCTGTCAAACTTATACTTTTCCACGTTTGTTTATGAAATTGTGATAAATTAATATAGTATAGGTTGGAAGTTTCAACTATTTTGATAATATTTTTTTTAAATAATTTGATATCATTTCAAAACAGAATTTCTGAAAAAAAAAATATTTTTTATTATTTTTATTGTTATTTATTCTATTTTATTATTTTATTTTATTATTTTGATTTACCAAGATCAAATTTCGAACGAGTAGTTTGTTAGTTATACGCAGGGTGCGGATTTATATGTTTAAATATATTTATGATGAATGATGGTAATCAAACGATACTTCTATAGCAATATATTTCAGGACTATCTGAATGCTTCAAGCTATGGTTGATACTACATATTTTCAAATTTTCGAGTTTACTTACATGTTTTAAAAAAATTTACTTTTATTACATATTTTTGTTAAATAATCCCCTATTTTGAAAAATTCGCTGTTTTTGCCGTTAAATACAGTTAAAAATATACTGTTCCAGTCGTATGTTGCTCGACTATCTATTCTCAAAATTTGTCTTTTATTGATAGCTTGGGTATTGTCAATGGTACGGTGAGAAAATTAAATGAATCCCTAGGAGAGGTTGGAATAAATATACTTTTAACTTATTAGTATTTAATGTTTAGATGAGTGGAGTAGAGTGGTACAGGAAAATATTGTTCACTACTGCAAGTATTCCGTTAATCTAAGATTCAGGTACTTATAACTATTTAACTAATCTCCAAAAATTGATTTTATTACATTGAAATACTTCAAATAAAATTCTGCTTCAAAGTAAAAAAAATGTGTGTCATTCAAAAAAGTAAAAATAATAAAAAAATTCATTTTTTTCCAGAAATTTTGTTTTGAAATGATATCAAATTATATAAAAATAATATTTTCAAAAAATGAGAAACTTTTTGAAATTATGAGCGTAGACTCACATTAATGAATCATCTGGTATTGTATATAATATATCATTCATATGCATTTAGTAATTATTAATTAGTAAATAGTCATATTAAAACGAGTATACATTTTCTGCTAAATCAGTTATTTCAGGGTTAACTCAAACATTTCCTGAATATTGACTTAAATAAGTTTATAACCATCCAACCCTTTGAAACTTTACAAATGTGTTATTTTTGTTTTGCCGTGTTTACTTTACTGCAATATTATGTTAAATTGACAGTGGTATTACTTTTCTCAAAACCTTATTTATTTATTATAATAATTATAGTGTAGTAAGACTCTGTAAGAGTATACAGGATATTATTTTAACAGTAATCATTAACTCAGAAAGTATAAACTTTTTATAAAATATTTTTCTTATGTAATAAACTTAAATAGTCATTTCGAAACAAAGAGTTTGAAAAAATGTTTGCTATTTGTTATCATTATTATTTTTAAGTTTGTTTTTACTTTTGTAATGACAACATTTAATATCATAATATCTCAAAGCAAAATATTTTTCCTGGAATTTTGATTCCAAAAAGTTCTTAAAAATTAAATTTTGAACGAGTAGGTAGTTAATATTATAAGTACCTACCTATTTAAAGTTCAGATGATCGGAGTGGAGTAGAACTGGTGAACATACCCTTCAACATTTTGGTTCACTTCTCCGCTCATCAAAACTTTAAATATTTATAAATTATATCTGTATATCATACACTATATGTATTTAATGAAAACACAAAAATATGAAAGTTCAAGAAATCGACGAAGAAAAAAAAGGTAATTTTTCTGGTTGAAATCGATTTCAATCGTACTCATTTGTTGACTTCAATAACCGATATACAATTTAAATTTGGAATACCATTAAAACTTATATTATATCATTTAATTTACAATGAATTATATTTTATTATGCAAAAAACTATATTTAAAACTTTTAATGGATGTTTCAAAAGTATAATGCAACCTATAATAGGTACTGTTAGGTTTTCATATTGCTTTTAAAATAAATGTAGAAAAAAAGCTCCACATATTCTGTACTAATGTTTGATTTAACATAATAATATGTAGTATATTATAAAGGCAGGTACTTAGTTCTGAAGAGTAAAGTATAGTGAATTGAGGCTAATTTTTTAATCAACTATTTATTTAAGTTCAAAAAATAATTGATTGTTTTTTATATTATTTTAGTTTCTGGTTACCTATATAAACTTTATTGTAAACACACCCAGTGTTTAATAGGTAGGTACAACCAGTACCTACATTTAATTCTCATTTATGTATACACATAAACAATAAATTAATACCGAATTAGATATAGGAAAATATTAATAATAATAATAAAATAATTTTTCTTATATCTCTAGTGGCCGCTACAGCGAATGTATTTTTAGTAAATGAAAAAAAAAGGGGGGTCAAGTGGATGTCGCTCCGCTGTACAGTAAGTTATAAGTAGATCACTGTATAATGGATGGTATTACATTTGAATTCAATGATATACTATCATTGTATACGAAAAACGATTCTGAGCGGAGACGGTATGTCAGTCTAGGATATTTTAAATTATATTGACATTGTTATTTTACGGTATAGCTGCTAAGTTGAATTAATATTATTTAATTATCAACCTAAAATTATCAGTGATGCTAGAAAAATATTATAATATAGGTATACTTTTACTCGTTAAAATTGATTTTAATATGTAATTTCGTCCAAATTTGAACTTAAAATATCTGTAAAAAATAACTGTGTTTATATATTTTTTAGATTTTTTGTTTACAGTATGTACTATTTATTAAAATCTTTATTTTAAATTTTCAATCCTTAGTTATAAAAACTGACCATTTTATAATTATTGAATTAAAATAATTGATAATCTTCGAGATTTTGATGAATTTTGTCAAAATTTGAACTTTGATTACCTATAAAAAAAAATTGTGACTACGGATTTTTAATATTAGAAGCCTACTATTAAATTTTCAAGATTTTTTACCCAACAAATAAAATTTTATTGACATTTATAGAAAAAAAAACTAAAAAAATTGGAAACTGAAAATGTCCGTTAACAGCTCAAAATAAGTCAGAATATTTTGAAAATGCTAGGGTGTGTAGAAAATGCTCATATAAACATTTGGTCAAAATTTCATGTATCTACGATAATTTCTTTTAGAGTTAAGATTTATACCAAAAACCAAAATCGATTTTGTCGAAAATTGGTTTTCCGTAAAAATTCCGTTTTTTCCTTAATTTTTCATTTGTTTTTCACGGTGCTCATGAAAACTACTGGGAAATTTTAACTTTTGACCCCCCAAAGTACCAACTAGATTCACTTTCCTATCAAAAAACGTACTATTGAAGAAAATTTAAGCATTTTTATTGTCCTAAAAGGGGATGACAGACACAAAATAAAAAAAAAAATTAAAAAAATCACACATCATTGTAAAATCAATACATTAATCGCTCCGCTCAGAATCTAAAATTCCAATACGTGTAAACAATTTGCTTAGGACATTCATCTCAACTGAATACTTACATTGTTAGATTTTTTTGAAAATAAAAAGCTTTGATATTTTGAGTGTGAATAGAATATTTTAAAATATATTATTTAATTTTAACTCACCAAACTATTCAATCCAATTAAAATTTTTTGGTCATTTTTTTGCGAATACAGTATAAAGTTAATATGCTGGTTGAAAACTTTCCAGGAGAGAATAAAGTCCAGGAACAATTATATTTAATAATAATGTATTTTTTTTTTCTGGAAACTGAGAGTAGTTTTCGATGTCTAAAAGTATAGATCCGTCGTTTCGGTGATTTTATTATTATCAACTGTCGAGTATCAAGTAATAATTTCTTATTGTAGACATCTTAAAGTTTAAGACTTAAACTCATAGTTTTAGGTAAAGTATAAATCCATCTAAAGTTCTGAAAGTTTATAATTATATTTCTATATTCCATTATATTGCCAAAAATGACCACTATTATAGTAGGAAATGTGCTTATGTCGCTATACAATCGTAGTCAGCTGACATCGCACCGTCCGGTCGGCAGCTCTCGACAATTTGTGCTGTTATAGTATTACGAGAAACCAAATGCCTATAATGATACACATTACCTGTAATATAGAACATTCATCTACCATTGAGTTATTGTTATTTATGTAATTAATTCCATATGAACAAGCGCAGACAATGGACCGCGGTTTCGTACGCACTACGCAATAGTATGTCTAGTGCACTATACCAAGCCGCGAGTTGTGGTAGTAATTTACTTGCGTGTGTGTGTGTGTTACTGGCATTATCTCTTGGAAATTTAGTATCTAATATTTATGGACAACAGCCCAAACAAAACTCATATTATGAGTATCAAATAGGCTGTGTACTGCAATCGTATGCCTTGTGTAACGTGTTAATGATAATATTATATTCACTTAAAAGTATTTTTGTACCTACGTAATTTTTGTCAAAAAAATAAGTATTCAGAACACATACCCTTACAATATATCACATATTTTATATTATAAAAAAAATGTTTATCCACAAAAAATGTGGAAATTACTTAAATTTTAATTTTAACAAAACAACCAAGTTAGCTTAAATTATTTATAAAAATAAATAACAAAGTTCTTGCTGTAAAAAAAAATCAACATGGTCGTGGTTCAAATAATAAATTTACATTTGACATTAGTACATTAGTGTAACAGAAATGTGCGTAATCTGAACAATATGCGACAATTATACAGGCCTCTATAATAATACTAAAATAAACGTATGTAGTAATACGAAATACAAAGTGAAAATTAAATAAGTTAATAACGATGAAAAAAAAAGTATCTATATAGTATACAAAACAACCTACAGATAATGAACACATCTATAAAACTAAAACAAATGACTCGTCAAAAATGTTCATAATATATAAAATCTTCGATGGTATTATGTGTCCATGACAACCGTAGCGATGGACATGAGGTGTTATGGTTATATGTATATACTTATAAACAGCGTACAGTAGATGTTACATTTCAAATAAATAATAAAAAAACCCATTATATACCTAGGTAGTATTATTTTTTTTTTTCATGCCACACACATTTTGATAAGAATACGAAGACAAAGAAAATACACCATTGTTCTTTCTAAATAAAAAAGAACTTGGAACGTACTAGACTTAAAAATATGCAACGCTGACGTCATATCAAATATTATGAATACCTACAGTTTCATTGTTATAGAAAGAAATATTTAAATTATAAAATGGACATATTAAGATCTCAGAGTGAGTTTTTTTTTTCAAATTATTACATCATTTCTGTACGTATGTAATGCTTCAATAGTTATGGAAATCATACCAATCCTCCCCTTTTATTGTTTGAAGTTTACCGCGAATCTTTTCATGATTTCTGAACGCACTTTATACATCAACATATACTGTACTTTTATGCTTACAATATTTATAACACAATAAAATGCATACGATTTAAAAGGACGAGATACAAAATTTTAGTTCGGGGTACCTGACTACGAAATCACTCTATTTTCTTCTCCAATATGTGAAGTGACTAATATAATAGTGGTCTATTACTGTTATTATTATACATTTTTGGATCAAAGCCACATTATCGCTTCTATTTAGCTGCACACCTTTGGTACTAAAGTGCTCATTAAAATAATTTATGATTTACATTTTCAGAATATATTTCATACTTCAATAATCAATAAGTATGTTATAATATTAATAATGAAGACAAATACAGTATGAGTGACAAACAAAAGTTAATCCGTTATTTTAATTTAAACTCAAGTCTAAAATATTTACAAATCTTACGGTTTTTTGCAATTGACCAACTTTCCGATGTCAATTATTCAATTAGGTACTTAGTTTTTGCAGAAATTTATTAGAATAAATTAACTGTTAAAGTTCAAATTAATTTAGTGATATATTCAATTATCCGGTTGCTACTATGATGTCGGTTTTAGTTTTTTATTTCCGAAAGTTGGATTTCGAGACATATTTCGATGTACTAGTAACATTTTAGTATAGTAATTTAGTAAAGCAATTTAGTTATAAGGTTCCAAAATCTAGGAACTGGTAATAATTGTTGTTATACTGATACTTTATAAGTACCTATTATATAATATATATATTATTTTTTTGGAAAATATTGTTTCTGGAGTGAAATAAATGATCATAAAAATGTAATATACCTAGATGTAGTCTTATGAAACTTTTTAGATCGTATGGTTAGAAAGTTTTTACTATAACGTGTATAATTTATATGTGTATAGATAATATGTGGATGTCCATACATTTTTTGCGGAAACGTTAAATTTTGGTCGTAATGAATTTTTAACAGAAAAATTTAATCAGAATTATTTATAATATAATCTATAAATAAGCATAAGTCAAAATGTTAAAGAATATGATTTAACATCAGAAATCCGAAACTTGAATAAATTATAAAAATTGAAAGTTTGATTTATTTGTGTAACAGCGCATTGTGTATGATTAAAAAAAAAATGAAAATCATATTATTAATGGTTTTTTTTTTAATTTTCCTTTGGCAAAGTTGAATTCGATTAATTTTGAAATTTCTTATTTACTTTGGCTGTAACCCATATGTGCATTAGAGTATTCCAATGGCGTCCTGAGGGATGGAGACATATTATGTAAGTATAAGGTACCGCAAGCAAATTTACAGTTAAAAAGCACACGTAAAGCAACGTCACAGTTTTAGCATATTAACAAAAAAATATTTTTATTGACATAATATTCTTTAATATTTGAAATAAATGTGAGTACATATATTTATTTTAAAACTTGAAAAATAAATTACGCCAACACAAGCTTGATGGGCATAATCTACAAATACAATTACTCTTTAATAGGTGTCGATTAAATAGATTTTATGATAAATATTCAATAATTAAAAATGGTTTTTTTTAAATCTATTTTTGTAAACAATAAACATTACAAATTCGGTAAATAATATTAATGTCTGTACTTACTTATAAATAAAAGCTCACTGAACATAATGTATAGGTTAGCAACAATTGCACTTCAAATTTAAATTAATTTTATGTGTGATTCAAATTTAATACCATTCATTAAAAAGTGACCCACTTGTAACCTACTATAGAGCAGAGTGACATCCACTTACCCGATTTTTAATACTAAGTTTATAATAGACAAGATGTGCATTTCAGAAGGATATGATTTATTGAAACAAATATCGTACGTAAAATATATCTCAGGTGCACATTTTATGGTTTCAAATTCTTGTGATTCCGTAACTTTAAATATTTTTACTTATGATAGATATCTAAACATATTGTATAACTCGTAGTCTTAAACGCGCTTGGTTTTTATGATCAATAAAAGTATTACGTTCTTAAATTGACTTCTAGAATGTTTTAATACAAATTTTATATGTTCTATTGGTTCCCCGTATAAATTGCTTGGACGTACCAATATTGCATATTCAGTACGCCGTGTTATATTGTGCGTGCAATTAATATTAAGTACTAAGAGGATGCCGTTCGGGCATTTGTTGTCAGTGTCTTACACACGTACAACATTCACAAGTTTCAATAGTGTGCTGTTAATTTTGATATTATAGTGAAATTACCTGTTATACAATTTAAAGGTAAGATTATAGATTTAGAGCACAGCGTATTTATTGATATTATTATTTTTAAACAAGTTATAATTACTTTAAAATGTACAATTTCAAAAAAGGAATATCTTATTTAAAAATAATAATACCAATACAAGGCTATATCGTGCCCTACATAACAATCTAACCTTTAAATTTTATAATTGGTCAATTCACTCTAATATCAAAACTAATAGCACACTTTTGAAACTGGTGAACGAAAATTTGATATGTTGTACGTGTGTAAGACGGAGTCAACACATGCTGGTACGACGTCCTCTTAACTGAGTAAATAGTAATTTAGTGACACTCCGAATTACTGAAAACCAACCAATGCAAACACATTGAAAACAAGATATTCAGGAAAATTATTAAAAACAAGACAAGATTATAGATAATAAAAGAACGGATAATGCGTTTGTGCTAATCTCACGAGAATTTTGTGATAAGCTTTTGAGAACCAATTATTACTGTTTTATTATATACATAATATTATCAACCACAAAAAGATCCATGTTGTTTGACTCGCTCGAACAAATGGCCTTCTCTCTTCCATCAAAAGGACTGCAACCACATACCATTGTGTAGGCTCGTCCTATCCATTATTGTATTATCAGTAAACAAGATGCGGGTAATAAGGAATTATTATTATCATTTTTTTTTTAATCATCTCAACTTGCGATCAATAAAATGTAACTAACGATGGTCGATGGCTATTGTGTGTGAAATATAAAATGACTATAAATATGAATATTTTTAAATATTTTTTTTATTTTCTTACCTAAATTTCAAATTTTATGACTTAAAATTATTATACACCAAGTGCAAACTAACCGGTTTTCTTTTTCGTGATATAGTATACTTTTATGTGTGGTAGGTATTTTAGTTTTTTGCGTTACGTATTATTTTATTTTACTCCTATGCATAATCTTGTACTTTTAATTTCTATTGAAAAAAAAAGTCCATTAAAAAAATGAATTTATGTCGAAAACGCCTTAACAATATACTCTATACTACGGAAAACTATTATGCGTTCCACCGTTCATATTACGCAGTATACTTTAAGCTCTGATATTTTACTAGATTCCTGTATACTATGTGACACAGTTATGTACGTGTACACGTCATGATGAAGCGGGAAGTGGGAAGCACAAGTCATATATTATGTACGATGCACCTGAAGCTTTTCCAAAGGTCAATGGGCCACCAGATTACGGTCGGACTACTGACTTTCCTTATGCGGTGACCATATTATTATTATAGAAGAAAAAAACAAATACTTGACAGCTGGCCAACTCCGGAATAGTTTATTGTGTCCTTCGTGAATTTCACGCTCATGTATCAAATGTTGCAGTTGTCTTAACTATAAAGCTACTAAAGATACATGCCACATACTAGTAGTACAGTACTACATAATACTGGTTATTACTGATATAACGGTGATATGGGTAGAACTAAAAGAAAATTATTAGTCATTTAATGTAGCATTAATTTTTTAAAAATGGTCGTAATACTGTAAGAACATTTTTAGTAGAACCTAAATTTATGTTTGTTTCATTAAATATCACAGCAAAATCAACACCAATATATTATGTATGAAAACCCCAAGGAAATTGCTCTATAGTTTTGACGGTATCTCGACATTAAGTAGGTCAATGTAACAGGGATGTGTTAAATAAAATAGATTTTATTAAAAACTGGTCAATTGTATATACTTATTATACTCCCAGACCTCAGTTTTCCGATGTTATTTACAATTTTACTTCTTATTAAATAGAATTCTATGATTTTTCTATTCTTAATTTTTTATTGAATGGACTAGATCCGCACATTTTCTACCAGAAACCACCCTACCGTAGAATATTGAAGCATTTTCTGTACTCTAAAATGTAATAAAAGACGAAAAAAAAATACACATATACACGCATATACACGCAGTCATTGTTTGACCAGCAGGCACTTATATTACTCCTACAAACTAACTCTGGATTTAAAAACTATAGTAAACTATAACTATGTTGATTATAAGACGCCTTGTGCTTGAAAAGAATTGCTTACTGGTTAAAAAATCCGTGTTCATTAATAAATATTAAACGGATAGGTACATATTATAATGTGCCATTTTATAATACCTTGAGTGTTATCCATTCCAGTATAATGGTAGTTGTTTTTTTTATCCAAAGAACCATATCTATATACACTTTGCTCGATATAAAAATTCAAAATAAGAGTATAAGAGGGATCCACATTTTAAAATAAAAAGCTTATCATAAAGAAATGCTTTAAAAGTGCATGTTCATTTATCCGGAAGTCTTTTATTAGTCGATGTGAAACAATATCACACTGAATAAAGAAAAAAATAGTTCGATTGTTCACAAACCGATTCAAGCCCTTTACAAATATTATTCTTATTTTCGATTTAACTTATAATCATTTGGTGTGCGTTTTGCTAAGATTTTTTTATCATAATTACACATTGTTTATTTTTGTTTTAATAATTGTATTTTTTCAGACCAAAGAAATCAAACTCTGTAAAATCGTTTGATCTGTTTATAAATTTAACAATACAGATTTGGAAATATTTTTTTTTCTAATAGCACATAATTGTAATTGCATGTATGCAAATTCTTGGTTAGCTAATAAAACAACCTACTACACGTCATTATGTTTTTATAATATCGATTAAATTTTGTAATTTTTTTTTTAATTATCCATCATAAACAACTCAACATTTTAATAACGGTCGTTACTTTTGTCATTATATTACTTAATTATATGAATTGTCTTACAATTAATTATTATGAGCATATGAAATGTATTATTTTATTTTACATAATATTATTGTAAAATATACACATAATATAATATAGATAACTAATTTGAACGCAGTTAAAAATAATTGTAAATATTTAATGTAGACTAAACTAATTTATTTAAAAATGCACATACGTATAAATGTATAATACATAACATGTAGTTCAAAAAATACGTCATATTTCTATTCACTGAATAATAATTAAGATTTAATTTCATGTTATTATTATATAATAAACATTGTGACATCCAGAGATGGTTTTTGTCCGCTAAGAAAAATCCACCTGAGCGAAGGTTTCACATTCTCGTCAATTATTATTCATTTAAATTGAATACAAATTTGTGTAATTTAAAATAACTAGATGTTTAAATCCACCCAGGCTTGACAAACCGTTTTGTATATTTATGTTTTTGACATTGATCTGTACCTATGTAATTTAATGCGTACAACTTAATTTTGTGCTAATAATTTGGAATATAGATTTGGATTAAAACGGTTTCCATTTTTTGACAAGCATACATATTGGTGGGGAGAGACGTTTGCGGAAAGTTGACGGTCTTAATATTATGGTAGAAAATTACGGATTGACGTATCCACCCATGTAAACAGAATGGAAACGAGATAGAACTACGAAGGATGTTTCCAACATTCTTGACGCTTTGAATTGCATAACACATAGCTTCAACGTTGTATTTCGCAGAGTTAGTGGTTTGTGCATTCAAACACTGTTGTGTTGAATTTGCGTTTTATCCATCCCATTCAAATTGTTCTGCACAATAATACAGTTGTCGACCAATAAGGACCTAGCTGATCTATGGTCCTCGGAAACTGGTAAAATTCCAAACTCGCATTCATTTTTAATATCATATGACAATCGATGAATAAATTTTAGATTCTGAGTGGAGCGAAAGAATGTATTCACGATGATGTGTAATCTTTAGCCTTTTCCATGAACATATTATGTAAGACGTTTATTATTATTTACAGTTGATACATTTATATGGTTCATGTCTTGATGATGAGGTACCCATATAGTATGTTATCAATCAGCTTCACCAATTACGATAACTATAAAAATGGGGATAACGATATGATTATCAGCATGTAAAGTTGTGTTTTAAATACTCCCATGGTAGTCCCGATTAAAGTTTTTGGTCAATCGAAATGATCAAGAACCATAATAGTTTTTTGCCTTGATTTTTATTTTTATTAATTATGATAATTTTCAATCGTATTACATTACCGATTAACATAAAATTATGCTCTGACATTTTCCCATTATTTGCGGTCATTGCTATAATTCAGAAGTTATCATCATATTATTATGTTTATTTCGTATTACTGTATATTATCATTGCAATGAATTATTTGCGTATAACTATTGTTATTAATTCATCGTACGTGGTTCACCAATCCCATCTGTTATAATTCCTTTTGAATATTTTAACAGTGGAACAATCACTACACTAATGATTTCGTTATTGTTTGATATTGTGCATTATTAAACATTTCAGATCATTATAATAATATTTCTCAAAATTTACGACATTTTAAAATGTGGTCGAGTTTTTTCTTCAGACATCTGCAATTTAAGCTTTGGATATGTATTTAAAATCCAGTTACGTAAGTCCAAATTTTAAACATGCCTGTCATTTTACTAAAATGATCAAAATTATTATTTAAATGAACCGTGAATAATATTAAACATTAAAGACGTTGTAATGATGTACTTATATAAGTCATGACAACGTTAAATTCCAAAGACAATACGTTTTACTAGCTTTATGTCTTTATATTATTATGGCATTCGGCGTAGTTTATCTAAAATGAATACTCTCTTTAATCCTTCTCTACACAATCCTTCTCAATCTCTTTCTTAGATAAATGCATTTCTATTAATGCTTACCTAACTATACAGAATATCTAAAATAAGAAGTTACAATTTTGTTGTGCAAAATTAATTAATTACAATTTGTTGAACAAAAGTTAGGAAAAACGGATTTTTTCATTTTCATGTATAATATTTTTAATTATTAACAACTATTGATAAAATCATATAATTTCTATAATTTGAAAATTACTAATAAATAAATATCATCTATAAAACTTATTTTTATAATATGTTTCAAGTAATTTATAATATATTTATGATATTTTTAAAATTGTATAGAACAATATTTTTGCTGTTTGTCTTTATAGTGATATAGTTTCTTATATTTTATGTATAAATGTATAAATACAATAATATACTTATTAGTTATTGTATATAAAAGTTTTTAAGATAGTTCATAAACAAATAGGGTATTATTGTATTTATCTATAAATATTACGATTATATTGTGACAGGTTTAAAATTTGAATTAATTATATAAATCTAGGGTGAAATAAGGGAAGCAAAAAAACAACTTAACACTTATCTCTTTATTCTGCATTACTGCCCATGGTTTTTGTTACATTACATATATATACAAAACGAGTATTTTTAACCAGTTAGGTTATGTTTATACCATAGGTATATAAAGAGTGAGACAAAGAGATAACGTTCAAAAATAATAATGGCTGAAATATTCATAACAGTTCACGAACTATTTTTATTTTCAAACGTTTTCCTATACTCTAGTTATTTATTTATGTTGTTGAAATATTTCAAAACTACTCACCAGCTATATTATATAATATATATAGGTATGTGAATAAAGTTTTCAATGTTCACAAATATAAATTAGTATTCTATATTTTAAGATATTTATGAATAAAGTTTAATTAAATTAATCAATTTTTCAAATAAAATCTAAAACATTGAGAAATAATAGCATTTTATTTTAAGTGATAAATTCAACTTATGATTTCATCCGCGAGAACAAAATCTTAGTTTGTTCATTGAAAATAGTGTTTATACAAATGCGTAGGTGCAACCAAACATTTGAATTTGATTATTTAAAGTTTTGAAAGATCGCGGAAAAGTTCAGACATTTTTATCTTTAGTATTGCATTCATTTTAATTTTTAATACAATTACAATGTATAAACTTTTGTTTAATTAACGTATTGTTCGTTTGACATTCAATTTACATGAAAAAACGTTGTATTGAATAAATATTTGATAAAAAAATATATAACAATAATAATAATAATGATAATAAAAAATAGTAATACAATTATACTCTATAAAACCAGTCATATATACCTACTATGATTACTTTTTAGATAAATGTATGTATTGATTTAATAATATGTTGTTGTTAATTGTTGTGATTGATAGCAGTCATATCGTCTGAGCTGCGGTCTTTGATCAATAGATGTCAAACAGTACAAAACCAGGAAAGATATTTTCGAATGTATATCGTAACTTGAGTATAGATTACTGTAATAGACGTGTTTAATTATTTATATTAAATGATAAACTATTGCATACGAAAATGTGCTTGAACGGAAATTGAGTGCCAACCTCTATTTCTGAGGGCATTTTACAATTTGTTAATCTAACTTTTAGTAATTTATTTTTTTATTAGTAATGTATTATGTTTAGCCATCATAAACCTTACATTTGTATATGATATTATTAATGATTATAATATTATAACATATACATTATATTTACGTAATTAATTTATAAGTCAATATCGATGTACTGAAAAACGGCATGATAATAGTTTTAAGTGCAAAAATCAAATTTCATACAAGTTTGAACTTTAAATTCTTATAAAACATTAGTGTGGATTTACGCTTCTTTTTTTTCAGTGAATAGAGCTTATTATAAATTGCGTATTATATTTTATGAATTTTCAACTTTAAAGTTTTTTGCAAATTTTATCATTTTGATGATTTTCATAAAAATTTGAACTTCATATACTTATATAAAAAATGCAACTGTATTTTAATTTTGGTTTTAATTGCTTAAAGAATAACTTATGGAAACTCTGTGTCATGTTTTTAGATCTACAAACAAAAATATATAATCATAAATTTAATTTAACTAAAAACACGTCGAGAGTTTTATATTATGTCTATCAATAAAGAAAAAAAAAAGCAAAATATTTTTTAATGTATAGGATTAGTGAATCCTAAAGAATACTAATATGTAGGCCTCGGGTTTTAAAGCACAATGCCACAGTGAATGCCATAAAAATAATACAGTTATTTGAAAAAAACGTATATTTATTTTTTAAAAAAGATCACCAAAAATGTCTTTAAAATAGGTATAAAATAGAATAAAATGCTACACCACTTAAAGCATTTACATAAAAAAAGCTGTAAAAATCAAAAATTAATTGGTTTATTTGGAATCAGAATGAAATGAAATGAATTTATGTATAAAATTAAATTTCTATCTCATATATAAAAAAGAAGCATGCTTATATGCATATGCTTTGAAATCCGAGCCCTACAGTATAATGTGTACACCTATAGTATATTCTGTTAAATTGAAAATATCAAGTCTTACCACAGTTGTCATTCTTTTTTAAATTACAACAGAAAAATAAAATCGATTATGACAAAAACTACCTTGCGTGACGTTATAAAATATTTCTATTAATATTTCCCGATTATTTTGAAATGTAGTAATAAAACACATTTTGATCAAAAACAAATTTGACACCCAAAACTACAAACTATTTTTTTCTGGTGTAAAACTCAGTATCTGACAGTGCTTCCTTAAAACTGATTGATCCCGGGGGGTGACCTAACCTGATTAAAAATGCTGCAATTCTGGAGTCTCTGTTGGGTATATAATAACAAGATGTTTTCAATTAATAATATTGTAGCGATTGTTGGGACCATTGGCCTACTATACCTACCACATCGTGAAGATATTATGTCAAATAATATTAAGAATAACTCAGCTGCATACTAACAGATTCCGTGTTGCATTTATTTAACCATAATGTTTATCATTCCAGGAACTCACCCCAATTTTGCGGAACAAAGTCTTTTTATACGTTGATGCAAAAATGGCGAGAGAGCGTTAGTTATTTCGAGCAGGTTATATAATCGAAATACTAACAACTATATTTTAATACAATATAGAACATGTCCACACGATATTAGGTACTGCTCATTCTTCGAATAAGTTTTGTATTTTGTTATTTGTTCCGTGTAACATATGCCTTATACAAAGATAATATAATATCTGTAATAATTTTTGAACATTTTGTTTCGATGTCATTATACTATTTAGTATTAATGATTTTCACATAATGCCTATGTATAACAGAGTTTTTTCCAGAGCAATAAATTTAAACAAATATTTTAGTTATTTTAATAAGAAAAATATTACTAATTAGTCAAAAAAAAAATAGTTCATTGAAAATATATGTACATGTATTATTATGTTATAGACTCGTAGATGTATACTTAGTTTGACAAAAATTTCGATGTGATTAAATCTGAAAACTCAGGAAATAGTGAACTATCTTAGAAGTATATTAAAATGGATATACAACCACAGTAGAATTACGCATGAAACCTGGTCATTTAATTAGAAAAGGAGAATATAACATGTTTTACTAGAAGCCTAAAGAACAAAGGATACTGGGATTTATTTTTATTTAAATAGCGCTATTCATTAACATGCAGCAACCTAGTATAGTAGTATCATTGTGGATAAGTTAACACATTGATCGATTTTCCCTCGCCTATAGGCTATAGTTTCAAACGCTAGGTGCAAACTATATTCAAATAATTATTTAAAATCTATGTTTTTTTTTAAAATTTCACTATTTGAGATAAAAAGCGGGTAAGTGGATATCTCTCCGCTGTACATTAGATTATAAGTGGGTCACTGTTTAATGGATGGTATTAAATTTGAATTCAATGATATTATAATACATCAATGTATACAAAAAAACGATTCTGAGCTGAGACGATTTGTCAGTGTGGATATTTTATATTATTTTGTATTGTTATTACTTATTAATTATTATTAATACGGTAGCCGGTAAGTTGAGTTAATATTATACAGTTAAAACAAAATAACTAAAATCATAATTCTATTGGTTGTTTAATATGTAATTTCATCCAAATTTTAACACAAATTAACCATAAAAAAAATTGTGTTTTTAAATTTTTGAGATTTTTTGTTTACAGAATAACCTACTTACATGGAACCTTCTTTTAAATTTTCAATCCTGTAAACATTTTATCAATTTTTAACTACAAAATCATTTTTTAATTTTAAATTTGATAAATTCTGTCAAAAATCGAACTTTAAATTCTTATGAAAAAAATTGTGCCTATGTATTTTTAATACTTTTACAACTTTCATTGCAACAATATATAGCCTTGTATTAAATTTTCAAAC
The DNA here is from genome assembly GCA_027563435.1 of Nasonovia ribisnigri. Taxonomy (NCBI): domain Eukaryota; kingdom Metazoa; phylum Arthropoda; class Insecta; order Hemiptera; family Aphididae; genus Nasonovia; species Nasonovia ribisnigri. The sequence goes on along the minus strand of JANEHU010000288.1, from coordinate 64,909 downwards.
ACCTTGACCTAACGAATACAATTGTATTGACATTAATTATAGAAAAACAACTGAAAAATTGTAAACAGAATATGTTCGTAAACAGCTGGGAACGAGTCAAAATATTTTGAACATTTTATCAAGTATAGGAATTGAACATATAACATAAATTTCAAGTATTTACAGTAATTCATTTTTGAATTACAGCAAAATAAGAAAATCGCAACATGAGAAATTGAGTGAATATCCAATCTTGGAAAAATTTGAACTTTAATCGTTCATACAAATTTAATTTAACTTTCAGGTGGACGTTTTTTCGTTTAAAAAAGGAAGGAAAACTTATGAGGGATTTTTAATTAAATTTTCAAGTCTAAGATTTAAAATGAAAAATTTTCATGAATTTCGTGACTATAGATTTTTAATATTTTTCAAGAGTCATTGTAACAATATTTTAGGATCCTTGTATTAAATTTTCAAGCTTTTTTACACAACAAATACAATTTAATTGACATTCATAGAACAAAAATTTAAAAAAATAGGAAACTGATTACGTCCGTAAACAGTTCAAAACAATTTAAAATATTTTGAAAACTTTATCGCCTATATGAAATGCTAATATCAAAACCAGTGAAAATTTCCTGAATCTGCGGTCATTTGTTTTAGAGTTATACCATAATCTAAAATCAATTTTGCGTAAAAATTCCGTTTTTTCTTAATTTTTCTTTTGTGCTTTTCCCTAGGCATTTGAATATTAAGAATCTTTTACTTTTGACCCTCCAAAGATCACTAGATTCACTTTTCTATCAGAAAAGATACTGTTGAAGAAAATCGAAGCAGTTTTACTACCCCAAAAGGTGATGACAAACACAAAAATAAAAAAAAATGTATATTTGTACTTGTATATTTATTTTTTATATTAACCCGCTGAACATTGAAATCTGAATGTGAAATGTAAATAGTATGCACATTGGTATACTGCGGTGGTACCCCTATGGCCGTGTATCGATTATATTTTATGCCGTGTACATTGTACAATAATCTATCTATAAATATAATTAATTGGTGATCCTCAAGCGCTTCTAGGAAAAGCATATATCCTCGATCCGTCAACAACCATATAAATATATTAGTTATTTTTTATTATTGTGATTGACAATACATTTTAAAAACAAATTAAAAATGCCTTTAAAAAAAATATGTTTAATACTGTACAAATTGTTCTTATAATCAGCACCTGTCCTGAATTTGTAACCTGGACACGCTTTTGAACTCATGTCTCGCAGTCCGTAGAATCTAAAATTTTCACACTTTACCACAATTATTACAGTCCATTTTCTTGTCAAATAAAACAAAAGTAAAGAAAAATACAATACATACAATATTTTTAATCTGCTTTTTAATACCAACTGGGTATATATATCTATAATTTGTAAGTTATTACTGACGATTTATTATTTTAAACCGACTATTTAAACGAAGGAAACTAAGAAATAAATTGTAAAAAAAACGAACATTTTAGATATTTTATTTGAAATATTGTTGATCGTTAGTTTACTTATTATATAGGTGTAATAATTAATAATAATCAGCAAATATCATCCACCTACATGTAACAAACTCGCATCACTATAAAAACACATACTCCAAGAATGCCCCACATACGAACCAGCTAGTACGCACATCTCTCAACTTTCCGCAGCACATCAATGAAATCCTCGACGAATGACAAACTTTAAATATCATCAAATTATCGCAAAATGCAACCTCATCAACAAAATCTGATTCAGTCAATCTACCTCGTAAACACAATTAATAACTTAACTGAAAATATGTAATTTTTTCTTCAATTGTATATGTATATAAATATCAAATCTGTTTTTATTTAAAAAAAATTTTGGCTTATAACCTTAGCAGTGGAGGCCTGTAACTTTTAAATAAAAAAAAAATGTTAATAAGATGTGAAAACTATTAAATATATATATTTATATACATAAATAGATAAGTTGAGGTGCTAAAATATGATCTAAGAAAAATCCACGTCTGAGGAGATTTCTCAACGTCATCCAAACTAGGTCAATTCAGTTTCATATTTTCCTATACTTTCTAGACCGTTGAAGAAATTTTTTTTTATCATATAGGTGATATTATTATTATTCCATAATTTTTTTTTTTATGGGCAACCCATCATTTGGTTTCCACGTAAGTTCAGAACATCTATATAATGAGATCCGCAGAACTAGGGTCGTTTACGTTTTTTAAAACCAAAAGTCCGATGGTGGTGTGTACGGTCAGGGTCAGAACGTCATACAACACACTGAGCACGGGACCACCGAAGTGCGTTAGTTGCATCCGAGGGCGCTCAGGTGGCGGAGGGAGCCGGAGGGAGTGCGTCTGTCGATGCGCTACCCGTGTTAGGACGGTTCCAGTCTGCGTTGAATGTCGCGTGCAAACAGGTGCGAGGATTTCGCTGCCAATGACTCGAAAACGCACATTATACGTAAGTTCTTTTACGCTCATTATTACGGCTTACAAATCGGAGAGTTTATTATATTATACTACAATAAAAATATTTTTAATGATCAGAACGATGTATTGTTTAAAAAAATAAAAAAATATTTAGAATAAATAATAAAATATTAAATATCTATTATACTTCTTTTTATTTTTATTTTTTTGCACTTTCAATCCCACAAAATGTAATTAAAAATACAATATCAACGTGTATATAAACAAGAATTAAGCAAATTAGTCAATTTAAATATTTTTAATATAACAATATTTGTATTTTGTATATTGCAAATAAAATATTTATTAATTTATGCATATAATTTTTTTAGTTTCATAATATTTCAACTATTTTTTACTAACGAAAAATGAATAAAAATAATTTAACACCTGTTTTATTTTAATTTAAAAAAAACCTAACCTTAAACACTTATACGTTTTTATATAAAATATAAAATGACAATAAAATTGATGGGTACAATTTTATAAAAAAAAAAATAATGTTCGATATGGTATAACACAATTATTTTTAATAATATTGCCATTATGACTTCATTAAATTTTGACTAACTATATGCTTCTCTTTTGTTCGCTGTAATTATATTCATCATTGACTGATTTATATGTAACTCTACATTTAAACATTTTATTTTAAAATTGCAATTTTTAAACTAATTAAAATAAAGTATTAAATATTGTTAAGATTAGGTTTTGATCATGTGAGTTCTTTATATATTTTTACAAACTACACTAAGCTTAATTAAAATTAAGGAAATTTATATTTATTGAGATTTTATCAATTAGCTTAAACTTGTAAGTTAATTATTTATATGCTATAGAATTATAAGTTAGATGTAAATAAAGACGTATAGTATTACATGAAAGTTTTTATATTTCAACAACTTACATTAATTTATACTTAAAACCCATATTATATTTGATTTAATGCAAAATCGTTCATATTATTTGTTTTTCATAAACGTTCAATAAAAGTTGTTCATTTTTAATAAACATGAATAATGAACACTTGTTGTTTAATTGATTTAGTTTTTGTTTCATTGTTAGAAATAGTTGTGCTATTTTTTTTTTTACAAGTAAAACAAACTATTATACGATATTATAGTATGTATATAAATAATATTAGATAAAACTCATATGTAGGTATATAATAACACGATGGTGCATAAATGTAAAGTTGTTTAGTTGTTTAGACGTTATAGAGTATACTAATATATTCATTCAATAAAGGTGTAAATTAAGCAGATTAGGTACCTATAGGCAGTTTAAAGTTTCGGAGGGTCAACAGTTGCGTCTGTAAAAAGAATGTATAAGTATTTTATCTTTATATAATACAAATAAATTTCATTTTTTATCTCATTATCTTATCACTGTACATTTGGACAATGGTATTTGACTTCGTTAAGTTCAGCTTGAAATAAGTCTTACTTATTTCTTTAACAAACTTATAATCTTCTTGTATCGATGTGTGTCCTGTATTACGGGGTTATTATACCTCAATATTTTATTATTTTGTTTTTTTCGATTAACTCTATATAAGGCCCATTTTGGTGTTAGGATTAGATAATAGTATTAGTTAATGTAAGAAAAAGATATTTTCTTGGTAGAGATAATTTTACGTTCCCTGCTTTTTAGGTAAGTTATTTTATAATACAATTAAGTTAATTTATTGTATATGTATTTTTTTCTTCGTAATTATTACATAAATATATTTTGTATAATTACTTGAACTGTATACGACAAAAGTAAAAGTAAATTAGGGAAACTTCTTAAAAATGCTAAATATAACCATTGATATATTTTTAAAATAACTTGTAATATATTATAAATATAATAGCAGTTTGATAATATTTAAAGTTTTAAACGTCAGTAGTTTTTTCTCAGTAGGTAATTATCACGTGTATGTCACCTGGTAAAACCATTTGTCATATTCTACAGATAATAAGATGACACTTGTATATATTAAAATATGTAAATTAAATATAGCATCCGTTGAATTATAAATTTCTGTGATTTCATTAGATATATTTCTGATGAATGTTGTATGTAACATAAATTATAATATTACATTAACATAAATATTAAATGTTTAACACTGACTAACAACATTGTCACATAATTCGTAATCAGTTGTTTTATTATTTGTATGACAGTAAAACTTATGTAGGTATGCTAATGTTGCGATTCGCCATGAAGTTTATTCAATATCGCTTTTTTTTACTTTTTCAATATCAACCCTGAAAATCCCCAATTTAGTAGATTTAAGAAATTTTAAGTAGTAATTTTTTTTAAATGTTATAACTAAAAAACTGTAATGCTGCAGATAGGTAACATACCTATCTACCTATATTGTCGTAATTTATTATGTATGTAACGAAAAATATATATTATATTCACTTTCAGATTTTTTATATCATCAATATTTAGTTGTTCGATATGATTTGATAAATAGTACACAATTTCATAGAGTGTGAACGACATGTCAGGTTCGAGTAAAACGGAAGTTAAACACGCAGTGTATTACGCACGTGAGTCACACACATTAATGACCATTATTTACTACGCTCACACTTTTTTGGTATATTGCATATTATATTTAGTCCGTTTTATCACGATAAAAAACAGTAAAATGTGTAAATTGTTTACAAAAAATGTTGTTTTATAGTGATTTCAAATTGTGCAGGAAAAATATTTAACAAAAGTACTTTTCGATACACGAGTGTTAACTGTTCAAAGTATCACTCGGTATGAGTAAACTTGTAAATGCATATTGTAATTGTGTATAAATAATACAACCCCTATAACAGTATAACTCCTCTTTGAATTAATTTTTTAGAAAGATTTTTTTACAGCAAATGTTCTACTTTAGAGTAAAGCTCGACGTTATATGTAATTAATTTAAAGAGTAATGTAATTAGAGTTGTTCATAAGTGAACTATAATTTATAATGTAATTATACAAATCATCATACCTATTCGTTTTACTGTTTATTTAAAAAATATAATGCACCTAAAAGCTTGAATACTTATTATAATAATTTGTATTTATATTATTTGATTTCTAGAATAATTATTGATTCTCGCATTAAATGAGTTTTTAATTTAGTACACTATTTTTTCTTTCATTAAATTAAAATATTTTTGTTTGTTTATTAAAACAAATATTTTATATTTATATAAGTATGATAACCATATTTTTTTTACCTCAAGAGGTCAATTTAAATAAATAAATAAACTCGTTATGTTCTTATTTCTTATTGAGTTGCAATAAAAGTTTTTATACGTAGTGTTATAAAATACGTATTTAAAATTCTTGATAATCGAAAGTACCTAAGTCATAAGTTCCAAAAATAATGAGTAGAGCTTCTTCTAATAAAAACCTATAGAATAATTGATAAATAGCTTATTGAGTTATAACTTATACAAATATTTATTCCATTGCAATTCAATTCTAAATTCTATGATAAATTAAAATTACTCTGTGCATATAAATAGTAATACCATTGATTATAGTTTATAAATACTAGAATTAATAATCAATGGTAGTACCTACCTACATAATAATATATTCATATACTTAATAATATCTTCATATTATCAGCGTCAAACGTAAAATAACTCAAATATTTGAAACGTAAAACCAAATCGAAAAGTTAAATAAATTAAATACCTACAAAAGTAATAAATACTCAGTACTTTTCAAAATAATTGGGAAAAATAAAAAAATATATTTTAATATTTGATCATTTCTTGAATTGTAATTATTTCGTCGCAGGGAAAAAAAAGTTAAAATTAAAATAGACAGAAATCATTCAATAACTTGTTCGTAATTAAGTTGGGAACTCTTTAATTCTTTAGTTTGTTTAATTGTTTAAAATCTGACTGAATTTAAATAAATTACCAAAGAAAAGGTGTGAATTAATTATTTTCAAGTTTAAGAATATTACAACATGATGTTAAATTATTAATGGATGATAAATAAAAATACCATACATTTATAAAGTTTAATGAAATCAATAATCATGTTCTATTATACAATATATATTTCTTTTTTAACCTTATGGACAGATTTTAAAACTTTTTGAAGTAAAAAAGGATAATTTCAGCATATTTTACAAGTTTAAGGATTATTAAAAGAATATTTTAAAGTTTTTAAAATATTTAAAAAATATTATAATCAAATTTCGAACTTTTCAGAACCCAAAAATCCAATCTTCAAGTCATTAGGTACTAATAGAAAAATAAATTACCATAATAGCAACATAAATGTATAGTTAAATATATTTAAAAACTTAGGCTGGCGACCGTCTTTTAGTTTTTCCTAGTAAATGACTTGTCATTAAATGAATAACTAATACATTCATTGCAGTGACTTAACCAAATGGCAAGGTATCCTGGATACCTACTATATGGCAGAGCAACTTTCTCAGTTTTTTTTTATTGCATTTATCATATATTTTGTCTTTAATATAACATGACAATGCCGTTTTTACATTACTGTCATATTCAAAAACATTTAGTACATTATTATTCATCATTACAATTTGCTTATCGTTACGGTAGTACTCAAATGTAGTATAAAATCAAATATACCAATAGTAACTTTTAATATGATATAAATAATGGTTAACGCGCAACAATAATAGTATTTTAATAAAAACAAATCGAAAATAAAAGTCAATTATTTTTATTTTTCATTTATTGTTTTTCTAAGTCACATTCCTCTCACATGTGAATTTAATTTGTAGACAATTCCAATTTTACCAATGTAAAGATGTAAAAAACAAATACTTTAAGAAAAATGTTAAGTGTGTTATTATATTGATAATTTAATTTAAATAAACAATTTACCTACTTAATTTATTTATTTATTTAAAAAAAGGATTTTGCAATGTTTTTTGGAGTCTCATTACGAATTAATTATAAAATTAATGTTACACAAGTCAATAGGTACAGTGTAATCAATTTTTAGTAAATTTTACTTTAAACATTTTGCATAATTATGAATGTATATTTTTAAAAAATGTACAAATTTTTCTTTTTTTATATTCATTATATAACTTTTTTTATATAATTACCTGTAAGTCTAATATAACTATATTTCTGAATTCCTAGGCCTCCACATGAGGTCTCTCAGTGGGGCCCAGTACTCATATGAATGTATGAAATAAAATTATTATTCGTGTGTTGCAAGAAAACGAGAATATTAACTGATATAATATTTTATAGAGTTTATGTCGTATATGTAATATCTCTGCATTAAACTTTTATGTCAGCATAAGTATTATATTATTCTTTAGCAAACTGTTATAGTATTTAAAGAAAATAATAATTATTATTTATAGGTAGTTAAAATTTTAATATATAGGCACACCCGCAGGGAAGTAGCTCACTAGGTGCGAAATACTTTTAGTGTCAATATAAGCCATGGGGGGCTTAAACCCCTACCCCCCCCAACACCTTACCCTAAATTACTAACATCAGTGTGATGAATTTTCTTTATTTATATTAATTACCCAATAATTGGATACTTACCAACATAATGGTTAATATACATTGGTTATTAATTGCAATATAGAATAATCAATTATTTGGAAAAATATACAATTTAATGAATTATCACTAAATTGCATTGATACATTAGTTTCTTTTTTAATATTCTATCCAAGTAGAGCTTTGGAGTTACTGTAAATATATTTTTTATAATAATATCATTAGTGACCATAATAAATGTAATATTAGACGCGTGGTATTACCGTTCTTTCGTGACTGTATACCCAGTACTAAAGTTCGACAGACTTCGGTTTCTTAGAATAGGTTTTATTATATTGGGCATAATCATGAACATAAATAATAAATTAACAGAGAAAATGTTTATGTTTTATTTTTATTTGAAAAATCCAAATTATAAAATTCTCAGATGGTGTATTTGCACCACCTGGCCCCCCTCCGGGTGTGCTTGTTAACATACCTATATTGTTATAAGTATTTTAGATTTCTTCATTTATTTAAGTATTCAAATAAATATTATATTATACTTTGAATCATTTTCCAGATGTTTCAATAAAATGTATTATAAATTACAGAAAATAAAACCCTATAACGATGGGGAAATAATTATAATATATCAATATTATCATAAAATCTTTTGCAAATCGAGTAGCTGTGCCATAATAATTGTGCCCGTTTTGCTTATTGAACAATCAATGTCATGAATCATAATATTATGATTTTTAAAACAAAAATTACGGTAGGTATTTAATATTATTATACTATCTTGATCAGGTACTTAGAAAAGTTTTAGCGATATTAAAACTATTGAATAGAACAATCCTGTATGCTGATGAGTTAATTAGTTCAGTTTATTTCAAACGTTTGAGTTGTGTTTGAATGTCTTATATAATAAGATAATCTTTTGTCCAATATAATATACCTATCTTGAGTGAGTATTGACAATATTAAAAATCTCATCAACTATAAATTTATTAACTCGTTTAATTATTAAATTCAATACCAATGGATTATAATTTATAAATACTCAACATAATATTATAATATTTTGATATTATTAATTAATTTCATGTAATAATTAAACCATTCACGCGTTACAAATTGTCTTATGAACTTCACGGTGCATTCAAAGATAATATGTAGGTCAGTACATTCCACCGATAAGATCATAATAGCTCAACCTGTTCCGGAACCATAATAGACAGTATCAATATTGGACGTATATAGTCCCTACCGATATCAAACCACGATATATTTGTTGGGGTAGGTACCTAATTATACGCCGTCCAAACTCTAAACGTATAAGGTATCAACACATAATATTTACAACCGATGTTTGATATCAACAAGATTAGTGTTGTAGCAATAGGAGAATCGTATTAGGGATATTGTTATACTATTGTCAATAAACACGAAAATAGGATCGATCGGAATCATAATAAAATAGATAGGTATCATCACAGATTTTTGATACGCATCCTCCGCTCTTTACTTCGTCTATATCGTAGTTTTCCACTTCTTATTTGCTGTCAATCATATAACACAGACAAGAAATCATCCAATCAGAAGCGGAGAACTACGTCATGGGCTAGAGGTGAAGGAGATGCGTATAGTGAAAAAAAACTATTACAAATGTGATAATACCCATCTATTTTGTCATAGAGGGGATGTAATATGTATCTACAATAATTAAATCTTTTATTATTAAAAATATTATTTTTTAATGCGGTTGATTCTTGATTCTTAGACTCCCGTTTTTGTCTTCAAATATTAATGTATGCATTTTGCACTAGTTAACAAAAAAAAAAAAAATATACAAAAAAAATGGTATAGAATGCGATATTAAACCTTTTATGACAGACTAATCGCGGGATTTAAATGATTTGTGTATGCATTTTGCATAACTATAATATTATTTATTATTCTAGCCTACATAAAGATAAAACGTTAAAATATTTTTATTTATCGAATTTTCTCAGACTTAAAATATCATAAAACATTAAATAATGATTTTATTATTATTATTATTATATAATAAATAGGTTAAATCTAATATGATTTAAATTTTGTACAATACAACCAGAAAAACAATAATCTAAATTAAAAAATTCTTTTAATTAATTAAATTCCTACGAACTATTTTTTTTTATTATTAGACAAGTACACAAAACATATAAAATAATAATTACAAGCTTCACTTATTATCAAATTTAGAACATATTATATTAAGCAATAAAAGATAATCTTTGTTACTGATTACCTAGGAAGTCAATCTGTATAATTAACTTGCAAATAAGAAGATGTATATATTGAAGATGTCAATAGGTATGACTTTTAAGCACTTAAAACTAGACATTTTTTTTTTCACCTTTTTAGTTTAGGCGAATTGTCTTTATTACTCTCTAGTTTTTGGTGTCCCTTCAAAGTTTTTTTTAAAACTTTCCGTCATACTTCTGTGCTACATTTTATTTTATAATTTCAAACCATTTCTCCAGCTGCTAAATTTTTTTTTAAAACTATTGAGTTATTGACTTTTAAAAATAATTATTTAAAGGTTCACTGAGTTGGCCTTCCAGAGTATGAACACACAAAAACGAGAAAAATGATAAAAGAATTATTTTAATTTCTTATGAGAGGAATACAACTAGTACTTGTATTAATGTAAGTCCTATGCAATTTTTTTTTTGCAACGACCATACTTTACAAGTGCAAAGAGTTTTATTTTTTCAACGGACTAAAGATGAGTCGACATTTTTGTAAAAGAATATACCAACAGATACCCTCTTCAAGCGTGAGAAGTATGGAGAAACTACTTGACGGATAATTATATCTCTGTAGGTACAGAGGCAAACGTGACTTCAATGATTGTACGATGCTCTATGTACAAAAAAATTTTCCACCAACTTTAATGCATTATATATATTATTATATAAAAACGAAAAATATTTTTTTCGTATTTTTATAAGTATCCAACGGGTTGATAATTTTATATTTTTTATAAGTACTTACGTTACTTTCTCTCGAATGGCATAACATATTATTACTATTTTTTTACTTTTACAGTTCTATGTCGAAGCAACTTATTCACGAAACTCAACACTAAAATAAGATATCAATATTATTTATTTAATTTTTAATAATATGTGTGGTATATCGTTTTAGTTTCAGCCCCTAAACCAAATTGGCCCGCTATCGTTAATTTTATTAAAACTAAAATATTATTAAGTTTTACATAACTTATGGAAAACACTCAAAGTGTACTGTTAAAATGTCATTTATTTGTCAGTAAACTGTTTATTGTCTATAAATCGTGTACGCTAATATGTAGTACCTCCGTTGTTGTATTATATTATTATATACATCTAAATCAATTGTGTTCACCAACTAGTTGGTACTTATTAACAAAGTATCTCTCTAATTGTACTCATAAATAACTATAACTGGTCATTTTATCAAAATAGCATTATACAGTTCTACAAAATAATGTGTAAATCCACGAAAATCGATGTATTATAATAATATTAATATTCATGTTTGAATTTTGGTGGGACATTGAAGAGGTTCAATCTCTCCAAAATTTAATGAAGCTTTTTCAACAATGTCAATATTTTATGTTGAAACTCTACCATTTTCCTGAAAAGTCATAGTTTTTAATAGTTTTTTTATTTATAAACGTATAAAACAATGTATTTACAATGTATACAGACATGGTATAATAAGTTAGTTTGATGACAAATTTTACAATGGCGTTTAAGATAAGACTAGGAAGGCTCCCCGCTACGGTGCCACCTGACAACTTTAAGCTAATATTATTATGTTTTTAGCAAGTCCCTGTGCCATTGCCTTTTTAACATTTTGAGTATAAGAGTGGCAACTGATAGTCGTTTAATTAATAGAATGAACAGATATATATCAAAATTTAAATTATGGTTCTCTGCATTTCTGTACATTTAATAACAATTGACAACAATTCAACAATTACTATTTAAATTCATGAGATACTTGTAGTTTCACAGCATCATTAATCAGTAATATGTAAATTGTCTTTCTTTCCAATCATTACATACCCTAATAATTCTGTTAAAAACAAACAATTTACAATTATTTTTTTAGTTACCTATCTGCTTCTTATATTCATATAGGTAGGTAACTACTTGTCAATAATTTTAGCATACGATAAAACATAACATGCATAGTACATATGACAAGTTGAAGGACAAAAGATTTGTTTAATTCATTGTATGAAAGTATATATGCCTAACAAATTAAAAATTTTCCTAAACTAAAAGTCGTTGTGAAACAATTTCCCAAGATCTAAATAATACCTTTTAAAAACAAGTCGCGTATTACGCTTCACATCATCATATAATAATAATTATACTGCACTGCATACTTCGCCGAATAGTCAGAACATACGAAGCAATATATAAACAACATAAAAAAATGAATTAAATTATTATAAACAAAACATTGGTTCAATAAATTAAAAAAAAAAAAAAAAACAATAATGACTGAAATGTTATACTTTTTTATTAACTATCACACAACTATTTACTTAAAAGGGTTAAAAAGTTTTAAAATATCAAGCTGTAAACTCGTGCAGGTATACAGATTACAAACAGTAGGTATAAGTGTATGTACCTACTTATTGTTACAATAATAATATTAGGTACATAGTACCTATTTAATATTTATGGAGAAATAAAATGTACATTTTATCATCCATCAATCTAAGTTTAGACTTAATATTATTCATAAAAAAAAAGGTTAATAGATTATAATAACTAATTTTGGAATATTTTACTATGTCAAGTTACACAAAGCTGAACATGATTTAAATTCTGAGTGAAAAAATTGTATTGGTTTTTGCTATATAGGTCTTTTATTTTGATTATTATTCAATACCTATATATTATAAATTTCTGTGAACATTTTCAACTACAACGCATAATCGAAGTATATTTATACGGCAAGCAAGCAGGTTTTAACCAAGATTCGCTCAAAAACTATTTTTAAATGCAATGGATTCAAATTTAGTATTATTTAATAAGTTTAAATATTTATTTATTTATTGTTAGTTCTGGGAGGCCATTCTGTTTGCCATAAGAATAACATTATTGATTCAAAATAAATTTTAATTGTTACGTTCTATAGATAGTGCAAAATAACTCTTAAAATATTTACAACCATGGGAAGCAAAACCAATTAATCAACTCCATCATTTTTAATATATTTTTCTCTGTGTACCGAAGGAACGATTGTCTATAGGTAATAGATTTCTCAAAAGATTTTCTTCTATAAACCAAATTGTTGCCTATGAAAAATTCTAAATACTCCTGTGCAGTGAAATATTATCGTATTCATCCGGAAGTCATCACATCATATCCGATGGTTTTTACGAAAGATAGTTCTTCGATCAATAGAAAAACTGATAAGGCCAACTACACGATCCGTGACCGGAATTTGACAAGATTGCGTAAACTGTGATATTTCACAAAAATAATTACGACCATGTATTGGAAGCACGAATAACTCGAGTGTATATTATAGATCAAAAGCGAAGTATTATTATTTGTATTATTAATATTATTATCATTATGTTTACATAAATAATGTGACGTTATTCTACTTCAATACACAAGTGGTCCTCATTATTCCGCGAACAGGTGGGTTGTTCTGACATGGGTCCACTCGGCTGTTAAGTAAATCAGGGTTATAATTTGTATAGTATACAAATAGTTTAAAATTAAAAAATAATAATTTTAATTCAACATTAGCTGCTAGTTCTAAAATACTGTTTGTCAGCAGGTAATAAAATATAATAACTTATATTTCGTTTTCTCAGGCCCATTTCACAGACGAAATAAAACGCGCTAACAACGACAAGTTTCTCGTATAGGTAGAAACAAAAACAAAAACTGTTAAAATGTAAAAGTGATAATCTAAATAAAAAAACAAAAATTATGTTAAAAACTATAATTACAAATCACAAAACAATTAAATCGATATTGTGCAATAGTATAAAAATCTGAAATTTATAAAATCAATACTTATATTATTATTTTAAATTTTATTAGAAAAAAACAACAATAAGTGAAACTAAAATTAAAATAGAAAATTTTCATTTCGAGTCCAAGCCCTGAATTAAATCAGAAGTGAAGCCGACTGGCCCATTTTAGACCCATTAAACGATGAAAATTCATGATATTATCATTTTAGAAGTTAGAACCCTTGGTCGTTTCATAATTTGTCTATAGTTCAACACTGGCACAGACTTTGATGAGAATCAAATCCCAAAATATTAATAACTATAACATAATAATTAATATTGAATAACTTCGAATTTAACATTTCTATCTTGGAATGTCAAGATAACGGATCTTATATTAAAGTATTAAACCGTTAATAAAGTCCGAGCACATAATATCAGGCCAAGTGGAGTTTAGACCATTGAGAACATTAATTGTATTGTCATCAATTTTAATGCACATAATAATTCATATTATAGAACCGAAGACTATGTAAGTACGTAATATTGTTCATGTAATACACTACAATTTATGTATATTTTATATTGTTTTTTACATATTCATTATTCACCCTATACTTTCAGCCTTTGATAATGTATTTATTTAAATTTAAATTATTTAAGTTTTTAATTAACTATATGCTATAATATTCAAAGATACCATTTTTAATAATTAGTGTCCGTGGTATCACAAACTTCATATTTCAAATGAGAACCACTATTGGCACTTAATATTGTTAAATTTAATGCATCTAAATCGATATACTAACGAATATATTTTCTAATTTATCCTAGCTGTACTAAGAATAAATAGTTCTTAATAAGATTTGAATATAGAAAATTGATATGTAATATTTAGTCTAGTATTTATTCTACTTAAAACATTTTTACATAATATTAAAAAGTTTTAGTAAATAATTACATTTATTAGGTACTAACATTTTCAAATCATCGTATACCTTCTAAACCTTAATACTCTATTATAATTTGTTAATACTCGGAAATTACTCGTTAAAATTTCAATTTTTATACATCAACATTTTCTATAAAATCATGGGGGCTTAACAATTTACAATTAAAAAAGAAAATTTTTATTGGAAAAAACATAGGACATTCCTTAAAAGTCAAAAAAGTACTTGTAGTTAATAATTATGGTCTTTAAGTATGATAAAAATTCCGAAAGTAATAATTTTAGTAAATGTATAATTAAAGTGAAAAAAATATTTTGAGTATGCTTGGTGAGTCACCATGTATATTATATTGGGTTACGGTTGATTTATTAAACTTAAATAAACAAAAATCACAGTAGCCTGTGACAAAAAAAAAATGTGTACCAATATTATATGAATAATAATTCAGAAATATGTTGTGCTAGTTATGAATATAATACGAAAGAGCGCTATTTCTGTGACGGCAATTAAACATTATATTAAGATCCATACAATTCAAATAAGAATTTATGAACGTATTGGTATAATTTTTTATACACAGTGCAGTAAACATGTCATATTATTATTATTTTAACCCAATATTGTCAATAAATATATGCTGTGTGATTAGATTAACGACTATGCGACTATGGCGATGTTTATAAACTTTTGTTTTACGATACACTTTAATCACTAACACAAAATAGTGTTATAAACGATATTAAAATCCAAAAAAATTGTTTTAGGCAGCACACTGGTCAATCATAAGTCATGACCTAACCGTTCGGAACTTATAGGACTTACAATCAACAAAATAAGCGCTGAAAAAAGCACTTAAATACTTCATTATAAGCACTCAAATAAGCACTTAAAATATTAAAATAAGCAAAAAAAAACAATGAAAAGCATGACAAAACTATCAACACAAGTTTTTTCTGTATTATCGTTTAATTTATATAATGAAAAAACCATTAAAACAATTTTATCTTTAAAAAAATCAACAACGTTTTGCCTTTTTGAGTTTTTGTAAAAATTTAAACTTCTTTATTATACTTCTCATAGATTTTCTGAAAAATAAATTTAAAAATGTTTGAGAATAACCGAAAAAAAGTATTGATTTTGCTGATTAGTATAGATACTAAAGGTATATAAGCTAGCAAGTGGTGTTAATACTTGGAAATATGATATAAAGGAGAAAATTTTTTTTTAGTTCTAGCTTTACCACGAACGAAATAAAAAAAAAAAACAGAAATTAAATAAAATATTTTTATCGTAAATCTTAATTAAGCAGAGATATGCAAAAAAGCAAAAATAATCAGAAAAACTAGAAATAAGCATTTTTTTTAAAAAAATTGTTGAAAGAAATAAAAAAGAACTTTCTAATTTCATAATTTAACGTGTTGTAACACGACATACACTTTCATAGCACCTTGCTAGATTTTATGTCAAACTATAAAAATAAGCAAATACTATAAGTCCCAAGCACTGATTCATGACACGCCGGTTGAGAACCACGGGGTTAGGTTAGGAAATAAGGAATAGTCGTGTTGCAAGTTAAATAGAATAACTGCTCATTGACGTGTTAAAGTGGAGTAATGTTGAGTGACTTGTTGAGTGACCGAATAACTATGGAGAATAGTATACCTACCTATCATGAACAAAAATTAAAAATTTAATAATGTACTGAAGATTTTCTCAAAATATTTTCCATTGTTATGAGCATAACAGCCTTCTATATCCATATATTTTTTGCGTGTGATAAAAGTTTTCGGTTTTTTTTTTTTAGGTATAGAATCTTAATAAGATAGTAAGAGACAGTAAGACATATTTTTAAGCTTTTCAAGAAGCCGCACTGTGTTTAAAGCCAGAAATCATCGGTACGATGGATTTGATGAATAGTAGAATGCATGAATCTGAATCCAAAATGGGGATCGAGAATTATTATTATATTTTAATTTTCAATATACTTACTAGAATACTTGCGATATGTCTTTCTTGGGAAAATGTTCTGAATATTTTTTTAAATGTTGGTAGAAGTCAGAAGACGTACATAAAAAGGACGGATTATAGAGGGTTGAATTAAGGTCATTAAATATATTTTAGTAAAACATAGAAAATAAATTATTATATTATTACTAATTGATATTGAAATTTAGACTATATATAAATACAGATTACAGGTAGTATATTTGACATAATATGCAATAGTGTACAGTACATACAGTGGCGTATGAAGACTCGTTAGCATCCATGGTAAACCTAGAAAAGGTCGCCTATTTAGCGATTAAAAAATTAACGAAAATTTTGAAGCACAAATTTGCGCCCCTGGCGTAGGTACAGTTCACCATACCCTTGCTACGTCACTGAATACATAGGTAACGTCTAATTTACATATGATTCCGTACTATTTAGTATATAATATAATATATTATATATTTATACTAATTTATTATTAGTAATAAATAACTTATAACATCCCCGCTTTCAAAATATAAATTTAAAATAATAAAATAGTTTTATAAACATAATATTATTTATTAAATACAAATATTGACCCTCTAACCTGATAACATGTTTAAAATATAAAAAACAACATTACACTTTTATAAATCATTATTAAATGAGTAAATAACCAATTTTGCGGTAGTTAGGTTATAAATATTATATAGGTATTAATTTAAGTATATTTGAAAATGTTAAATGCATACCATTTTAAAAATTATTATAAAAGTATTATAACATTTTTTTTTTTATATATATTATGAATAAATAATACCTATTATTATTATTAAATGATATTCAAAAATCATTAAGCTTTATGAGTAAATAAATATTTATAAATATAGCATTGTTTATGTTGAATAAAGAATAATGATAAACTAAAAAAATAATACATTAGAATAAAATATATGATAGATAATTTTTACATAGTAAAAAAAAAACAAATTATTCATTATTTGTTGTTAAACTATTTTTTTTCTATGAACTTATAAGTCGATAGAAACGTACCATAGAATTGTGTGTGAATAGGTTCGTAATACGAATACATTTAAATGAATCTATATATTTTGAAAATTTTATGAAATGTGATGAAAAGTTTCAATTCTCTACAATAAAAACGATGACTTAGTTTTTGATGTTTTTCAATTTCTTTAAGAAATGCATCAGAGGAATCTTGTTTAAATTTTCAAGTTTTTGTGGACTAAGAAAAAAAATATTATAAACATAAACTTAAAAAAAAATTAAAAAGACAACAATTTCAAATGTCTGAAAAGCTCAAAAATGGCATAAATATTTTTTAAATGGGATAGTGTTAACATTCAGTGAAATTTTCAAATCATTACAATTAATAACAAATTTAGTTTTTCAAAAACAGGTGTTGAGTGAATATCCCCGTTTTCACATTGGTTTTCTTAATATAATTATAAATGAAATACTGGAATATTTTTACATAACCACCCTATCCCAAGCTAGGAAAGTACCAACTTAATATAATTTTCTTCCATAAACCACCCTTAATGTTGGATACATTTCCAAAAAAAAAACCAATATGGCAATTTATATTTCAAACTCCGCTCATAATATAAAAGGTAATACATTTTAAAATATAGGTACTATATAAACAAAGCAATGTAAAATAAAAACTATAGTAAATTGTGTACAATATTATTATGGCCCTAGTGGAATATTGTATTATGATTTAATAACGACACGCAAACTAAACTTAAAATATTTACGGACAAAAAATACTTTGAAAAATCTAAACAAGAATAATCCAATGTACGAGTGAAACTATTTGAATGGTTTAAAGGTATTTCTCGTTTTGGCACAACCTTTTAAAAATAGTCTACTTAAGTAATGGAATTTCAAAATTTACATCATCTCCGGTATAAATGTAGCCATGTAGGTACCAGAGGCACCATACATGTAATACTTGCGATCCTTTGATTATATATTTTAATATAAATAAATTAAAATACAAAACATTAAAAAAAGAAGCTACGTATGATATATAAAAATAATATTATTAAAAAACTAATAACGATTTTTCGCTCTACTTGGCGTATAAAATAAAAGTAAACGAATATTATTAAAAAATATATATATTTTTATATATGTACTAAATTATGTAATTATTTAGAATTCATTAGAATTCAAATAATATTTAAAATAAATTAATAATAATATATAATATTATAGATAAGTATGTCATTAAAATGTAAACGATACATTTGTCTGTACCTTGAACAGTAGTTTAAATTGGTTATATTGAAATAAAAATATGTATTTTCTTTAAAAAATATTATGATCAATGGACCATTACATCAGTTGTATGTTTTATTCATGTTGGCATGCTCTGTATATTATTTTACTTATAAATATTAGTTACACGTGAATAAAAATTGTGTTATTGTTACAGGTTTATCATGTGAGCTTTAAAAAAATATCCGTTTGGAGAAAATCTTCGACAATCAACAATAAAATGGAAAACTGGGCGAAGTAATATATTTTGTTATGAAAACAATAATACGTATGATGTTATAATACTTAAATCATGTATTATCTTTTTATTAGTTTTCAGATACTCGAATAACAATAATTAATGGAAAATAAGTTACTAAAATATCCACCATCATTACGATTATTTTATATTTATAAAACTATTCCTGAAAAATAATAATTGTTTTATTTGTGTTCCCTGAATAGTGAGGAACTGGAAACAAGCCAAATGCGATAATATTACCGACAAGAACCTAACCAAAAACCAAACGATATCGATGTCGAACCACTTAACCAGTTTTAATGCGATGTGCAAAAACGAAGTGCGTACAATAGTTAATCAGATATTATACTTGTTTGAAATCCTATCATCACAGATATAACGCAATTACTTATTATTCGGTTAAATAATATTAATATACCCTATAGGATATAGTTAAATAATTATATTATACTGTTTCATTTATTTAATTATAAAAAACATGTACAATCTAATTACACTATAATCTCAATTTCAAAATATAATAATCACGATAAACATAATATTAAACATTGTGAAATATACATAATAGTACCAAAAACTGTTCGATAATATACCAGACAATCAGGGCTGGATATACGCTTAGGCCGGAAAATTTTTGGGGGCTGCAAATTTCGTAAAAAAAAATGGAAAACAAATCATATAAATATTTTATGCATTTATGTAACTGCATAAATTAATATTATATAATATTTAAAAAACATAGAAGTAAAAACATATAAACAAATTTATTAGAAATAAATACTATTTTTTTTTTCTTAGGATAAGGGTGGTATATTTAAAATGGCCTAGGGCGGCACCTATTCTAAATCCGGCCCTGCATGTAGACAATATGTTTTCTACTAAACAAAAAGCTAATAATAACTGTCATTTTCATACTACTTATATGCCTATTATTTTATGTTGTTCGATATTGCAGATATTACCTATATAGCTATCAAAGAAATTATTTAATTTTTTAGAGGTTTTTAATATCAATGTTATTAAATCGAATATAATTTTACATAGTATTTGAGTATCACTTTGGGTGACACCGATTATTCTTATTTCTATGAACATCGTTATTTTAATTCCATCTTTACCTAACCCTATTGATATTTCTCCCTGTACAGTTTCATTCCACAAGGACGGTATACATTGCAATCGATTTTTTTCCAAATGTTATTTCAGTTTTTATACCATACAATATTTCTCCAGTGTCAATTCTTAGAAGATACGTGTAACGAATAATTACATTATATTACATACACATTGATTCTTGCGGTATTTTAAAGAATATTTAAAGTACATTTAGACTTGGTTTATCAACAGAATCAGTTATATTTAATTATCGAATTCTAAAAAAATGAACTATTCTAGATGGGTTACAAACATTTTAGTTTTTATTTTTTAACTACAGGTACAACATAATAAGTTGTTAATCCGATGTTATTAATTAGTAATTTAAGTAATCCTATTGTAACGTAGGTAGGTACATTGCGTTATTAAATGTACACATCCTCTCTAATAATTTGTTTGTATGAAATTATATTATTATATCGATAAGGAGTAAGCGTCCATTATAATGTGGTTAGAATTTGAGTTGTTAATAATATATTACATTATGATATCGTAAACTGAATTCTAACAACTTCAAATCAATAATATGCATTTAAGACATGCATATATAAACTTACATATATGTACATCGTACATACAAATTGTTCTAAGTACCATTCTGTTAAGTTTATGGTATGAGGTTATGATTGTATTAATTCCAAAACTAGAAATAACTATACGTATTCAGTTAGTTACCATTTAACATTATAAATGATATAAATTTGAATAAATTATAAAGCTCAAAATTAATAAATAATTTACTTTATAAGTCTTAAAACGAACTCATTTAAATTAAACATAGTAAACAATTTTCAAAATAGTCTAGAGTCATTTATAATTTAACTGAAAAATGTATGTATTATAATCATAGACCTTATAAGGTCTATGATTATAATATCTTAGTGTTTTTGTAAAATTAACAACATCATATAGATACTAAATTAAAATAAGGATATCCAATAATAATTATGATCTATATGACTTAATATTAAGATTTAGAATATAAGAGATAAAGAATTTAGTAATTAAGCTGGTTATACTTGATTTTTTCGTGCATAAACTATTATTATAAGTAAAAAAAAAGAAATATATATATATATAGTATACTTATACCCGTATGCATAGTCAATTTATGTGCCACATAAATTGATTATGCATACGGGCATTAGGTAACTATAATAATTTTGAGGTTTTTTTAAATATTTTCTTTAACGAAAAAATAAATAATTTACTTGGTAATGAAAAAATATCTAATGATTTAAAATAAATAAAATATAAATAAAAAAATATAAGACGGCAGTTTCATAAACCAATAGTATAGACATATTATTTATTTCATA
This sequence comes from Nasonovia ribisnigri, assembly GCA_027563435.1. NCBI lineage: Eukaryota > Metazoa > Arthropoda > Insecta > Hemiptera > Aphididae > Nasonovia > Nasonovia ribisnigri. The sequence continues at coordinate 42,962 of JANEHU010000288.1, read as the reverse complement.
TTTAATTTTGTTCTCTGAAGGTATAAAAAATGTATTTTCAAAGTGAAGATACCTTCAATGATATTCTATAAAGTTCATTGGTTAGAACAATCATTTTTAGTTGAAAGTAAAATATTCAATAATACTGATTTAAAAACTTTTATTATTATCTACATAAACTTTGTTACTTGCATCTATAACAAAACAATTGAACAACAATTATTTTATGCTTATTTCTCAAGTATCAATTTATTAAAGTAAAAATTTTAATTGTATATTATATTATACAGGTCATAAAGATATTAAAGTATAAATACAAAATATATTGTAGTTTTATTTATAATAAATATAACATATTTAGGTTAAAGTTGTTGGTATAATTATTTAATATAATTATTTTGGATCATCTAAAGTCCACTTAAGTAATTTTACACTTTTTCTGTTTATGTCATACCATAATTAAACAATTATAACAATCTATAAACACTTTTATCTATTTATTTTAAAAAGGTAGAAATTAATCTTAATTTATATTTTAATAACATTTATGAAAATAATAATTATAATAGGTATATAATTGGTACCTAGCTTAAATCAAACTTCGTTAATATAATAATTAACTACGTAGTTTATAATGTATTGTTGTGTAGTTTAAAAATATTATTCGAATAATTTCGATGGTTTACAAACTTTAAAATTTTATACACGCTTTTAAAAATGTCTTATCAACATTATTTTGTTTTCGTTATTATTGCTTTATAGATAGATACATTAAGAATGTCATATATTAAGTATATTTTTAAAATAATGATTTTTGACTTATTTGAACTCTTAATATATAGTATTATTACATTTATACGTTATAAGTATGTCATATGGAATCAGTATTGTACTAGGAAGCTTCTAAAAATATGTTTCAATTTTTTTTTATTAATCATTATATGTACTTAGGTACGTACATTGGAACCATTGAAGTTATTACAGTTGCGCGGTAATTAGTTAGATCATATTATATGTTTAAACAATGAGTCCGTGTTTCAAATATGACCGGTATCGGGAATTATCACAATGTTCATTCCCGACCAACAACATTTTTTTTAGAAAAAAAAAAAAAATAAAAATAATAAAAACTCTTTTATAAAACATAGTATAATATTGAAACTTAGAAATAAAACCATATTTATTTAAAGTCATTTTAAACGTATTATAGAGTAAAAAATGTTACGGAGATGAAGATGGCAACGAAAAACTTACAAGTCCAATGATATTTTTTTCATATGGTATGCTGCTCACAGTCATTGGTATTGTGGGCTTAATTGGCAATGGTTTAGTTCTCATCGTATTTACCAGGTAAGGTTTAACTGGTTTTATTGTTATTATTATTATTTTTAATTATTATTATTAAGTTTAAGTATAGCCTATATGAAATATTGAATATTTAAAAACTTTCCAAAATCCTTTAACTTTGAAAATTGAAAAATACTTGGAAATATTGTATGACATGTTTATTTTATAATGATCTCGAAGTGCAGTTGTGGATCCAGGGATAAAATGTCTTAAATCATTCCTCTGTTGTATTTTAATTTTTTTATTTAGAACAAAAATGTAACAAAAAGTATTATATTTTCATTTTCCACAGTGTAAAATTGACATAAATGATATACTTAATGAAAGACTTATCGATCAATTAATAACCCTAAAATCAAAGTATAAATTATTGATTATGTATTCAAACTTCAAAGTAGTATAAATGTATTACTTGGGATTGAACAACAATTTAATTTATACACCCGTAGGTACCTACGTATCAAATAATCAAAGAAACATGAATACTAATATACAATAAAAAATAATGAATAGTATAATTATTGTACAATTGTACCTATATATATGTATATATATGTATATATATATAACGGGAGATTCGAACCTTTTTCTAGTCACGTGCCAAAATTGTACAATCGAAATTTGAAAAAAATTCTACGAGTCCACGAACAAAATTACAAATATATAGAATAAATTAGGGCAATTTCAAAAAAATAACTTATACATAAATTAATTAAAATTTTTTTTTAAATATTAATTTACCTTCATAATTTTTTAGATTCTGAGCGGAGCGATGAATGTTTATTGGTTTTACAATAATGTGTGTTTTTTATTTTTATTTTATATGTCTGTATAAATGACATTACGACAAGTAGTCAAAATAATGCTTCGATTTTCAACTTCAGCATCTTATTCGATGGGAAAGTGAATCTATAGTTGGTGCGTTGAGGAGGTGAAAAAATTCCCAGTAGTTTTCAAAAGCGCGGGAAAAACAAAAAAATAATTAAAGGAATACGGTTTTTGACCAAATCGATTTCGATACAACTCTAAAACAAATTACCATAGATACATTCAATTTTCAATGAATATTTCTAGTAGTATTTGATATAAACCATATATTTGTTTTGAGCTGTTTACGGACTTTTTCTGTTTCCGATCTTTTTGGTTTTTTTTTCTATAAATGTCAATAAAAATATAATTTTATTTGTTGGGTTAAAAAGCTTGAAAATGTAATACAAGGCTCCTAATATATTGTTATAATTACAGTTGAAATATATTAAAAATACATATGTTCAACATTTCTTTTATAGGCATTTAAAGTTCGAGTTTAGACAAAATACGTAAAAATCAAGAAAATGTGCAATTATTTTGAGTTGGAAATTCCTAAAAAATTTTATTTTTTAAATCTTAGATTCGGAAATTGAATACAAGATTCCTTAAAAATTTATCTACCTTTATCAAAAAAATAATATTCTACCGGAAAGTCAAATTAAATTTTTATAATCAATATCCACTTATTTGCTTTTTTTTACTTTTATTAATGAAAATATTACGGCATATCAATTAACATTTAACATAAACTTTATGATTTTAATTTTACAATTTATAAATGTGAACATACTTTATAGAAGCTAGAGGATTAAGTTAAAGAAATAATATAATATGGTAATAAAGATAAGATAATGAGTTGAATATTAGGAGAACCTCAGTATAAGACATAGGCAGTAGAGAATAAGTAGAATACTGATGAAAAATAATTAAAGATAAAATATGTATTCAAAATCACAAATATTTTTTTAAAAAAAAGGGAAAATATATTACAATTTATTTATTTATTTTAGTTTATTAATATAAGCTCCGTAATCGGCTTATGTACAGTTATAAGAAACTTAAATGTAATAAGTATAACACAGTGATATACAATACAATTTTATAAAATAATAATCACTTTACAGAATTAAATTATAAGACAAAGAAACATTAAAAACTAAATATATAAAAAATTAAACACAGGCTGCAACCGGTTAACTGATATAATAGGTACATCACTGATTAGTAATTATTATTAATGAAAAAATCTAATGCAGACTCGTTTTCCAATCTCATAAATCTCTCCATTGGGGTATTTTTACCATATATATAATTAGTTGGACAATAGATAAAAATATATATTCGGGAATAGCATTGAGCTGGTGTATGTTGATAGAAATACGTTCTAGAAATGGGGAACTGAAGTAATTGTATGATTTAATAATTTTGGAAGAAAGGAAATGTTTGTAATCTTCCGATGCGTATAAAATTTTCAATTATAAATCTTAAGACCTATATATTTTAATATAATTTAAATTATTATAATCCATGTTTCTTTTATTATCATTAAAAAAATGTTATTATACGAGTTGGCTCATACAATTGAATTGATAATTGCATTTATCAGCATTTAATTATTTGTATACTTTCTACGTTATGCATTAATTGATATCATTACTTAATTATAATTTAAACTTCACAAATAACAGTTTTTTTTTTACTTTGTTGAATTTGTTTTCATATATTTAATTACGTAGGTACTTTTATAGTATGAATAAAAATATTTTTACGATGTACCATATTATACAAATATATGTTATTGCAGGTATGAACTTTATAAAAACATGCTCTATTTGTAGGGTTTTAATAAAAATATTTTTTAAATACATACAGAGTGGAGATTTTTTTAAGCACGCGCTCACTCTTTTAACGCTTTTACAGTTAAAATGCATAGTTTAAGTCACCCCAAAAGATAAAAATTAAAGCTACAACGTATACAATGTATTAGTATTACTACTGCAGACTGTTTTATTACATACATAATAACTTTTAATTAAGTCTAATGACAATTATAACTGTTTTTTTTTAACATTAATATTAATAGGATCATTTGCCTACATAAAAACACTGAGGTTATTTTTTGAATGTTTGCACCATAAATTATATTTTATACATCAAACCCGACCAAAAGTCGATGGCGTGGCACATAACTATTTTACCAATGTTCAGCTATAGGATTTTACAAACTTATCCAAGTATGCACGCAAATAAATTTAGAATATTATGTTAATACAATAAATTCTAAGAAATGCCAATAGAACGGTCGCAGAGGCGTATGAATGTAAATAACTGTCTATCCGTACAAGGGACCTGTGAATAATATGGGTGACATGATGTGCGTCTTACCTTGACGCGCAGCACTAATCATCGAAAACGGGTGACCGGAAATTATGCGGTTCACAAATATAATAGGTACCAACTTTATTAATTTATTTTTCTTTATGTATGTAAGAAAAGTCAACCCTCGTCATCGTGGCCAATGGGAGTTACTTTTTTATTGTAAAATACAATAAAGGATTATTAAATTATTTAAATTACAATAATAAAAATATCGTAAACACAAATGTTTATAAAGTTTATACGTTAAACTAATTTATCCAATCCTGACTGCCGGAGGAAGGAGAAAATGTGTTATTCATCAATTTATTATATAAATAATAATACACACAAGATTTGTGCTTGTGAAATTTCGTCTCACTTCACAACCTCAATTGTAATTGTAATTTATTCATACGTATTCTCGGACGACGACCTGAAAACGGTTTGATCGAAAATCGTTGAAAATCGGACGGCGCAGTGAATGCGGAAAAAACGATCAACGGCCACTGTAGTTTTGCTTGCGAGTACCCACATACCTATATTATGTAATATCATATTATTATACAATGTGGATCACCAAATACTTAAGACAAGTCTGATCGGCATGTTTGATACCACAATCGTGGTGAGCCATCAACCACGAAATTTTCCGTCTTCAGTAGTCTTAATGGAAAACGGTGGTCTTTAACATAACCGTTATCGCAGTAAACGGTTCCCGATCAAACCGTTTTGCGAGTGTTTGACATTCTGCAAAAAAAGGGGTCATCCGTTAATATACGTAGGTATATCTTCGTGACCACTTTTCATCACTTCCGATCTGACGAAACCCATTGCCCATTTTCCGAGGATATAATGAGCTCCGGGCGTCGTGTCAAGATAAGACCAACATCAGTCACCGATGCACCTGGTATACCTAAACCTTGGCTATATTATAATTTACAGTTATTTTGTGCTCGGAAGTCTCTATGACCGTTAAATAAAATTAATTTTATTTAAACATAACGCTAGCGTCTCAGCGTCTGAACATCTTGCGAGATATAAAAATAGGGTTTGCAACAATAGCAGAATAAAAATAGTATCGTTGTGTGTACGAATAGTGTTGCATATTGTATCATTCAAAATTAAATGAGATAGTGTTGGTAAGTACGCTTCAATATCCCACATTTGCAGAACGCCAAATAGGTTTTCGATTCCACTCATGCTAACATGTACATACCTACTGATTATATTGGTATATTATGCTATAAATGTGTATAACAGTAACAAATTTAAAGGTAAAAATGTCATCGATGATATGCTACTTATACAGTTTTAGTTTTAAAATTAATTATAAGTTTTAAGTGGAACCATGTGGAACAATTTATAGTACCTAGAATAACTCATAACTCCCTTTTTAATTTGAATATAAAAGTTAACTAGATTTTCTAAATCTAATATTACTATATCTAAGTAATATTCTTACCTTTTAATTAAATAATAAGTTGAAAGTTTACAAATTTTGTTGATCACAAATTTATTATGCTGTATCATGTACATTTTTAAGGTGAAGACAACATAATATGCAGGTGGAACGACACTTTAAGTGTTGTACAATATGTATAATTATATAACTATGAACAACAGTTTAAGTATTATGTTACCATTTAATGTCCACTTAATATTATTATAATATAATATTCATAGTTTAATACTTCTTATTTCAGAAATATAATATAATGACACAAGCAGATTAAAAATACGACAAACGACTTTTTTTTATGGCATACAATTCATTAAATACTCTACCTTTTATTAAATAGTACAATAAAACGTTTCAACTGATATGTCACAAGTTAACTCATTCCCCATGGTACATATTATGAAATAGAAGGTATTTTTAGTCGAAAGTAAAGAATCTTATAACATTTTTTATAATACTTTATTGTATGTTTTAATTATTTATTTAATGTTACAATAATAATTATTCATAAACATTGACAGAAATATTAATTTATAATGATTTTTTAAGATTGGTCATGCTGGGTGATTCACCACGGATACTCACCCCTTTTGTCTTCTTCAATAGTTCAGATATTCAAAATCTTATTTTTGAAATTATTAAATAAATTCAAAGACCATATTATTGAATTTTTGATATGTTTTGAACTACTTAAGGAGTGTCCTGTGGAGATACAAATTTCTGTTTTTTCAAATGAAAACCAATTTTTTCTATTATAAGTAATTATTTTAGTGAATTGTTCTGTACATTTTGAAGTCTCGAAATCAAAATTCAAACGAGTAGTTATTAATTAATTTAGTTTTGTATACTAAGGTTAATAGGACCATCATAATGGGTTAGGAAGATAATATAATAGGGGCTATGGTAATTTAAAAATGTTAGTTTAATAATCCATCAATATTTTATTATTTATAAACATTGTTCTAGTATAATAAATACAAGATCCCATATTACATATATTTTAATTTTTTTTTAAATAATTTTTAAGGACAATTAGCCTTAATACAAACATTTTAACAACGGAAAAACTACTGATTTTAATTTTCAATAAGTACCTATGTCAGCATTTTTAAAAAAAATTGTCCAATAAATATTTTACAGTAAAAATATCAGGTTCTCATTTTAAAAACAGAACTTTGTATCGACATAAGCGCTTAAAGTAGAAACAAAAATTTCCATCGTAAATCTAAAAATCCCCGTTTGAGCCCCTCACAGGGTTGGACTTACAGGGTCCAATTGTGAATCTAATTCATTTCGGGAACTACTCAAACACACACAAAAAAGTAATCAAAATCGGTCCAGCCGTTTAGGAATGTATAAAGGACACACACTACACGGACACGGACACTCGGAAAAACATTAATTTTTATTTATATAAATAAAAGTGTGACTTTGTGTGACTTGTAATTGTTTCACTTTAATATCATTTACCAATAGAGCTTGATAATTATATGTACCTAACATTTTTAAGTATCATCTGAAATTAAAAAAAATGCTTTATAAGCTTAAACAGTTTTTCTGTAAAAATACAACCGATACAATGTGACCAAGACTAACTACTTGTATCACTTTACAACGTCAAATAACAAATATTTTATATTTTACTAAACCTTGTATAAATCTCAAAATATTATAATCGCTAAAATCAGTTTTAAGATAATAGGTATTATTATAAGATATTGTTTCACTTCAAAAATTGCAGAAGTATCACTCGTGAGTCATGAGTGAAGACATTATATTTAAAAATAAAAAATCTATTCAAAAACCTTCCTATACAAATTTAGTATAGTTTCATCGTGGTTAATCTAAATATAAAAAAAATTTAAGCAACAATCATTTAATTTTTTTATAAAAGACACCACTAAACAAAACGTTATTTATTTTTAGATTTAGGAGATTAAAGGGTCCGTTTTCGACATTTGTATTAAACTTGGCCACTGCCGATTTTGCTACTTCGATTTTGCATTTCATGTCAGCCGTGTCTTCATTCAAACACGAATGGATCTTTGACGATATCGGTAAGTAACGATAACAATAAGAATCTTCTCATATTTAAATTAACTATGTGTACTTCAGTGGCGCAATTTGGGACAGGGACAAATGAGTCATTTGATAGTGGGATCTTTGAAATTGACTCATCTGAATGTACCTCCCCATAAAAATAAAATGTTTTAATAAAAATATATCAAGTACAATTTAGGTTTTTTTTTCTTCTATAGGTATGGGTAATCTAAACATAATTCTGTAAATTTTAGAATGCTATTGACTATTTTTGTGACTTTGTAACTTGGAAGTATCATACTTTTACATTGGGTTCGTACAAAGATTTTCAATTGTAATATTATAGTATAACCTCCAATATGGGTGACAAATACCAAATAACAACATTCACGTCCGCATCGATTCAATGAAACAAGCATGGTAGAAAATTGCTTATTTTGTTAAAAGCATGAACCATCCCCCCCTTCCGGTCAAGCAGAACCTGAAATTACACCACTGGCGTACCTATCTACTTCTTAACTTCTATAAGAAACAAAATACAACGTACACGTAGGTATTAATGTAAAATATGTTGAACAAAATGTTTGTCTTATAATTAAATTATAATAAGACACAAGCTATGAGTTTTAAAATATAAAAATATTAATTAATGTATATAATTATATTATAATTGCATCCTAAAGAAATATTGAAAATGCTTGGGTACTTGAACTTTCAAATGTTTGTCCAAAAACTTAACACGCACAATATGAATGTAGGTACTTATATTCTATTATTATGTAGAGCTACTTGAAATAATCCTAAATAATTTTAGACCACACGACATACCAGTTGACATTTTACCGCGTCGAGTAGGTACCTACTGTTATACCTATAATCATCTATCAATATTAAACTAAATAGTTATTAATAATAATAAATAATAAATATTAAATAATAATTTATGCTAATAGTGTAAGAATTTATACTTGCGTACGATGGAAAATTCAGAGAAATTCTTTTATCATAATCGTGTGACGTATCTACGTTAAAATATAACATTATATAAATGGCATTTCATAACGGGTGCATAATATAAAAGTGTAATAAAGATTTATAAGAACATTAATTAACAAAATATATTATAATTTACGATGTTTACATCGTGGCAATGTTTTTTTGTACACTTTAATTTCAGAACTATATTTAAGAATCCTGATACTAATACAAAATATTGTATTACCCAAGGTGTTTGTACACATATATTTTATCTTAATACTTAAGTTTAACTTAAGTTAAATAGCTTAACAGTTTGGTTAAAAATATTTTATTGTAACGATCTTTCAAAGGTGCAAATTGTCAGCTCAAACGAGTAGCTATAAAAAAAAAAACGTACTCCACGTATAAACTCATAATTTGTATGGAGCAAATAATATTTTATAATATATCATTGGTTAACATTTTGGTATTTACGAGAATAATTCAAACTATAGAGCAAACATTGAAACGAACAATCGGTTTGTAATTTAATATTCGTAAATCTATATGACGAAACAATAGGTTTACCTATTATTATGATTGTTTTATTTTTGGACTAAGTTAAGTTAAAATAATATATGAACAAATGTGTGTTGATATCCACTTAAAAATAAATTATTTATTGATAGTAGATAATGTACATTTACTATTTTTATGTATATATGCTGTAATGTAAGTCTTACACATTTAAATACAATTTCATCTCCAGCTGAACATATTACATAGATACAATTTTAATTACCGATATAAAAAATAATTATAAGACATATAATATGATACTTTTAATCGAATGTGGTTAGGTTTTTTAAAATATTATTTTCTCGATTTATGTTCTATGACATAACCACAAAATAAATAAAATCTGTCTTTTGAGCTCTGTTTATAATGTAATAATTTTCTAAAAATTTGAAATAAGCGATCAGTATGGTACTATCAATAAATTATCATTGTATATTGTACGTCTATTATATCACTTCTCGATTAGGTAATATATTCAAATACAGGAACCAATGATGAAAATATAAAAAGTTTGTTCTACACAACAAACAATACAACCTGCACATTTTGTGAATATTATGATTAATGACATTACAGTTGTGTCACTTTCATTATTTAAACCCGCATGAGGAGGTGACCATAGAGTCTAAAAACAAGTAGTCAAGTAGATAAACAACTGCGAACATCAAACATTGTTGTAAATGCATCTAATATTGTCGCCCATATTTGAAATTATCTTATTTAAACAATACAAAATGGCATGACAAAGAAGTTACACGTTAAGCTTTGATAATTAAAAGATAACTTAAGGATTAATATCAAAATAATTATAAAGAGTTTACGCATTATCATAAAAGTAGCCCGTATTATTAGATTCTGATCAGAGCTTATGGAGTTCCATATAATAGAATGTAATAATTTGTATTTTTTTTCTATCGAAAAACATTTTTCGTAGTTGCAAAAAAGAACAAAATGTTACAATAGCAGCAAACCTTAAATGATTAAAAATTAAATAAAGATTAATACAATAATACCGGTACCTATTTTTTTTATTTAACTGATTTTAGCAACCACACGTTTTTAAGTAAAATAAAATCGAAGGCATTATTCAGATCCTCTCAAAATCCTTTTTCTAATAAAATAGTTAAATTTAATTATTAGCACGTCGATGTTTTAGATTCTGAGTGGAGCGATAACCTCACGTAGAGTCAGAATACATCAATTTTAATTTTACGAGTGAGTTCTGGATTGAATTGAATATAAATAGTTGGTATCGTTTTAGGTGTCGACAATAAAAATTCGCAGAAGTTTCAAATAATCCGGATAATGGGAACAAATGAGATCGAAATGTTTCGACTAAATTGATTTTATATTTTTGTTGTGGATAGTTAAGTTTTTTAAATTTGTATATGATATAATTATTATTGTCTGGAAGTGGGAAAAAATTGAAAATTTAATACAAAGTTCCTCATATTATTTAAGTAGTTCTAACAATTAATTATTTTTAAATTATATTAAAAATTTGCATATTATTCTGGAGAAAAATGTGTAAAATTTTTTCATTTAAATTTAAACGGAAAATTTCCCATCGAAAAATTATAGTTAATTTTTTGTAATTCAAAAAATATTTATTCAAAGAATTTAAATCATTTTAATACTACCAAAATTGTCAATTTTTTATATTTTAACTAATTATAAGCTATTTATATTCATAATTCATCTAATATTATAAAATTGTTAAGTTGTTTTTTTTCTATAAATGTTGATAATAATATTTTTTCTTGGTCAAATATCTTGGAAATAAAAAAAAATGCTCTTTATATATTATACCTATCCATTTAAAAATTTCGATAAAATACATGGACACAATAGGTATTTGTATGGACATTCGATGTTCCAAATTTGACAAAACTGGCTGTTTAAACAAAAAATATAAGTCTTTCCTTTAACGATTTTAGTTATTTTGTTGTAATTCAAAAATTATAAAAATTATAAATAATTTTTATCTTGTATTTATTTACATTGTAAATACGATTACATTTTACACCATTCTACGGTATTGACTTGTAAATTAATAACAATAATATATTTATTATTATTGATAATTCTCATATTATATTATACGCAATAGTTTTGGGAAACATTAGATAAACCTTCTAGTAGAAAAATTAATTAATGCTTTATAAAAATATCTTTAGAAAATATAAAATAAGAGGCTGACCCATCGTGACCCATCTGACCCCGTTCGGAATCGATTTTGTTTTGCAATGATTTATTATCGAATTCCAATATAACACATAATATGTTACGATGACGTAGGTACTGCCCCAATGATGACGATACATCGATGACGTAGGTACAGTGTACACTATACTGTCTACTATACAGCAGAGTGAATTCCCCGGGTTTATTTTTTAAGCTTTAAATTTAAAAAATAAGCAGACACTCGTCGGTGTGAATATTGTTTGACTGTTTGAACTGAGTTCATTCTTCTGAATCACTGAAGACATGAATATTTATGTACTGGTATTGTCGCATTCTGTATAGCTGGATTTAATTATAGCTGTAATGTTTCTGAACTTAAAAAAAACCAGCAATATACGATATAAAATATTTATGCATTCCGTTAAGAAATATCTCATTGCTAGGTAACTAACCTAACCTAACCCAACCCAACAGGAGTGTAAATTATTTATTTCACTAAGTTTTTATCATGTTGTTTAGTGAATAGTATATTTTTTGTTAGTTATAATCATATATTATACCTGCATAAGCGCAATAACAAATATGTAATCCTACATTTTACTTTTTAAATATAAGAAACTTTAGACTTCTGGGTAAAAATATATTAAATTGGCAAAACAGATTATTAATAAAAGTGGAAAAATTGTATTATTACTGTACCTATATCAGTGTCTGAATGGAGTATAAAAAATTAAATTAAAACTAGAAAATAATTCCAAACTTTTCTCACCCAGTAATAAACTAATATTATCACCAATAATCGATTTTCATGAGTTTACTTTCTCTATAAAATTAGTTCATTACCTACTTTTTTTTACTGAACTTACTATATTTTAAAATATGATGGTACTTTCGATGGATTTTATTCAATTAAGAAATGCTCAGCTATTTTAATGTAGATCGCGTTCGTGTGTTGGTCGAGAATTTATAGATACAGCACAATATAATATAATATATATATATATATATATATATATATGTATGTATATTGTATATACTATATACACAATGGAATATATTATAATAACCATATAGAATTTATACATGCAGTAAAAAAATCCTCATCGTTTAGTTCCTTAGGTTATAAAATAGTATTATAAAATATGTAAAATAAATTACTCTGGAGTGATTTTAGAGCAAAAACACAGAAATTATAAAAATAAAAAATAACAATTTTCCATGCCATCACCTCGTTTTTATCATAAAATATGCGCTTCATATAATGGGAAGAAAACAGTTTAACATGAAGTATACAATTAAAAGCAATAAAAAATGTGTTATTGAAACCTTGTGATAGTTTTCTGATGTGTCCATGTACAAAACATTTCCAAATCCATAATTTACGTACTCCGAGGAACTTTGATAGTGTCTCGTTTGTTTATTACGGCATATTTGCATTCTAGACACGTCTGATTTTCTATTTATTTAATAGTTTGAATAAAAAATTTAATTTTCTACTCCATTGATTTAATAGTATTTTCTATAATATTTCAAATATGTTTCCTTACAAAAAGTTATCTATAGTTATGTAAATTTTTGTTATAACATAATTAATGAACATTTTTTCAGCTACCTAATACCTTCTTTATTTTATGCATCAATATATTTTAAATTAAACTAGACGGTTATATTTAAATAATGGTATTTAATCATTGCGTTGTAACGATAGAGTATGTTGATCTTAAAAATAGATTGAAATCTTATATTGAATTGGATGATATTTATAAGTTATTGCTCAATAATATAATCAGTAAACACTCATACATTCATCGTTTTCATACTCACGTTTATTCTAATATTATTAATAAGTTACGAATTTGAGAATTATTCCTGTTCATTGGTAATTTATTACTAGGTAATTTTTATTTTGTATAAATACAACTTCAAAATGTAAAACTATATTATATTTTAATTTATTTAATTGATTCTAGTAGGGTACCTTGCCGCTAATATATGCGGCTGTAGGAGATAGTTGAAGTAGTTCGTATTAAAATCAAATATGCGTCAAATATTTTAAATTCTAATAAGGACAATATTCTTAGAATATTCAACTTTCTTGTTTCAAAAAAAAAATTATAATTAACTACTATTAGAATTGCATCACGGTTGCAATTTGTTGGAACTCTATTTCACGAAAAGTAAAAAAACTCCAAGAGGGTGGAAAAAAGTTTTATTCCCCCAGATGATTTTTAAAAAAAACTTAAATAAAAAATTTTTTTATACCACTGAATATATTTTGGTGATAATTATAAATTACCGCCTCCAAGAAATTGGGTGTGAAATTGTAGTACGGATTTAAATGCATCAATATTTTTGTACCATAAAGTGGTTCACAGTGGAGATTTGGGTGGCACATTTGTAAAAAGTTAATGAGATATTGAGATATAATTCTAAGGTAAAATGTTGTGACCAACCACCTAGCTTAATCTGTGTCAACACTTGAAGCTAAGTGAATTGAATGTTTTACTTTAATTTATACATTAAGATTTTTAACGAGGATTTAAAATTTAAATCGTAAAATGTTCTGTAAACCTGTGTTATTCTTTGTGGAGATCAAAAGAAGTGATTCATTGCCGTAGAGCGCAAATTTGTCTGTAACTGCATATTATGTTTTTCTCTGATTGATCGTATGATATACTAAGGGAGCACAATAGTATATTGTGTGGCAAGGACAAGAGTGAACTATTTCAGTCGACAAGCCGCGGGCGAGGGCCGCAATTTACCCTTAACTGAAATTGCCTTTCCGCACGAGCCACACATACTATTTTTTATCACGCCTCTGCAACCAGGCTATTCTAAGAAAATAATATTTTATGAAAGACGATTTGGTTTTATTTATTTTAAGCATATGCATGGAGGTTATAATATGAATATAAAATATAACCAGAAGTTTATGTTTTGTAAAGACCGTGGTATAGATTTCAGTATCTGGTTGTGCAGGCAATACGCGTGATATGTGTGACAGGCACTTTTGGGGATTTCCACTTTATCGCCTGGCACATTTTGGGATCCCCACTTTACCACCCGGCACTATGGGGATTCCCACTTAACAGCCAGCTGGACAGAAAAAGGTCGCATTCCTACGCTTCAACCGTCATCGAAAATTAAACTTTCGGTGCAAACGTGACAAAAAATGTGTTCCGTGATATAGAGAAGGGAAATTTTAAACTTTTTTAGTGCATACTTTTGTATGTTTCGACTTTTTGATGTTTTAAAGACTAATTTTATAACCAAACGTCAGTGTAATTTGTCTAGTGTACCTATACACATTTTCAAAAAAAAAATTGGAAAATAATGACTGTCAAAATAAAATAAAAATTATTATTAGCTGTTTGCTTTTAAATAATGCGATTAATATTGAAATAAATTAAAATAAGTAGGTTTATACGGATTTCTCGCATTTGCGATATTATCTTTAAATATGATTAGGTTTTAGTTATCAGTATATTTAATAAACTATTCTGAGATAACAAAATATCGATTCCAGATCATTGACGTTATTCATTTATGAAAATGACTATGAATAAAATATAAAATTCATTTTTTTTTCTATACGACTACACATATAATATATCCAGTATCCACACTCTATTCTTTGGTATGGGCATTTTGTTGTTCTTCACGCATTACGTAGTGTGTTAGTGTGACAAATATAGGTAGGTAGTTATAAGCTATAACAACATAATAAATTAACCTAATGGTGTTAGTATATATATTCGGAATTTGCCGTAGATTATGTATTTATGTGTTGGAACTGTTGGAAGTTTCTTGCTTGGTATAAAAGCTCATTTTCATCGTACAAATTGGCTATATTGGTGTAGTAAAGCGAAAATAATAAAATTCTTAAAGTTGATAATAAATTTGTCTTTATGTCTACACTTGAGATCAATTTTCCAAATTGTCGATCTTATTTCGTAAATTCTGAGGAAATCAATTGCAAAAAATAGTAGTTTAAATATTACACTCATACATCATTAATTTTTTGTATACAATATACATACATTGTACAAAGTACATAGATATTGGATACCTACTTGAGTTTTATATATTTTCGTGTTAATCGATTGAAACTCTAACTTAACATAATATCGTACTTATCTACTCAAAATGTATTAGAATTCTAAACTTGTTCAAATTAATCTATTTATTGACTTTTTTTTTCCATTCCAAAACCGGGAACGGGTGGGAAATGTGCAACCGGGTCCCATCTATTTATTGACTAAACAGTTTTGCAACAAACATTCATAAACAAATGTAAATTTTAGGTTGGAAACTAGAGTCTTGATTAGGTACCTACGTAAATATATTGGTGTACCATTACAAGTATTCATGTAAACGAATACTTGCTGTAAATTGTTCAAATAAATGTCTAGCCGACTAGTCAGACATATATGATTTGTACGTGGGTTACATCATTGAAACTCGCTTATATTATGGGGTAGGTACTTACGTATACGTTTATTTTGATATAATTTAGAACGCATTCCATTTAGATTGATCGTGTTGTTGAATATTTAAAGGCTCGTGATTTAATATGTACGGACTACGAACGCAATAACTCAACAACTTTGTGACACGTATAGTTTTATAAGTGGGGTGGTATGAGCGAGTTGAACTGAATTTCAAAATTCTATTGCGATTTGTGATTTTCCAAATAAATAAAATAGGTACTAAATAATATCTGAAAAGCCAGATTTTAAACCGTTCTAGAAAACATATAAATACCTAATACATTAACATAGGTAACAATAATAATAGGTTTGTATATGGAATTATTTTAATTGATAATGATTTTAACTATACTTGATTATGCCATCTGTGCGGCAAAACAAAACTTGAGAAACGTATAGAATCTCTGTCTATATTATGATATTATCACAAAACTCCTGTCCGCATTTTCAAAAACATATCATTCGTATTTGATTTAAACGAAGAACGCCTATTACGAAAATAAAATGAGGACCATATTTTTTATTTCTGACCATTTCATTTGTATTATTGTCATAAGCTTACTATAATATGATGTAGAAGATAATAGACTCAGTACACATATTTTATAATTTGTGACTTGGTTAATAGAAACGGTCTGACATTAAAAAATAATGTCCTATTTTTGTAATAGGTGTTTTTCATCTAAAAGCAAATGAAGAAAAATGAATTTTCTTAACAGTACCATTGTGAGTTTTGTGATACTTATTATTCGCTGTGAGATAGAAAGGGGTGGGCGGTAAGTAGATATGTATTTTAATATGTTTGTATATTTTATTATATGACGTCATCTGAAATCGATGAAAACAAAAATATACTGACCGTGCTCGTTGTTTTTCAGGATGCACAATATATGCTTTCGGAGTGGGGCAGTTTGGTTTGGTTTCGATTGTCACTCTTTCCACCATAGCGATTGAAAGGTACCTAGTGATCACTGCGAAACCAGTGTCGGGGTCTTGGAAGTTAACACGACAGGGTGCAACGAAAGTGAGTACACACTACACGACTTCACAATAGTATTATATTACCGGATACGATAATTTACTGATACTATCATACATTTTATTGAAACAGTTATCCGCAAATTATATTGTAACATGTTTCACAAAATTATTATTTATTGAATATTACTGAGCATATTTATTAAATATGCTTGTAGGTACGCAAAACATTTGTAGATATTTTAACGCATTATTAACGTATTGTTAAACAACTACAGTCTATAATATATACTATATTATTATTATATAGCAACTGTGTACACATTACCCAAGACGATTTAGTTATAACTGTTACACCAGTTCGCTTAATAATGTATTCGTTCTGGCACGAATGCGAACAAAATGTTCAATGAGTTATAATATTTGAAAATAATTGTGTAGTTTATTTTTAACCGAATAACCAAGTATTAAATAATAATAATTAGACTATCATTTTTTTTCCTCAAAAATCATTTCTTAAAATATTTTTACTTTATTTTGATAATATTATTTATTTCATGTAAAATCACCTTAATACAATTTTTTTCAGTTACGGCCTTTTAGATATAAACTGAGGTACACTAAAGTGGGTTACACTCAAACCGAAACACACCTATATAGTGTATTTTTTATATAGGATTTACCCCCGCCATCGTACTACTAATCACCCGTTGACGAAAAAAAAATTCTATTGATAAATATTTCTTATTTTACACGATAACAAAAGAAATCACATAGTAACTACATATATTAATGTCTATTTTTAGACATATCTCAAATGGAAGATACTAATCTTGTAAATTGCAATAAAAATTTAAAAATTATGAAAGTTTTTTTTTTTAAATTAAGTTTTATCTACTATTTATAATTATTTATTAATTTACAAACTATTAAGGATGAAATAATTATGTAGTGTCGCTTTAAACTTCCATGTTTTGCTAAAACGTGTAATTTTGAGTTTTAAAATATAAATACAATAACAATTTGATTTTATCACACGAGTTTGCTTGATTATGCATATTTATCTCACAATAGTACATTTACATTTTGTTTTATGTTTGCTTTATTTTTAGGTGTGTGCGTTTGTATGGATATACTGTTTATCAATAACATTGCCTCCGATTTTCGGTTGGTCAAGGTATGTATTGGAAGGATTCGATACATCATGCTCGTGGGACTATACGACCAGAACCGTCTCAAATCGGTTATTTTATATCTACATGTTGGTGCTCGGATTTATTTTGCCGGTCTCCATCATTACATATTGCTATATATTCATTATTGTGTCAATACTCGACCACAATAAAGAAATGGCTGATTGTAACACCAACGTAGGGCCGTTGGGCTCAGGTAAGTGACTTTATTTTCACGAAACAATAAAAATATTATAATTATATCAAACAGCAATACAATTACAAGACATGTATTTTTATTAGACATTTCCTAAATATTATTATATCACTTGTTATACAACTTTTTGAACACTCCATCTAATACAAAAAATTATTTACAGTAAAATATAATACATATAAGACATCATTGTAAATCAAAATATCAAATATATTTCTTACTTTTCTCAGAATATTATAATAAATAATAACGATGGATTCATTTCGGCCAACGATTATTTTAAAAGCAGTTATTGGTATGATCACAGAACCAATTATCTTAAGTTAATCGATTACATTTAGGTATACCGTATTTGATTACGGTATACATCTCATATTAGAGCAGGGTTTGTTTGTTTGTTTTTTTTTTTTTTTTTTTTGACTTTTAGAGAGATACCATTATGGGCTAAGTGTAGCAGAGTAACTTATACCTACTATAATAGTCTCACACAAAGTTAATAAAAATGGAATTTTTAGAAATCTAAATGATATTTTCACATTATATTAATATTTTGTTGAATAGATTATGTAAAAACATTAAAAATCGTAAGTTTTAAACGGAAAAGCAGATTTTTTCAATGTCCAATCGATAGCCATATTATGTATACATATAACATTCGCGTAAGAAATAATATTATTTTGTGTCCCAAAGTAAGCACAATAATTTAAAAAAATTATAACGCCATATTTTACCTATTAAAAAATGTTTTTTTTCCAGAGAGTTGGGATTACAGATTAGCATTAAATGTCACCAGACGAGGTCAAGCAGTACCTATTCGATCTGCCCTGAGAACATCATATATCATTTTAATCCTCATTGGATTGTTTGTAGCGTCTTGGACTCCGTATGCTGTGGTCACGTTTGTTGGTCAATTTGGAGACAGCCAAACTAAGATAGAGCCTTGGATTTCTGCTCTTCCAGCCATATGTGCTAAGGTTCGTCTTATGATTTTATGCTTAATCAACTTAGCTATATTTCAAAAATCATCTCTGGCACGTTTTTATTTATTAGATATTTTAGCTGTGACAATACTTGTTATTATTTTATAAAATATAACAATATTTTTTATTTAATTTACTAGTGAAATATTATTAACAATATTGTCTACCTATATAATTTATACTTATATTGTTTTATAATTCAATCAACATTAACAGTGTCAATTGTTTTCTGAAAAAGATAAATTTGTCAAACTTTAAGCTTCATATCTTATATAATAATACAAAATAAAGCCAGTGGCTTGAGGCGTAGTGAGTGAATCAAAATGAGTGACCACCGCCAGATGTCATATTTAAGCTCCTATGTAAAAAAAAAGTTTAATTTAATGCTTCTATTAATAAATATTGGTAATTATTTATAAAAACCTATTTACATTTAAATTTATTTTTTGATGAAACACTTTAGGATTATTATAGTATAACATAATATTTAAATTTTAAAAATTAAATAATTTAAAAATAATACTGTACTTAAAAGAATAAAGTAATACTAAAAAAAATAGTGCTGCAAGTAGTTTAAGATTAATATTGATATTACTATAGTTGTAATGCGTGTCCCAAGCCGTAGGTATTTATATTGTTCAGAATGAAAATGTCAAAAAATGTCATAACTTTTAACCCTTTTACATCTTAACCTAACGAATGAATGCATTTCTTTTTTTTTTTTAACAATTCAAGAACTCTATAATACTTTTTACATAAAAAAAACATGTACGACTAAGTTCTTTTTAGTGTTTTAAACATTTTGATTTATATTCCACCCCAAAGCTATAACATAACTTTCAACTAGTATACTGATATTAATGTTCATATATTGATCGTTTTGTTTCCACTAAATATTAAAATTATATAAAAATAATAATAATCATTTAGCCATATATTAATTCCATATAATTAATCTGTTTACTAAATTAAAATACAAATTTGAAAAATATTTTACCAAATTGTATAATGTAAATTACGTATTCTATGATCGATTAATTTTTTTGATATTTTAAAATTAATCAAAAACTATATTTTATCTGTTTGCCAATCTTTTTTAGTTTTTTACTTGAACTGTGGACTTATTCTAATCATATTGTTAAGATAACATCAACAATAGATTAAATAAAAAATGGTGTTATAATACAAAAATAATTAAATTGAATTTATAAGTTATAATTCTTATAAACAATAGGTAACTAACTTTTAAGTTATTATTATTGTTATAATTTTTAAAATTTCAATAAAAAAAAATAATCATAGAGTCATACTAATAAGTAATAACCCAATTATATGGGTACCTATTACGTATAATACTATAACAGAATAATAGGTTTAATATTATTCATTGAACTGTTGTGTATTTGTGTGTTTTCTCGAATGTCTTATATTTAAAGTTTGACTATCATTAATTTGAGCATAATATAATATGCATAATTTTAATTAATACATTTTTATACAGGCGTACTCGTGTCATAACGAATGAATACTACAAATGTATACTGCGAATCAATTTAATCCTATTATACAATTTGCAGTGATTATCCTATATCATATGAGTTGGTTGAGTTAATATCAAATTGTTAAAATTTAATTTATACAGAAATAACGTTATAACTTTTAATAACATTATTCTGTGCTTAAAACCAGATCCCTGTAAGTTTCAAGTAATTTATTTACACATATAGTTTAACTATTCTCAAATTGTATTATTCAGTTTCACTAGGTACACTCCAAATAATTTAAAATTTCAAAGGACTGCCGCACTTTGAATAGTTTTTACACTTTGAACCCGTGTAATGAACCTATATAAAGTTATAATATTATACTTCAATTTTAAACTCGTCGAAAATGATAGAAGCTATTTGATAATTCATCCATTGCTATAATATTCTATAAGTGTAAGATATTCAAGAATATGTTATGCTACTATGTACCTGTATCATCTATATCAACGTTTTGTATCACTATATATATAATGTATTATATTATATTCAATTACCTTATCTACTATATATAAGATTTTCTGATTAAACTCAATTCACCCAGCACAATATTATGGATTCCTACGTTTGATTGACAATATAAAATATCACATATAAAAAAAATGATTCTGAACTCAGCGATGCAATGTTCAAAATGCAATGTATTATAATACAATGCTGCAATGCCACCCCCCCCCCCCCGAAAAAAAATAACTTTTGATGTTTGGTTATATTTATCATCAGGTAATGTAAACGGTTACATTTTTACACGGTTTTTCATGATGTATTAATTTTTTCTTTACTATGAAATTCAATAAATTAATATATATGGCCTTTTAAGTTATGAATTTGATCATCACATTAACTGTCCATTCTTTTACTTGCTGAAAAATATTCTCGTTTCAGCTTTAAAATTTAACTCAACCACATTTTTTTAAATATATTTTAACGGATTGTTGTCATCATACACTGTACACTTTCCTCACGAAAGTGTAAAATCTAAACGTTAATCTAATAATATCTAACTATATATAAGTACCTGCAATCAGGAGACCGGGCTATAAACTATTATATTGCAATCGTGACACGTCTCTTTAAATAAGTTGCGAACCGTATTTGTATTGTACATAATTCAAAGGCTTTGAAAAATTATAATATTAGGTACCCCGCGCCATGATGCTCACGAACTACAATAATCGAACGTGCATTGTATATATAATATATTATGCCATATTCCCGCAGGCGTCCGTGGTGTACAATCCCATAGTGTACGGCCTCTCTCATCCGCATTTCCGGTCATCAATCCGGAACTACATATCGGGGTGTACGACGGTGGGCCACAGCCACACGGAGCTCTGCACCCCAGGACGCAACCAGCGGTTAGTGACGAACAAGAGCCTGAACCGATTCGCTTTGCTCACCGGACAGGACCGGAATCGCGCGAACGTCGTCGAACTGAAATGCGTACGTCACCGGAGGGTGCCGCCGGACTCAAATTCGATTTGCATGGACTACTACAGCGAACCCGACTGCCGGTGAGTAAAAGTAAATACGAAAATCAACCAACAACTGGCGATAACATCGAAATGAAAACACGTTTTTTTTTTTCTCTCAAAGTCTAATCTCGTTCAAGGTTGTATCGTAAATCGTAATTATGTGTTTTCAAACTGCAGGAGCCTGACGCTGACGATGGAACCGAACCGGGGCTCAGCGATCATCAAAATCGACAAAGTGCCATTTAAAGTCGTCATGTCCACTATCAGAAGTAAAAGCGTCAACGGGAAAATAAACACGAGTGAGTCCGTCAACGTTAGTTATTTTATTTTTTATTTTACCTATATATTTTGGTAACAAAACTATAATCACTGTACCTATATTATTATAACACTGTAGTATTGGCCAGTGGCGGTCAAATTATATTGTCTCGACAGTTGGCTGTGGCGCTGTGCTACGACCGCTGCCGGTGCAGTGGTGTGGGCCTTTAAGAGGACGCCACCGCCCAATATTTAAGCGGTTTAATGTAGGCAATTTTAATGAAAGTTTAAGAAGAATTAAAATGTTTAATCTTAAATAAATTTAAATACTAACTCAAAGTATTTTAAAAGTGGTTCCATGTCAGTACCAACATTGGTTGCTGCGTACTAATGAGATGATACAGAAAACCTTTTCGAGCGGGATGAGTAGAGACATTATTTACAACAGATGCACCAAATGTTTGTATTCACACTACGAATAGAAGCAAACTTTATCTATGTCGAAGCGTTCATTGTTTTTATTATTTTGATATCAATGGTCAATGAGTTTTAATAAGCAAATTATAAAACAAAACAAATATTATGAATCTGTACGAAAGAATAATTTAGATTGTCTTAAGTTTTTTTTAAAAATGAAAACAATGTGGCATACCTACATACAATACTTCTTTATGTGTGATAACAATTTGGTAGGACAATACAATTTTATATACAATTTTCTCAGTAAGTTTTTTTCATGAAAAACCATTTTCATGGATAAATTATGGACTATGTGGCCGCCATACCATTAACCATCACAGTGTTCAGGATTTTCTTATGACAATAAACTATTATTTTTTAGGTAAAACTATTTCATTGCCTAGTTAAATACTTATATCATAAGCCATTAACTACCTGATCAGACGATGGAGTTATAGTCGGTTATTTTAAAACATTTGGTACACTGTGCGATAACGTGGTAACCAGAGCACGGGACACGGTGATAATAAAATAGACGAATAGTATACCTTTACTTACCTAATTATTAATTAAAACCGTACACGATATATACATAAAGCTATGTGCATTGTATTTTTGTTCAATTGACGCACGCGGATGAAAAAAATCTAATTATGCAAGTGAATATTAATTTTGCATCAAGTGCTGATCGGACAAAAACAGCAGCATTGTTCCTACTGTAGATTCGCAATCGATGCGCACATTTACCTACGCCTATACCTACCTACATAATTAGCCTAACGCTTTTGTGATCAATTTGATTCCGGTCAACTGTTATGTACGGTATATTGGCATATAAAATACATGGTCGTCGTAATATTGTTATTCTGATTTGTAATAATATCGTTGGTAGTGGCTGTATATAAAACTATAAAATATGACGAAAGCCGACAGTAAGTTGCAAGTTGTGCGTTATCGATACCGCTGCAGTCCGAGAGTGGTATGCCGTATACTATCTCAAGTTGAGTATCTTTATGCGGTGGTGGTAGGTAAGGATCTCCGCATCCCATCCCCGTGGGACCTGATATAGTGACTTATGAGTAAATAAACTTGGATACTATTATATGAAGTGCAGTTTTTCTATAGTTTTTTTTGTTTATTATTAGAATAAATTCTTACTTGGAAAACATAATAATATTGTATTATGTTCGTATACATTTAAAATGCACACGGACGCATGTACATACATGTACACACATGATAGATATTAATATTAGTTCGGTATAATGTTCATAGTTGGAACGTTTTCGGGGATCTCCACGACCACATTAACACAGAAACGCTGTTTACTTGTGTATTTATTATGCTATACATAATGCACCGTATTCAGTATCACCACTGCAGCGTAATGGTTATCGTGATAAGTCGTACGTATAATCAGTGGTGCAACAAGAGTTCAAATCTTGAGAGTGCTACAATTATGAATCACTCCACCCCCACACCCACCAACATTACATATTACCAATATTTAGATTATACTATTATTCACAAATATACGATTAAATTAAAAAAAAAATGTGACCCATTTTATTATTTTAAAGTGTTAAACATAATATCCTATCGATAGTGACAAATGTATTCAATATATTTTCGTCTGGAACAATGTCATTAGCCAGGACTGGTATTGGTCTCCAAATGAAAAGGTAATTTAATAAAAATTATTTAGTAAGTTTTTTTTTTCTTTTGGACACTTAAAAAAATAGTTAAATAGTTAAATAATTGGCTTTAAATATCATAGTCGTTGTATGAACAATAAGCTAAAAATAAACAGAATTAACCATAATCCGTAACACCCTTAAAACCCTTAAAAAATCAAACACCTGAAACCCTTTATAACTCGAACGATTCTATTTTCAAAACACCCGAATTAACCAAAACCCCAATGAAACATTCTGGTTAATCCGAAAGCCGTATAAATGATTCACGTGGAAAACAATTACTAAAATAATAAGTCACTTTTATATAGCAGTCATTTCAATTTTGATGTTTAGGATCACTTATTGCTATATTAGTCATTTACAAAACCACGAAATAGGGCATTAATGCTCATGCAGTCATATTTTCAACTGTATTAAAATATATGAAACTAGATATATGACTGCTCTGTTATGTCCACTCATTTGTTTGGGCACAGATAAATATAAAATTAAATGTTTGAGTAATTTTTGTTGGTTTTTATTAATTTGAGTGACTTTCTGAGGAGGGTAAATAAATAATATAAAAAGTAAAGTGACCGTGAACGTGTTAAGTGCACCCTAGCTCCCCCGTAGTTCCCCTATACTGTGTATAATATTATATTGTTGGTTAGCGTAGGTAAGTCATACTCTATCATAACTTATTTACCGGTTGCTGATAGTACGCGCGTTTTACCGTCATCGTGCAAGCTCGTATGAGCCGACAATTTTATTTTATTATTCCTAGCAACACATTTCGCTGCCCGTTACACGCGTGCATTATTTTGACGTCAGGTCCAGATAAATTAAATCAGCGAAACACCACTCAATAATTAGTAATTACCTACCCAGCTTTTTTGTTTATTGTTTGACATATTATTTCGTATTATTTAATTTGTAATTAAAAGAAATTTCGATAAATCAATACTTTTTAATTAATTTATTTTAAATACCCAAAGAATATAACTCCTCAATAAATAATAAATGTGTTTAAATTTTGCATAACCATCACCGCCCTTTAAAGTTACTCTGAGTATTCAACTGACTATGTATTGAATTGTAGGTAATAGAGTAAAACGCAATAAATCGTAAATAATGATTTTTTCGTGACAACCAGTGATCTGATTAATTTGGAAAATTGGATGTATATTATATCGGTTAGTTGGTGCGAATATCAATAGGGTGGAGAGATGAAGTAATATACATAATAATTTGAATCCGTAATCCAAGGCCCCGACAAGTAATTTGTATATGTTTCGTGCTATTACGACTTACGAGCTATTTAAATTCCGATTCGTCTGCAACAATATTACTACTTGCCATTCGAATTTCAATGGCACCCATATAGATAGTAAGGGAGGACAATTCCCACTAGTTTTTGTTTACCATATTAAATTAACTGTATATTATTATTATTATTATTATGTTGTTATGAATGTATTGATTTTAATACATTGTATAATTATTTTAAAGAGGAACTTATTAACAATTTATGAATATTAATGTAATACATATTTTGATTTGTCATTTAACGCCATCAATATTTTTGTTTGATATAATATATACTGTGAATGGCCAATTCAAACTAATTCCATCCAGATTGAAGTGGTAGTTGTATTAAAAGGATTTTTTTGCATCTTGTATAAATCGTATATAAATAAATAAATATACCTAAATAACTAGTAATGCAATAAAATATCTGAAAACAAATTTAATTTTTATGAAGTTTACTGATAATTGATGATCAACCCATTTTTAATTTTTTTTATTCCACGTAGTAAATAAAAATTCTTTAATTTTACATTTTAAAATCAAATTAAGAGAAATATGAAAGTCTACATTTTAAAGTGGGATGATCCATCATTTTATGATAAATTTATATATGTTTTCAGACTTCTTATCGCATCACTAGTTTTATCGGTACGATGCATTGCGTTGGACTAAAATAGGTATGGCGTGTACTTAGGTTTTAGTAAAATCAAATCCCCTTAAGAGGATAACAGGGCACTACTTGTTTTCTCTCTCTGACCCACGTGCAATACAGCGAATTTGAGTTCAGCAGAACCAATCTTGTGTTGTTATAACTTTAATATGCGAGTCAATTGAACTACTTATTAAAAAACCTTAATATAAGAACATTATCTGTGTTTAGAAGTTAGCTTTTTAATATAGGAACCTATTTAAATTATTATTATGCAAATTATGAGCATGAAAAATATTACAATTTAAAAATACACATATTTTTCAAAAAAAAATTAATTAATCTAAAAAAGCTAACGTAGGTATAAACGCAGACATTTGACTTAAATTGTAATTTAATAATAAACCAATTCACTCTTATGCTAATATGCTTCCTCTAGTACTTATAACCAATGAAACAGTCTGTATCGGATTTGCTAAACGCAAATTTGTCATGTTACGCCAATGTCGGAGAGAGAAAGCGACTAGGGCACTGACATCCGCTCAACACTTAAGTACTTAACATACGAGCAGTGTTGTGCGTGGAAACAGTCGACCGCAAAATCAATATAACCGCTTGTTTTTGCAGTCCGTTCATCATAATTTGTCAAAGATCGGGGTCAATTTATATCACATAGTTTATATTGTGTTATACGATCAGATTGTCCCTGTCCGCATCCAAAATCGTGTACACATTAGCCTAGTATATTAATACACTTATTGGATTTAATATTTTCATTAATAATTTGCTGACAACGCAACCACACGATACAATACACCCAACGTATACCATAAATATACCGACCCTCGTCCGGGTAAACCAGTGCTCGGATGGACCGGAACTCTGTAGTTCCTATTCACCACAACTTAATATGTAGGTAGCTTCCGTTTCGTAAATAAAGATGAAATATTTAAAAAAATAATAATTTTTAACTTGTTTATGTTAAAAACAATAAACTAAAAAAACTATAAATGTTACCTGTAGAAATGTAGACTATTAAATACTCGGGGAATATCAAATGTAGAAAAGTTGTACGATTATACCACTTCGACTATAGATATCTACGTTGCCGTGCGATCGATAACTGATTAAAACTTAAAAAAAAATTGTATACTTTAAAATGTTGCTTATTGCGCTTACTACCTATACCTTAATGTGACGCTCTAAGTGCAGCACATTATCCCGTGGCATAACATTATTATTACGTGTCATGAGTAGATGACACCGCGGTGGTCCAGTTTAATCAATTTTCCATTTTCATCCCGGTGTGGAATTTTTCGGAAAATTTTAGGACGATTTGTTTATAGAAATCATTCGATGTTCGTACACATTATGCTTATTTCGTTGACAGCGTTGAAGAAAATTCTTCTACAATAGTTCACTTTTGGGCTCGGATAAAAATCATGAGCACTCGTTGTTGAGTGACTGCTGCAGAGTAATGAGAGAGAGAAAAGCAACACGGACGACATTATTATTAGGCTAACCTGTACGGCTGTACATTACGCACTTGATCAAATGTACCAAAAAGAAGTCGATCAACAATATATTATATGAAACGATTTAGACGTTTTTCGTTAAAATTGGACTTGATTCAATGGTTTAAATAAAATAAAAACTAGTTATACAGAGTTTTTAAAAATTTAAATCATGTGAAATATTATAATTGCTAAATATTTGTAAAGTTAATAAATTCAATTTTTTTTTAGTCACTGACAAAACACCTTGTTCCGAAGAATCCAATGAAAATCAAAATGAAGAAGTGAAAAAAAACAGTATATCTGATCAGTTTGTATTCGATTTTTAAAATTCACTCGTTTACTTAAAACTTTTAAATAAAAATTTTACTATTTCTAGAATTTAAATTTTAATCAGTGCTAAATAATGTTTAGATTTCCATGGTAATAATATTATCTGTATTGTTAATAAATTATATGATAGAATCGATGTCATTGTAATTTTTGGACTGACCAGGGTCAGTAAGTAATAAGAACATAAATTATAGATATAATTTTATCACCTATAGAAATTATTGTAATAGAAATATTGTAATGTTTTAAACCTATATTATTATGTAGATATAGGTACAATGTAAATTACGCTAAAGCCAAAAGTTACACACTAACTCAGATAATGATAATATAATGAGTTATGTGTATAAAAGTTATAAATCATCCATTATTATTAAAATAAGTATATTATTCGTTACCATTTCAATAAATGTATTTAATTTAAATTAAACCTTCTCTTTGATATTTCATGATGTTGTATAATAATATTATAATTAATAATACAACATAATATTGTAGTAAACTGATTTTTTTTCATTCTTTTTAATACTTAAGCATTATAATTGATATTTATTTTATTCTTTTTTGAAACGTATAAAATTGTAATTTTATATAAATGGTATACATTAAGAGTTTATTTTATTTTAGCATAATGAATCTTTTGCAATAAATAAAGCATTATTTTTTTCGACGAAACTCTGAAGCAAACAATATATATACCTAATATGATATAAACTATATTATATAATACTATATGCATCTAATGTATTGTACATTTGTACCATTGTATAATATTCAAATATTGTTAAAGATCATATATACTATAGGTTATAACATATACTACGGGGAGATTGTGCCCACGCTGCATGAGAAATAAAATATTAATATAAGTAAATAACACTGTTATAATGTTAGTATTAGTGCTATGGGAAGTTGATTTTTACGGGAGAAACACGCGGAAAACACACAAACAATACCTGCAGAACTCGTACAAGTATTAGGTGACCAAGTATACTTACCAGGGGTGGCTCCAGGGGGGGGCCTAAGGTCTGCCCCCCTAAGCCCGTATTTATAAAAAAGTGCATGTTGTTAAAAAAAATTACAAACAAAAATAGCATATTATAATATTGACTATCATACGACACTCACAAGTATGTATAGATAGAGCCATAGAGATATGTACGATGTACAATAAACTAAAAATTGTTGTTTTCTTTTTATTATTAAGTTTTGTGAAATTATAACTACCCCCCCCCCCCCCCCCCCAACGAGGATTCTGGAACCGCCCCTGATACATACGGAGATTACACGATACAGATATGTTTAGTAAATTATTTTATCAGTGAACCATAATATAGATAAGTAACCCACTGTGCAATGGATTTTTTTGGCGATGTTTTTAACGTTAATTTGGAACTTGTAATGTAACATTTCACGTTACATTTGCGTAATTTTATTGTAATGTGCATGGGGAACTGCTTATGTCCCGAGAAAGCAACTTTAATTTTAATATGAATACAATGTTTTATCTTATCATTATATGCACGTTACAAGTGTTATTCTATATACGTTACCAATAACATTCAAAGCACATTACAAGTATTATACCATACATGTTACCAGTAACTTCCCAAGTACGTTACAAGCAACACTCCATGCACGTTGCATATAATATTCAACATTTGTAACAAATAATATTTTATGTATTTTACCAATTAACACTTTAAAATACTTCAATTTTACTCTAAAAATGTTTCAGAATAATAATATAAATAAAATATTATTACAGTGAAATCTCTGAATAGAGGACACTCTCGTTGCCAAAATTGTATTCCCTTTTTGGAGGGATGATAAACTGAAAAACATGATTTGTCACCATTCCTAAAAATATGTGCAATATTGACAAGTGTCCTTATTGTGAGGTGTTCGTTAGGGGAATGTCCACTGTGTAATATATACCATACCAACTTAAGCTGCATAACTTATTCTTCACAGGTATTGATATTTAGTTTAGGTATTGATATTTTGTCTAGGAACTATAAAATATGAAAAGAAACAACAATTGTATTTGTAGTTTAAAAACCAATTAATAATAAACTAAGTTTTATTTTACTTATTAAGAATACAAAGTATAGTAGAATACAATCGGAGGTGGAACTAAGATATTTTACGCCCGGGGAAAATATTAAAATTACGCCAAATCATAACCCAAGACTGAAAATATATCATTCACTACAATTGTTTTCTAATAATTAGAAATAAAATTATAAACATACTACATACTTATCGACTTTTAAACACATATTAATGTTAACTAACAAAGTTAAAAATATCAATCTAGTTCTTACTCATAGACAGTCTTGTAAAGTATTTGAGTAAAAGTATTCAAATACTTTTTAAGTTCACTAATACGTATTCTAAATACATTTGAAAAAATTACTTGTGCACAGTATTTGAATACTTTTTTGAAAGTATCTGTATTTAAAATTAAATACTATCTATTGTTAAATACTTTTTTCGTCTTACTTTATGTACAGGGACGCCAAATTTAAATAAAATAATACAAATTGTACAACCTCTTGATTTATAGATAGTTCATCGTTGTGTAATGGTAAATTGTAATGTTAGAAGTATCTACATTCTACAAGATTTAAATTGATAAAACAAATTGGAAGAGGAACGTTGGAGCCCGCAGGCAAATGATTTTAAAGGGACAAGAAAAAAAATGTAGAAAAATATTTATATGACACCATGTATTGTTGATGTTTAATAAATTAGTTTAGAAATATATAAAAGATTTATAAAAATTAAAATAAAATTTTGAAAGGGAACGTGGGGGCCCGCAGGCAAATAGTTTTGAAGAAGCAAGAAAAAAAATTTAGAATAATATTTATATGGCACCATGTTATTGATGTTTAAAAAGTTGATTTAATAATATCTAAAAGATTTAAATTGATAGAAAAAAAAATTGAAAAAGGAACGTTGGAGCCTGCAGGCAAATTATTTTTAAGGAGCAAGAAAAAAAATTTAGAAAATATTTATATGACACCATGTATTGTTGATGTTTAAAAAATTGATTTAATTATACCTACAAGATTTAAATTGATAAAAAAAATTTGGATGGGGTACCCCACGTTTTACAGCCCGCAGGACAATACTTTTTAAAGAGCAAGAAAAAATGTTTAGAAATTATATGGCACTAGGTTGGTATTAGGCTGTATTTAAAGTTTTCAATTTTACTGGTACAACGCTAACTGGCTGGCATTAAGGACGTGGTTAAATATTATTATAATTAGTTAGGTTATGATATTTTACCCTACCCTTACCTAACCTAAACTCACTTTAAGAATAATATTTAAATATTTTCCTTCATTCATATGTTTACAATATCGAATACTCTGATAGTTAGTTGAAAAAGAACAATGCACAGCTCATGACCAATGATAATAGTTGTCTATCATGACCATAGCTGCAACAAACTATAGATTTACCTAACTGACCTACTTATGACTAATTAGGACACTTTGAATAAAAAGATCCTGAGTTGTTGCCGAACTTAAGTGTTTTTTTATCAAGTTGAGCCGTTGGTTGTTGACTTCTTAGAGCACCTTAGATCATATACCATGCCCAGTTTACCCGTGTAAAGGGTAAAACACATATTATAAGCTACGAGTCTCTGACATTGTTATTGATCTATATCAATTCACATATTAAACTTGTGTGATTTCTCTTCACACACGTATTTTAGTCAGAGACCATTGCCACTAATACCTATGTGTGCTACAGATTATCGGGATAAGGGCCCATTCATAGTATATGATCTAAGGTTGCTACATTAACTGTGTCACAACTTGAAAGTATGATTGGATGTAAATATTGTAAAAGTAATAATTATATTAATAATTTATCAGCATGTATCGTCTCCGTCTTACAAGTGGGTATCAATTTCAGCAGATCATATAATTTTTAATATTGGTGATATTATTATTATTTTTTTACTATATATTTTAATTATTATTCATTTTTTTTGTCTGGATTTTTCTTAGAATTTTATGTATTTTTTTTTTTGAATATTCTACATATATTGAGATAGTTTATATATTAATAAATCATAATTTTTTTTTATTAATTGTACTTTACTTAAATTTATTATTATTTAAAAATTAATATGGCACTAGGTTGTTAATTTTTAACAAATCTATATAAGAAAATCATTAATTTTTAAATATTAAAATATCAAAAAATTTTTGAAGGGGAACATTGCAAATACTTTTTAAGGAGTGAGAAAAAAAATAGAAAAAATTTACAAGGCACCTGCAGGTTGTCGATATTTAAAAATTAGTTTAGAAATATCTACAAAATTTATATTCATAAAAAAAAAAAATTACGATGAGGAACGTGTACGTCGATAATCAGAAATATATAAATGTATTATATATGTAATAGGAAATTTGCTGTACTTTTTCACAATCGGGTAAAATTGATACAATACGAGGATTGTTTTCATAATTTCATTGTAACTAAAAAAATATTTTAAGAAAATACTTATTTCACAGTTTGTTTTGTATTCTTTACCCAACCCAAGCGTTTGAATTATCCACTGCCAACTTTGGCCTGAATGATAGCGGCATCCTTTCATTTGAACTGATGGCCAAACGATTAACAATGATGAGTGAGTTGTTTTTTCAAAGTCAGCCAATAGTTATTATTATAGTTAAATAGTTAAATTATTTTTGGTAAAAAAAAAATACATCATTTTTATAAATTCAGATTTTAGGTACATTGGATATAGCCATAAAGCTGAGTATTTTATTTCATACACTTGGTACATACCTAGTACATAGGTACACGGTATCATTATTCATTATATGTATCAAAATTAAAACCAGCCCCATTCCTAGCATCCTATTTGAAGCAAATACACCTCCACTCGAAATAAGACAAAACATGTTCATCCATAAATTTGCTCTTAAAAGACTAGCCGACAAGGACAATGCTATATCACCATATCTTTTCAACACTTCACCTCCGTCATTGCACATAAAAAAAATCAGCCAATATCTACACGAATTGAAGAATGGCTAGACACAACAAATAAAACACTGCCTAAACTGCTCTCCCCTGTTCCCTACATATACCCTCCTTGGAAAATGAACTAAACATCAACATCTCAATGATCCAAGAAATCCAAAACATAGAGCCGTCCGAAATCCCTAAACATTTTAATGACTTAAGAATTTCTGTAATCATAAAATTATATACACCGATGGATCAAATTCCAACATCAAAACAGGACTAGCTATAATTACAGATGAAGAAACCTTTAAGTTCTCTTCACTGGAGATTAATTCTATTTTCACCAACGAAGCACTAGCGATCCTGAAAGCCTTAGAACTAACTGAACGAAATTGGAAAAATACAAAGTCCTTCTTAATAGCCAGCGATTCCCTTAGTTCTATCCTAGCTATACAAAACCAAGGGACATCAAATGAAATAATAAAAAACATAACAGAAAGAGCCTCTTCCCTTGCCCCCCGTTCAGTAAACTTCATGTGGATTCCTGCTCACAAAAACATACCAGGAAATGAAAAAGTTGATGTAGCAGCTAAAGAAGCCTCCACCAACATCAATATCCCCAAAATAGACCTTTCGTCTTTCAAGGACACTGCCCGAAATGCCTTAAAAAGTAGCAAAAAGATTCACCAACGACTCTGGGACCAGGAATTTAACAACAAACTATACCAAATAAAACCTTTTCTGTCACCTAACCCGAATCATTTCTCAAGTACGAGAAGACAACAAGTGATATGGACACGGATGAAAATTGGACACACAAACATCACTCACGTCCACTTAATGAGAAGAGAGCCGAGACCAAACTGCGAACTCTGCAACAACGTCCCGATTTCCACAGCACACCTACTCCTAGAATGACCTAATCTAACAGAACAAAGAAAAATTTTTCCACACCAAACATTAAGAGATAATTTAAGTATAGACAATTTTAACTATTTAATAACATTCCTTAAAATAACCAATCTATATAATAGAATCTAAATAGTTATATATCATTGTTACATATATCATTATCACCATATACTTGTACTATACTGTATTTCCATTATTTAAATATTAAGATGATTGTAAATAACTTGTAAACATGTTTTGGTTCCCGGCAAATGACTTTAATGTTGAAGCTGTATCAATAAATAATAAAAAAAAAAAAGAGTTTGTATAGTTAAAAAAAAACTGGTTGGTTGGTTTCGCTCTGTACGATAGATTAAAATTAGTTATAGCCATTGTCGTAATCGATGCTATTAAATTTAAATTCAATGATATAATATCATTGTATACTGCAAGTACCTACGGAAAACGATTCTGCGCGGGTACGGTTTGTCAGCCAAGGATATTTTATATTATTATTACATTATTATTATTAATAAGGTAGCCGGTCGGTTGAATTAATATTATTTGTATATAACAATATATACTTTAGATTTTTCAAGCACCCACGAAAAATATTTTTATACTACAACTTCAAATAAAATTTAATTTGTCTTTACGGTTGACATTTTTTTGATAAAGGTTAACTAATGAGGAATAATGTATAACATTCTCAAAACGTAGATATAAAAAGAATTAATATGTTTATGAATTTACAACTCAAAATAATTTGCGAATTTCTGCGATTTTTACGAATTTTGTCAATATTTTAAGTTGAGACGCTCATAA
The DNA here is from genome assembly GCA_027563435.1 of Nasonovia ribisnigri. NCBI lineage: Eukaryota > Metazoa > Arthropoda > Insecta > Hemiptera > Aphididae > Nasonovia > Nasonovia ribisnigri. The sequence goes on along the minus strand of JANEHU010000288.1, from coordinate 7,485 downwards.
AAAATTATTGTAGGTAAACCTCAATTTGTTTTAAATTTCCTATAACAACAACTTGTAAAAAACCTTATGGTACATTTTAAAGTTTTTTGAAGTTGAGAACATTTTTTATCGACTTTAAATTTTAAAAAAAACTAATAATCATAGAAAATTTCATATGCCTATAAATAGCTCAATATGAGTCAAAATATTTTGAAAATCATACGGTGTATGCTAATATAAACATTCAGTAAAAATAATATGTATCTAAGTACTTTTTTTAAGAAATACGCCGAAAACTAAAATTTTCCAAGCTGTTTTGGAAACTATAGGTATACTGAGAAATATAAATTTTTAACTTCCCAATGCACTAAATAGATTTACTTTCCTACTGGAGAAGATACAGGAGTTAAAAAACGAGTCATTATTTTTACTACTAGTATTGTGTACACAAAACCAAAAAATAAAAACATATATCATTGTAAAATCAACACATAATTCATTGATCTGCTCGGAATCTAAAAGTGTTCTTGATGGTCGGATGGCTTAAAGTTCTTAATCGAGGATTCATCTCGACCATAACCCACGCCCTTCTTTCAACCTATATTTAGTACCTAATATCACGAACTTTTAAATAGGTTATTAAATGTATATAATAATATTCAAAACAAATTTATTTATTTTGTTATTTTATTGGAGAAAACATAGAAAAAACAAGTATTTAATAATAATAAGAACACATAATTAGAGGTAATATACAATGATCCGATTTGATTGTTTATGGCCTCAAAATCTTCCAAAATCGGTTAATTTTTATTTTTTTCGTACGGTGTTGATCGATTGAAGTATCTATTTGTTCGAGCATCCTCGATGCACGTTAATGGTTTTATATCTTCACACTTTAATGTTATACGTCAGCCGATTTTGCAATGGAAAAATAATCAATTAATACGCGTGACTCACATAAATTATTTCGTTTTTGTATAATTATATATACACAGATATATAATATATTATTTTATAATGTACAGTATAGTTTATGTTTCAGTGCTTGAAGTATAAATATCGATTAATATAGTTAAAACCCCTGCGTAAAAGTATAGGTTGACATGAAAATTAAAATGGTAAAAACGTAAATCAATTGAAAAAAAATAAAAAAATATGATTAAAATTTAGTTGCAAACCAGAAAAAGATTAAACCGATATTGTGAACTACAAAAAAAAAATTAAATTAAAAAATCAATATTTTATTTTTAATTGAAATCAGTAAAAACTACAAACTTATGTCGTTAGTCGAAATCGATATAAAGAAATAATTTTCATTTAGATGCCAAGACCTGATATTTTATTTTAAAAAAGCATGTGAATAACAGTAGGATAAAGGAATAATCAAAGTAACCTTATATAGTGCCGATATACCTATAGTATTCTAATTATTAAAAATCGATTTGAAATGCGTTAAAAATGTATTAGAATTAGAGTACAAATATTTTACACTACGACGAAAAACATATTAAAACTACATAGGTAATAATATCATAGAAAATAAATAGTTATAATTTCAAAATCATAGTTTATAATTATATATAGGCATACATCTAAAATAAAAAGAGTTATTATTGGTGAGATGCCCAAATGTACAATCGATGGTTCATATTGAAGTTATACATTAAATCTATATAGATTTAGAAATATCACTTACTACATTATAGGTAATAAAATGTGTACAACAATATAATAATATCATAAGCCGTAAAAAGAGACATAATATTATAGATAGGTAGGTAGTATAATAGCAATTTAGAAAATTTTACTATTTTTAGTAACAGACTATTTATTTATAACATTAAAAGAATATAAGTGAGATAATCTATTTTTAAATAATTTTTATAATTCATTAAATATAACTTATTAATAAAAAAATTATACTTACATTATTTTTAAGCTTATTCCTAATGGCAAATCGAACATTCTTTATATTTGTTGCGTTTGATTTTTTTAACTTTGAGTTAATTTTCTTTATTACACTCGCCTATAATTTAGTTAAGTTAAATTAAAAGAATTATTGTTCGTAAATCATAATATTATACTAACAATTAAATCAGAGGCTGATTTTTCAGCTAATATTGGTATGTAATCCGTACTCGGAGGCCTGGCTTCTGAAATCTCCAGTTCGTGTTTTGGTTGAACCTATACAATAATATAATTTAATGTTTTTAATACTGGTACAAGTGTTAGTTATAAGAACATAATATGTATCATATATTATATGATATTTGTGATCTTAGGTTTCTTTAATTTAGAATTCATCTAATTATTATAACACTAGCCTATAAAGTTAAATTAAATTACAAGAATTATTGATCGTAAATCATAATATTATACTAACAATTAAATCAGAGGCTGATTTTTCAGCTAATATTGGTATGTAATCCGTACTCGGAGGCCTGGCTTCTGAAATCGCCAGTTCGTTTTTTGGTTGAACCTATACAATAATATAAAATTACAATAATTACATTTTCATGATAATAGAACAATAGTTAGGTATGAACCGTTAAGACAGAAGCAGATTGAAGCTTCCGCTTTTTAACTGTTAATTTGATGTTTGGTATTTTCAATCCTCGTTTGCGTTTAACCTGTATAATATAATAACATACAATGCAATGATTGAATGCAGTATATCATAATGTTATGAATGTTTTTTACGAACATGTGAAAAATAATTTATCTCTGGTTCTACAAAATCACTGATTTCACCTCGTGGTATATTGTACTTTGCAGCGTCAAGTCCCAATAACCATTTTCCCTATAAAATAACATCGAATAAAAGAATAATATTAATTGCACCTATATAATAAAATAATATGTCTACGATATTGTAAATTAATATATGTCTGTTTTTCATCGACTTTACGAACTTTCCGTTTACGATTAGATATATACGATGTATAAAACGTACGTAAGTCTTTTTTTTTAATCTTGAATCTATTTCTATTTTGGTTTCTCGCCGAGGTTCACCATCGGAAATTTTGAGCACCGAAAACATTGTAATCATTTCATCAATCTAAATAATATTATCAATTGTCGACGGTTTAATGTATATTATATGTTATCTTAGACGGAAGATAATTACACATATTTAGGTAAGTGCGTATAATATATATATATAAATTGAATGTACATAATAATATGAAAAATAAATGATTTATAATATGATCTAAGAAAAGTTAAGAATATAAAAATGATTTGACATTTATACGTTTAAAGTTTAGAACTTACTAGGAATAGAAGTGCCTCCGGAAAATCATTTTTTTTAATTAATAATATTTAATAATGTACGTGCGTATTATAAATAATACGTACATCGTGCTGAATTTGACATAATAAATATAGCATAAAAAATACTGTAATTTTTAAAAACAGGCTCTTCATCGCGTATTGTTAACTTTGGAAAGTGCATTGTCATAATTTAAGTTATTATATATCTACGTTCAATCGTTGGAAATTTACAATGTTTGATAATGAATTTTTAAAAGCGAACAAAACGCGATGATGAACTTGAATTTAAAAATGACGACTCGTATTTTTTGAAGTGATATTTTATCAAATTGAATTATTAACAACATCATTATACGTGAATCATAATATGTAATATTTAACTGAAATATTCTAAGGGATGGAACAATAAAAGAGTGGAGTAACCCAATTTATAAGTAATTTTTGAGTAAATAAGCTACAGACATACATTAATTGATATATATATATATTATACGCACAACGCCCATAGTCGGCGGTGGCGGCGTAGTTGCTTTTGTTGAATTTTATTATCATTATTATTATTATTACCAAGTCTACGTAACAGGTATTATTTATAATAATTTATAACTCCTCTCCTTTGTTTATTAAGTTAGAGGATCGATTAAATGCCATAAGCTTTATCCGCAATGAGCTCTTTAATTTAAAAAAAAAATCATAACGATCGGTTCAGTAGTTTCCAAGAACATAGGCCTCAAAGGTTTTCATTTTCACATTTATATGATAGATATCTATGAATAGTATGAATAATACGTACCGAGTCGTCGATTGACATTGGAACCTCACATTCCATACCATATCCTTGTGAATTATTTGCGCCAGACAATCTGGTAGAAGACATCTTAATCTTATTATTGTAAATTACTCACTTTTTATCGACGATAAATTTAATTATGTCTTTGGAGAGTACAAAAATAATATTATTATAATAATAATATTCTGTAACTGTTTAATGCTATACAAATAAGTAAGTAAACAATATAATACTATATTATGTCCCATGGATACATAATATAATCTTAAAAAAATATAAATTCAATAACTCTTTATTCAAAATGTAAATATATAATTTTGTCCAAGTTAAAACTAAAAATGTCCATAAAATAAATTATGTTGATGCACTTATCATTTTGCTTTTTGTTGTTATAATTTTAGTTTCTTATATTTTTGAATGAAACATAAGTTTTTAATTTCCTATTCTGAAGCACACTTTTTTTGGAGAATTTCAATAGGTACATAAAAATCAAATTACAAACGAATAGTTAATTAATTATACCTAATTATTTAAAGTCGAAATGAGTGGGAATGGTTTGTCATAGCCCATAGTCCACAAGGCACAGCTAGAAAGAGGTCCCAAAAAAATATTGGTCCACTTCTCTAAGATATAAAAAGAAAATTTTTTTGAATTTTCAACTACCTACGAGTAATTTGAAAATTTTTGTGAGTTATACGATCTTTGTCAAAATACGAGCTGTAGGCGTTCATAAAAAATAATTATGTATTTACGCTCAAGTTTTTTTTAAATTTCCATTTATAACAACTCAAGAGGAACCATTTATTACATTTTCAAGTTTTTTATCGTTGTTTTTTTTATAGTTTTTTAGAAAAATTTTTTATCGACATTAATTTAAAAAAAACTAATAATAATAGAAAATGTTATATGCCTATATAAATACTAAATAGCTCAACATGATGATTTTATAAGGTGTATAATGATTATATAAATATTCAGTGAAAATTGCATGTAACTATGGTAATTTTTTTAAGGGTTGAGGCAACCAATAAAACCAAAATCGATTTTGTCAAAAATCTATTTTTTGTAAAAAAATTCCCAATGTAATTTTTTTTCGTTTTTCCAGGAACGTTTAAAAACTGTAAAGTCGGTACATTCATTGCTCCTCTCAGAACACTGACCATAAATACTATAGTGTCTTATTATATTATGTTCGATTATGATATCGCCCAAAGAAATATTCCGTGGAAATCTAAATTTTAATTATTCTTTTTTTTTTTTACAATTAATAGTAGGTACTACGGTAGGTACCTATATATAATATTCTTATTTATCTGCAACGTTATTATTAAAAACGATTTATTTTATAGTATATGGGAAGCAGGTTGTAACAGCCGAATCATACCCCCGGATATTCATACCCCTCCGGGGGTATGATTATCCTAGGTTATAAGTACCCCCGGTACAAATTTCTTAGGATATTCGTACACCCGGTATATAATTTTGGGGGGTATAAATATCCTAGGAAATTTGTACCAGGGGTACAATTAACCTAGGAAAATTATACACCTGGGGTGTATAAATAGGTATTGGGAGACATATTTTTGGCCCAACAAATAAAAATATATTGTTATTTATATCAAAAAAAATAAAAAAATTGACAATTGAAATGGTCCGTAGAAAGCTCAAAAACAGTCAAAATATATTCAAAATTAGATGGTGTATATAAAATGCTAAAATAAACATTCAGTGAAATTTTCATGCATCTACAGTTATTCGTTTTTGAATTGCAACAAAATAAGAAAATCGCTACATGCGAAATCGAGTGAATAACTAATCTTGTAAAAATTTGAACTTAAAATGCTCATAAAAATTTATTTTGACTTGCTTACCTATACACATTTTTTTTTTATTAAATTAAGCAAACTTATGAAGAATCTTGTATTACATTTTCAAACCTTACATTTAAAAAGAAAAAGAAAATAAAAAAATTGGAAAGTCAGAATATTTTTCGAATGCTATGGCGTGTAGAAAATGCTTATATAAACATTCGGTCAAAATTTCATGTTATGCTGTCATTTCTTTTAGAATAACTTCAAAAACTAAAATTAATTTTGTCAAAAATCGGTTTTGCATAAAAATTTCCGATTTTTCCTTAACTATTAATTTGTTTTTCACGGCGTTCATGAAAACTACTGGGAATTTTTCACTTTTGACCTCACAAAGTACGAACTAGATTCACTTTCCTATCAGAAAAGTTACAATTGAAGAAAATCGAAGCATTTTTACTGCCCTAAAAAGGGATGACAGACACAAAATAAAAAAAAAAATTTAAAAAAAAACACATCATTGTAAAATCAATACATTCATTGCTCCGCTCAGAATCTAAAATCAAATTGTCGTAATATTTGTCTGAATGTTTTGTTCAATATTGAATTTATAAGTTTCTATTCATTATTAATTTCAATATTGTTTTACACTTATAAATCTATACAATAGACAAACTACTTTAAAACTAATATACATCTCTAAATTTTTATCTATTGTTCAATATGTCATTTATTGTATATTTTACAATATTTATTGCAAACAAATCGTCCGTAATCACTGTACCGTAATTTAAACTGGTAAAAATTTACTAGATTGTTAATTTTCTACAAATCTATAAAAGGAAATCATTAAAATTTAAATTGATAAAATAAATTATTTTGCGGAGTCCACAGGCAAATACACTAAGAGGAGTGAGAAAAAAAATTAGAAAAAAGTTACAAGGCACCTGCAGGATGTCAATATTTAAAAACTACTTTAGTAATATCCACACAAATTATATTAATGAAAAAAATTACGATAAGGAACATGTGAGTCCACATCAAAAACTTTTAAAGGAGTGAGAAAATTAAATTTAGAAAAAAATTAATACGGCACTAGGTTGATAATTTATTAACAAATCTATGGTAAGAAAATCATTAATATTTAAATTGATAAGAAAAATTTTGAAGGGAAACGTTGGAGCCCGCATGCAAATATTTATTAAGCAGTGAGAAAAAAAATAGAAAAAAATTTATATGGCACCATGTAGTTAAATTTTAACAAATCTATATGAGAATCATAGATATTAAAATTGATAAAAAAAATTTTAAAGGGGAACATTGGAGCCGGAGGCAAATACTTTTTAAGGGGTGAGAAAAAAAATTAGAATAAAATTTATAAGTAACCTGCAAGTTGTCAATATTTAAAAATTAGTTTAGAGAAAAATTGAAGGGGAACGTTGGAGCCCGCAGGCAAATACTTTTTAAGGAGTGAGAAAAAAAAAATTAGAATAAAATTTATAAGTAACCTGCAGGTTGTCGATATTTAAAAATTAGTTTAGAGAAAAATTGAAGGGGAACGTTGGAGCCCGCAGGCAAATACTTTTTTAAGGAGTGAGAAAAAAAATTAGAATAAAAATTATAAGTAACCTG